>CAUVYP010000069.1:2008962-2323962 GCA_963556195.1 Sepiola atlantica | reverse complement strand
CCAAAATTGTACAGCCGTTATCAAAATTCCAGCTCTCTGGCCAATGTTCTCCCATTGTGTATGGATAATTATAATTGACAGCTTACACGCTATTTCCAGCCAGCCACGTCTAGAGGATCGCCCAGCGCTGATAATATGAACTAGTTCTTAGATCTCCACTTGTTTCTACGTAGGTGATTTCGTGTGAATATATACTAGCTTCAATTCTCTACCTCAATTCTACGAAGGGCCTGATTTTGCTGATGCATATTAGTGCGCCCTAAAGGGGCAGACTCTGTCGGTTACAATCACTGTTTCACACAACACTAAGAAGCGTAATGCTTCCAGTATTTATTGAGAATGGAAGAGTCCAAATGTTTGTTATAGGTAAGGTACCATAACACTAATGTTGCGATATTTTATTGGGACATAAGTTCTTAAGGCGATACTATTCAATTTGGAGGATCCCAAGCTGAATTGCGTGTGCTCTTGTTGCCATAAATATTCAACCTCCTCCTTTGTTTGTCCATATCTCACCTGATTAAAAAATACCAGCTTAGTTTCAGATTCTGACAAAATGTTCGATACAAAACTTATTTAACGAATATGAAACAGAACCTAGCCACCCCTTTGGAAGGCTCAAGTTCTGATCACTTCCGGTGCTAATCATAAACAAAACGTGGTGGTGGTGGTGGCTGTGAACTACTCCAACGATAAATCGCTATATTAACTGGACGCATTCTGTCCCCCTCAAATAGATGATATCGTATTGGCAAAGTATCGCTACTCCAATAGACGTGAAGAGTACGTAGCACAAACTATTATATGAGTACAAAAGAAATATACTGCCTTCGATGGTGACAGACACCTATATCAGTTCTATCGGGTACGCTTTGAAGTTACACACGAGGTGGCCTATTTTCTGTGGGTAATAAACAACATTATCTCTTCAGAAGGATTGTGTGCTATTTTCGCTGATGTGAATAATGTAACTTCATTTTTGGTTTTGGTTAGATCATTTGCAGGGCTTTACGCGCTCCGCTACTTTTGGAAATGCTCCCGCTCCTGCTCCAACGCCCCAAATTGGAGCTGGCTCCTCTCACGCTCCCCATTTAAAAAAAGGAGCCGCTCCTACTCCAACTCCTATAACAAAGGAGCGGCTCTTTTTCAGCGCTCCATAATAAAAATGTACCTTCTTTCATAAACGTTCTATTCTGCCAATGAGTGGTCGAAGGATAGGGGTGGGCGTCAAAGGACCTCGTCAATATGGGTTGAGATGTTACTTTAAGTGTAAGACCGTAAGATAATATTTGACAAAATCTCGCTAATATTTTGAGAGTTATAAGAGAACATATCGGACGAAGTATAGGATTATACGTAATTTTTTTTCTTGAGGTATAAAATAGAAATAGAAAAATCGCTGAAGTATTTAAAAACAATTTTAATATTCATTACATTAACAACCTATTTTTTCAGGAAAGGAAAATTTGACCCGATATATTTAGATTTGTTTTAAGTAAATAAAGTTTTACTTTTAAACATTATTAGTGATTATTTTCTTTTTAAAGAAAACATTTCTCTGGGAAAGAAGAGACAGTCAGGGCAACAGTACTGTTGTTTAATATTTGTTTGTTTTACGAACGTAACTATATAGTATAATGTATATTATTATTTACAACAGAGAAACGCGAAAGTACTTTCAAACAAATCGATTTATCCATTTTCTTTTCAATAGTACAATTTGGAGCGAAAAAAACCCCAATGATGTTTATTTTTTAAAGATTGAATAAAAAAAGATTTCTCATGAGTTGGCCAAAAGATATCAATAAATTGTCAATAAACAATTCAGAGATCCATTTAATGTCTTAAAATTTCATACAAAATATCTGGCCTAGACTTTGGGAGTTGAAAAAATATCGGGTCAAATTTTCCTCCACCGAAAAATTAACTGGAGTAAGTTTTCCTAGGTCGGGCAAAAACATTTATTAAAATTAAAAATTTGAATAAAAAAGGTGAAAACGTCTATATTTGAAATCTCTAACAAAAACAAATTGTTTACAATTTTAATATTCTATAATAGATTTTTTAAGATAAAGAAAGATATATATGCTACTCAGGACCGGTGACACAGTTATAAAAGTGTGTGTGTGTGTGGGGGGGGGGGCTCTCCTAAAAAGTGTGGGGGCCCGGTTAAACACATGCATATATAACTTCATTATTGATGACCGTAAAGTGGGGGGGGGGGGCAAGTCCATGCTACTTTCGGTTCTAAAAGATAACAAATTAGTCAGAAAGTCTAATTATTTGCTTTTTTTTAAAAATTAAAATTTAAGATATTTTCTTTAATTTAATTAAGTTTAAACATCGGTTTAATTGTAGAATAGGGATCGCTGTTTTTTATTCGATCATTTTGCTTGGTATTCGTCCAAATTTAGGATGAAACTGATTGTTGGTCTTAATTATATTTTTGGTCCTGAAATAAAATTCTCATTTACTTTTTAAAGTGTTGAGAATCTAACTTTAATTCCAGGTTTTAATCGCTGGCGGCCATGTTGGTTTTTATTGGTTTTTCCTTGGACTAAAGATATTTTTTCCTTGGACTAAAGATATTTTTTACTGCTTTAACATTTTATTACACACAAAAAACAAACTTTGAACATTCTATTTACAAAAGCAAGTTTTTACGGAATTTAACGAATTTAAAAGCAAACATGAAAAGGTTAAAACATACTAGTCGTGAATTTAAGAATAACAAAATGTCACCGAAAAGACGACGGGTATAAATGTGGCATCAAAGTTCAATTTGATATATGCTAAAAAATAAATTAGAACTTTTTGTCAGGACAAAATATACCATTTCACCCAAAACATCCATTTTATCGAACATTTGGATGAATACCGAGCGAAATGGGTGAGAAAATTCAACGGCCCCTATAGTATAATTGAACCTAACATTCTTTATTTAAAAACACGAATTAAAAGAAAAATTGGCTTACTTATAGACTCACTGGCGCATATAAAGACATTAGATGACAAATTGCCTCGTGCCTTAAGAACACTGTCCTATCAAAAATTTAACACATAGATGTGAAAAAAACGCGGAAAAGTTCAGTTTCTGTTTCCAATGTGTAACTCCCTCGTTCTTTCTCCCTCTCTCTCTCCCTTCCTCTCCCTCTTCCTCTTATATACATTTACCAGAGATATAATTTTTAAAAAATAATTCAGAGTAAACTCTGAGACTTTTTTATATTGCTGAATAAAAAACTAATGTTTAAAAAAAATCAAGTAATTTGGAGCGAGGAGGACGGGGCGATAAAACCACCACTCTTTAGTTCTAAATGGAGTTGCTCCCACTCAACTCTCGCTGAATATAAAATGACTCCTCCTCTCCTTCGCTCCAGCAAAAAGGAGCGTTCTCACGAGCGCGCTCCTTTTTGGAGGGCTCCGTAAAGCCCTGATCATTTTTATATAAGAACGTCAAGATGAAGTCAACAACTTGGTAGAGTTAGCTGTGTCTGACTGCATCTGACTGAAATTGACTAAGAAAAAAGTAACCACCTTTCAAGAAAAATGTCCATGATAGAATGTCCTTAGAGACAGCTGATTTGATGCTCTGATGCCGAGTGTTCATGAGCAGCAGACTATTGAAATAGCATCTAAGTCTGTTAAAGTAGTATTTCAAATCTAAAGGTGTGAAAATATATCCAGGTAATGCAAATTGGGTTCGCATATCAGTTAAGCTGGTAGTAACCAAAATCTTCTTTCATAGTATAGCGACAGCTACGGAGAAAGAATGGGCACGTTGATGATCAAGGGCTGCACGTAATTCAGCTTTTATTGTCGATGAAAGTGCTCAATCATTCCACTAGACGCTGGATGATAACTAGCAACCCTAGTACGTTTAATACCCAGTATTTTGAATAGTTCTTGGAATAGACAGAATTAAAACTACCTGCCGCGATCAGTGGTAATCGTTGCCGGGACAGCATAACGTGAAATACAGCACACACTAAAATTTTAGCAGAAATATCCTCAGTGGGATGTGTTATAAATTAAACATCTGGACGTCAATGCCACGAATGCGAAATGTTGAGATCCTCTCCCCTTACCCCTCTCGCCTAACGTGCATCAATATCCTTTGTTCCTTTAGGGGGGGGGGCGAATAAGTCACATGTTAAGACTACTCTTCATGGGATGTCTTTTTCTCTTTTTTTTGTTGGTTTAAATAGACTGACAAAAGGGAGACAACAAAATTTTATAATCTCAATTTATAAACATAAATAACAAAACGCCTGCAAAGAACAACAAAAAGGCGATATTCAACTTAACAAGGGTTTTTTTAATTGTTTAAATTCAAAAGACTAGTTCCTCTTTTCTCTCGGAGATTTCTTAATAAAGGGTCTGGAATTGCGAAAACCGGGACGACTGATATTTCCGAGACAAGTTTTGACGAACAAACAAATGAAATTCCTTTGACCGACACGTACCTTTAAAGTTTTTTTAATTGGCTGAGAGAGCTTCCGTCAATCCCTGGGGTTGTGTCGGAAATCGTAAGTTGTCAGCTGAAGAATAGATATTTTTAAAATGTCGATCTGGACGGATGCGGTATCACTCTTCCCGTCCGATTCGATAACAGCGGTAATTCCGTCGCTGTAACCTCTCAGGTTTCTTCCGCCTTTTGGCGAAGATCAAAGTGTAGTATCTGTTCCGATGGATACTGCACCCCATAGACTGGTATTGTCTTGGCCTTCGGGGCTTGATTTACGCCGGTCTATGGGATTGTCCTGTGCAGTTCTAGGAGGTCCACCCTCCCAGGCTTCGCCTCCCCTCTTTGGGGAGGAGTAAGTTTATGGCTTACTGTCTGAGGCGCCCCTACCGGGGAATGCCGACGGGGCTACCCAGGCAATTTTTAAATGGCCAGAGTGCTCACCTCTCGAGCGCTGGCTTTTAACCCCACTTTCTCGACCCAATCTGTGGTCACATCTTACTTGTGGGAGTAGGATAAAACTGGCCTTGTGCCTAACTCCTGGGGAGGAGTAAATACCTCTCAGGTTGATGATTTAGAATCCTTTTTTTTTGTGAAAGGGGATACTAATTATTTTTTTAATTTTGGCCGCTGGGTGAGCTGCCAAATCCCTTTGTTTTTGTTTGCGTCCTGTTCGCTCGCTGCCCTCATCTGGTCTCCTCGTGTTCCTTCCTTTTCCTGTTTTCGCGCCCTCACCCCCTAGCAACAGCCCCTCTCTCTTTTGATTGGTTGCCAATGATTTGTTTGTTTGTCTGCCAGGACTTCCATTGTCAATCCTTTTTTGTGTGTGTAGTTCCTGGCGAATTTCCTTATTATTTTGGTAGGCGAACATGTGACAACAAGTCCCCTATTCTTCTTTTCTTGCCTTATAAGGCAAAATATGTGGATATAACAGATGGGTTTAGACTATCAAACGATAAATAGAGATCAGCATATAAGAGTAGCCATTACTGACTGGCCGGGGTTCAACCAAATCAATGCGTATGTGCATCAGGGTTGCTGAAAGTTTTGAATGGGCTCATACATATATGCGCAGATTCGACTATTAATAGTGTAGACAGGAACGGGTTCAAGCAGTGATTTCGCATCTTATATTCGGCCAGAGGAATCTGACTGAAATAAGTTTCAGCAATGTAGACTCCGTTATGAGCCAGTCTGTGAAAGGAAGAAAAGTCAATCCTTCGATGAGTCTCAGGAACTAGAGGGAGGGTGAATTCAGAAAGGTCTTTCATAAGATTCGTTTATCTGCTATAGGGATGGGGGTGTACTGGAGCTTGCAATTAGACGATTGCAGAGCTGACAGATTCAAATCCTCTAAAGATGCCTAGTCAAAAGCCATTTGACGGATTTAAATATCACCCAGTGAAGAAATAACGCTGATAAGAAGATGAGATCGTGAGTCTGTAACAGCGTGTTATGAATCGGATATATGTCGCGTGTTGCTAGAGAACTAGGAAATAGAGTTAAACACTTTAGCTTCCCAAGCGGTATATATTTCTGGTTTAGCACGACGTTGACGATGATCCGTGTAAATGTAAAATTCCCGATCTGGCAAAGATGCTTAATAAGTAAATAACCATGAGTTCAGTGAAAAAGTGCTATAACGACTTTCTGTAGATGTCAAACGACAATGGCAGATATGACAAACGTTGAATCTGCTGCTGATGATTTTGCTGTAGAACTGTGCCCACTACAGAACTAGATGCATCTACGACAATGGAAAATTCAGCATCAGGTATGGAATGGGATAGTAAAGATGTATTTGCAAGCTTTTTCTTCGTCTCGTGAATGGTTTCATGCTGGCAGTCATCAAGTGAAATGGGTTCATCTTTATTCGCCCTCTTCTTCAATGGGTCACTTAAAGGAGCAAGTATAAGAGTTCAGTAGTTCTGCGAAATGTCATTGACTAAGAGAAGTCTGTGGAGATCTTAATCAAGCAGAGCTTTGACCTATTCATGCAGCTAGTTTAACCTTCTGAGCATATATGACCTAGGAATACAAGACTAACATAGTAACGCTGCAAACACTCGTAAAGAATACAGGGATGTTTTCAATGTTCAACCGGTGAGAAACTAGTTATCAGGATGTCGTCTATATAGTTGTACACAAACTCTAAGTAAGGAAATGCTTCATCCATAAAATGCCGAAAAGTGCTAGCCACATTACGTCAGCTGAATGGCATTGTTAAAAACTCAAACGCCCTGAAAGGAGTAGTAACAGCTTTCTTAGAAATATCTACAGGATTAACCGGTATTTGGTGATAAGCCTTCACAAGAACTAATTTTGAAAAAATATTCAACCCTAAAAATATGAAGTGAAATCTTGAAAATGTTGGACAGGATAATGATCAGGAACAATAGCTGAGTTCAGCCGATGGAAATCTCCGGTAGGACATCAATCCCCAGAACGCTTCGAAACAACATGTAGAGGAGATGCTGGGACATATGATGAAATTAATACCTAGTTGTCTTTCACTTCTTCGGAGAGAGGCTGTGAGGACTTGAAAAAAATAAGGGAAACAGTTGTGTCAAAAAAAGCATAGTAAAATAATGAGATTTGTTTATTTAAAAATTTAAGTTGTTAGATCTAGAAAAGAATCTAATAAAAATCATGAGGTTTTTCAGCTGAAGCTACAGAAATACACGACTAGTAAGTCGATCGGAAGTTTTTCTATCAGATAATGATAGGTGAGTACTAGAATTCATTAGTCTGTCTACGCATGCCCAATATCAAGTTGTAATAGTGTAAGTAATCAACATTTAGGATAGAGATTGATTCATCTGAAATTATAAGGCTTCACGTGAAATCTGTGTGTAGTTGCAAATCCAAAGATCGTGCAAATTGACTAAACGTAGGTATCGGAGGACATTTTAGCTTGAAATACAACTGTTAAAGAAGGTTTATCTTTGTGAAAGAAATTAGAGGCCAAATGCTACATTCAGCTCCTGTGATACTGGGAATAGCAACATGCAACAAGTGATATTGGGAAATGAATAAAACGCACAACTTATGGGTTGATCATGAAGAAGTGTCATGCTCAATTTAACCTTCTCTGGTTACCCTGTTTCTTTGGAATGTATACACAGGGTTAGTTGTGTTTGTAGTACATGACAAACTTGCGGAAATTAGTATTATATTGTGCTACAGAAGATGATTGACGATAGTGTCAACACATACCTGACTTGGCATTTAACAAGTCAATGTCTCTGACTTTCTTGTAAGCATCTTGATAGCTTTTTCCATTGCCGTATAAGTCGGGTCACGGGTAAATTTAGTAGTCACAGCTGAAATGTCCGCTGCATCGTCGGAATTTGGCACTGAATGGTTTTTTTCTTTATAGTCTGTGACTTTGTCCTCCAAGGATGCAAGTTGTTCTACTGTATCCGTCACGATCATGTAGGAGAGTATAGCCTGCACGATAAATGGAGGTTGGGATACAAATACATATCTCATAATCCACTATCTGTGGGGCGCGCTCAGCTGATTCACGCATTCGACAAAGAAGCTGGCTAGAAAACCGATCTTTGAGTAACTCATCATTTACGAGTGTTTGAAAACACAATGCTCAGCAGAAATAGATAGGCGACGATGTACTTCACCCATAACGCCATCATAAAGAAGCTCCAGGCTGTGGGTCTGTTATAAGATATTTCACGGTAGCTGTTTACAATGCTGTTTAAAATGCTGTTTACAATGCTGTTTAAAATGCTGTTTACAATGCTGTTTACAATGCTGTTTACAATGCTGTTTAAAATGCTGTTTACAATGCTGTTTACAATGCTGTTTACAATGCTGTTTAAAATGCCGTTTACAATGCTGTTTACAATGCTGTTTACAATGCTGTTTAAAATGCATGAAGTAATAAGTTTTATTGTTTCGACTCCAAAACAATACAGTTTGCAGCGAAATGTGCCTCTTAGTACAAACGACACATGCACGTTGTCAGAAAAAGCTGGTATCGAGTTACCACTCATTGTTGACAGGAACAAATACGATTCCTTAATAAGCTATATTTAAAACAGCAGAGAGCCTGAAGTAGATGAATAGAGTGTCTAATTAACATATCGGAACTGAACACGAAAGACAATACTATCGAAAAAGACAGATACTCATTAGGCAGGAAAGAGGTAAGGAAAGAAATTAGGAAATATTTGGAAAATATTGTGTATTGACTTCTTTTTTTACGACACACTTTTAATGAATGAATATGGTAGATCAGGACAAACATCAAAAGGTGAATGACTTGAATAGCCGCTCCATTTCTTTGTCCTATTCGCTTGGATACACTCGCATCTTCACTTCCAAAAGCAAGTTACAGTTTTCACAGAAATGTGTTTACTCAATATTTTTAAGCCAATTGAAGCCAACATATCACAAGCTGGCATGAACAGAGAACCCCCTATAAACACCAAGAAATAAACAGTTATCCAGAGACCCAACTCGACGCACCAGTAAATGACTAAAAACTAATGATCAACACCATGCGCCTTTGTCCGAGGAGGCGAGAAGAAGGGAACACTTCAAAATTCACATACAAGCTCCCTCACCACGTGCATATCTAACACGCACTAACAAAAAAAGGTACATCCACTTGCAATGCCACATTGTCTAATACTCACTTATATATATATTACTCACGCATATTCACACTAACAAATATACATACACATAAATATTCTTAGCCCTCGTCTCTCATATTCACTGAACATTTTTCTACCAAAACACGAGTTGTATAAACTTTACACAATTAATATTTTTTCACTAAAAATGACTTTTATATTCATGTAAACTTATTGTTTTTCTTGATTTTTTATTCACAAAATTCTGCTCATGTTAAATTAGCACTTGCTAGCTTGTGACCCTAATATTTGATTCTTTAAAACTTGAATTTATTTCCATTTAATATGCATGCACGACCGTATATATCCTCATTTCCTTCCTTCGCCATTTAGCCACCCCAAATTTATAATGTCGCCAATTTTGCCTCGAAATGACCCTACCAAGGCCAGGGACCACGCCACATGAATATCATCACTTGGTGAGACAAGAAAAGCTAGAATGGGCCGAAGCAGCATTAAAAAGTATTTATACAATCAATGATGCAAGCGGAGCCGTTCAACATGCAGATGAAAATTTACTTTTCTGCAGAATAGATTATTCTGCAGAAAAGTAAAAATGAGCACGTTCATGTCTCCATAGTCAGTCCCAAGGTACAACATCTATAAGAAGAAATATAAGAAAAAATGTTAATGCGCAACTTTATACTCACAAATATAAGTCTTTACAAGAATATAAGGAAGCAGAAACATATTTATTATAAAGATGTTGAACCTGGGCGTCAGAGAATTCTAAGCAGTCATGTTTTAGTCGCTATCGAGCGTTGTAACTATCTTGACAATGAGGCAAAAAAGTATAATACTTTTGTACCACATTTTTATGATGAG
Source organism: Sepiola atlantica (assembly GCA_963556195.1). NCBI lineage: Eukaryota > Metazoa > Mollusca > Cephalopoda > Sepiida > Sepiolidae > Sepiola > Sepiola atlantica. Next base: position 2,314,014 of record CAUVYP010000069.1, on the reverse strand, counting down.
AAATAATCATGAATATAATCTGTAATTGTTGATTGTATTTTATTATAAATAGACTACGATGCACTCTAAACTGCTATTTTTTATAGTAGATCTTCGACAACAATGAAACACTATGCAACGAACAATATGTCAGGCAATACAATACCTGTAAGAAACTGAACCTACTCACGTTTGAGGTGCCGTCTTAAATGATATCCTGGTAAATCCAGGATATTATTTATACATATCTCTCGTTATCGTGCAACGCTGTTTTACATACATTCTATGTTAGTTTTAGTTTCTTTAATCAGTGTAAGAAAACAAGAAAGTGTTTGTTAAAAAAACGTGCTATTCCATGATTATATATTAAATATCCAGTAAACCGAAAAACGAGACAAATACATTGAACTTGCCAGAGAAGTGAATAATACTCGTAAAAACACGAACAGTCCGGAAAAAAACCTCGAAAAATCAAGTGGGAGAGATTGCAGTCAGAGGAAAAACTGAGACTATACAAAAGACGCCAAGTATGAAAATATGTGAAATCTTAAAGTAATTCATTGAACCAACCAACATAAACTGCAAACGCTACTAAGTCACATGAAAGTTGCAATAAAAATTTAAAATAAAGATACAACAGTAATAGTTGTGGGGACTCCATAACGCGATATCCAGCCTGATATAAAGGCTCGCGCTACAGATTAAGCAGAAATGTCAATGAGAGGAATGGCTTCAGGCCACCGTGTGAAGTGGTTTATGCAGGTCAGGAGGTAAGTAAATCCCTGACTGACAGGCCATGGTCTAAACAGGTCAATGTGAACATGGCTGAACCGAGCGTCTGGAGTGCTGAATGTTACAAGCGGTGCACGGAGGTGCTTGTGCACCTTTGACTTTTGGCAGGATATGCAGGAACGTGTCCAGGCAGTGATGTCGTGCATCATATTCAGCCAGAAAAATCTAGCCGAAATCAGCTTCACTGGGCTTTGAGTCGATGGTGTGATAAGTTGTGAAGAGTCTCAAAGGAAACAAAATGGTGAATCTGTTCAAAAGTCATAGATTATTTGCGTGTCGAAAGTTTGCTGACTGCGGTGACGACAGATCCGGAGTGTCCAGACGTGGCTAGTTTAAGGCCATCTGTTGTATGTAATATCCAAAGTTGAGGACAGAAGATTTATAGGAAGGCAGGACAAGGCGTCTGCCGCAGAATTCTGTTCACCAGAGATATGTCGGATATCGTTGGTAAATTGCGAAACAATATCCAAGTGTCGAGTTTCGTAAGGGGAATATTTGTTTGGCTTAGCATACAGTGCATATGAAAGCGGACAGTGATCAGTGTAGATAAGGAACTGACGGCTCCTGAGTGAATGCTGAAAGTGTTTCACTGCGAGGTACATTGCCAGGAGTTCACAGTCAAACGTGCTGTAACTTTATTCTGTCGGTTTCAGCTGTCTTGAAAAGTATTCCATAGGTTGCAGTTGGCCTTGGTGCTGCTGTTGCAACACTACACCTACAGCTGTGCCCGATGTATCAACAACCAATGAAAACTGGAGATTGGACACAGGATGTACAAGCAAGGATGTTGTGACTATTTTTTCCTTCACTTCGTTGAAAGTTTTCAGCTGAATATCATTCAGTGAAATTTGCTCATTTTTCTTCTACCTCTTATGTAACAGGTTGGAAAGAGTAGATATGACACCGGCACAGTGTGGAATAAAGTGTCTGTAATTATTTAACAGAGCGAGGAAGTGCCTTAGTTGGCGAAGGTAAGTCGGTGGTTGAAGGTTTTGTAGAGCATTAACCTTTTGAGGCAAGGGAAGTATGTCTTCAGGGTTTATAATGTTGCCCAAGAAAACCAGTGACGAAGCACTGAAAACACATCCTCATCTGGTATTGCTGAAACCGTCTGAAGAGTAGGTGAAGATAGGTGACATGTTTCTCAGGTGAGGAACTTGCCACAAGAATGTCGTCTATGTAATTAGAGATGAAGTCAAGATATAGCACTACTTCGTCCATGAAGCGTTGGAACGTACTAGCCGCGTTTCGCAAACTCAAAGCCAAAGTCAGGAATTCAAATGCGCCAAAATGGCGTTGTTACCACAGTTATGAATATGTCGGATTAATCTTCGATTCAATTGAAGTCTACTGTTAAAATCTTCTGTTCTTTTGGCGAAAGAAAAATGCCGGCTGCTATATTGGCGCATGGAGCAAATCAGTGGCGTCTTAAAGTGAAATAAAATGACTGAAAAATGAATTAAATTAGTAAGTGTTTCCTTTCTTTTTTCATAATATCATCCAACAGTGTTTTTAAGTCTTTCTCTTTCAACAAATCTTTTTTCAGAGAAAAAGTTTGGTTTTGAAAAAAAAAAGGGTTTCATTCGTCAATTTCTTCAACGCGACAAATGTTTTTACGGAGAAAAAGATTTAGTACTTTCTCCAATGCGACAAGTGTTGTTTTGAAATTTAAAAATGTTTGTTTTTTTTCTGTTTATATTTTCATTGAAGAAGGTATTTCCAAGTGTTTCTCTTTCAAGAACTCTTTCAGAGAGAAAATACTTTATAGATGAAAAAGTGTTGTCATTTTCTTCAACAGCATGCGCTTTTGAAGAGAGAAAGAAAAATAGAGGGTTTTTTTTTTGGGGGGGGGGGGTGTTAAAAAGAAATGTCCTTTTTTATTTTGTTTTCTTTAGCTTTTAAAGAGAAACAAAAAGTATTTCGGATTTATTCTGAGTTAAAAATGTGTTTTCTTTCTTTGTTTGTATGTTTGCAAGTGTAAGCGTCCGTGATTGCGACTATTTTCTTTTCTTTTGCTGCTGTCAGTTGAATGGAGTTAGGGTTAGTATTTTAGTCGCCGCTCTATGTTTAGTTACAAAGTTTTTCGTTGCTGAAATAATTTTATGAAGGCTTTTTTTCCGTGCTTATTTTGGCATTTTGTTTATCAGAAGGTCTGTGTTTTTATGTCGATGTCATCATTGTAAAGAATAGAACGTTGTTCCTATCTAATGTTTAAGTCACGAAATGAAATAAAACTTTTTATAGCAACAATGAAAATGGTTTATTCAATAAAGTTACCGTTTTGTATAGGTAGAAGAAAGTTTGACAGTGAGGAAGAGAAAAACACTATAATATCATAAATGTATCAATGTAAATAATCATTCACTTAAAACTCGATCCTCGGCTGTTCTCCAGTACGTTTATGTCTAACCAAGACAGTGTATCAGCGACAGCATTTTCTTTTCTGTTGACAGTGGATATTGCATGCTAATTGTGAAATGTAATCAAGATGCTTACATCCCACGAAAAGTGTATTGTATTTCTGCTGTGCATAAAATAATGACGACACATTAATATATGAAAATATAATGATATCTTTAGTGTGGGTTACGGTCAAGAGGTTTTGGTTTGTAAGGAACAGATACGCACACACATCAATTCGATGAGTGGATTTTCTTGGGCCCAAATTGCAAATCAACTGACGATATGAATTTCGGGTTATTATTACATAACAATTTGTGAGCCTCTGCAACTGACAACTGTGGGACTTCACTGTTTACATAGCCACGCCTGCAGGGCGTTTTATTCGGTGATGGGGTGTTTTCTCCTGCATTTTACTTTTTGCACGTGGTTCAAATCAACAATTATTTTATACTTGACCATCCACCATATTTGTTATTCCCGGCCAGGTGTCCCACCTCTAATTACCGATAATTGTGAAACTCACCTTTTAAAAGGTGGCCAAAGTATTTCAAATGCCAGGCATATGGCAATAAAGTCCCTGGATAAGGTGCTATCTTGTTGAAAAATTTGTGCAGTGTTGCATAGCCTGAATGACATTTTTAGAAATTTGGCTGAAGAGTTGTTACTGCCATTTGATAATGTTCTTTGGAGTAACTGGAACTTCATAATGACTTGATCAGGTCGATTTGTGCCCCTTAAAGAATTGAGTTAAAATAATTTATATGAGGGACTGGGTACCTGTTAGACCTGGTAGAAATATTTACTTTTCTGTAATCCAGTCAAATACGGAAATCTTTCCCACCGGGCTTACGATCGAGATGCAGGAGTGAGATTATCTGCTAACATTTTGTTACACATGATTCAACGTGTGTGGTGGTAGTTATTGTAGATGGGAATATTCCGGATGCCCAGTGATCTTGGATTTGATGTTCATCTGCATTAGATCTCTGAAGTGCACTTTACTGATGCAAGATCTGCAAGTATTCCGGATCAGGATGAGTTGCAAGACTAATCCTATTCATGCGTTGTCGTGACAGAACCCCAGTGATGCTTGTTATATTATTGGACCAGGCCTTGAATTAATATGGATGGACAGTTTGTAGTATACCAGGAAATTTGCAGCAAGGAATTTCAGCTTATTTTTACAGCCATTTGCATGGAAAGATGACTGTGTGTACATGTACCAGCTTGGTTCATAGTCACACCTGCCTGCCAGATTGGTACTTTCCCTGTTACTCGGCTGTTGATCAACAAAATATTCTAGAAATGTGGGTTTGACTCCTGTTCTTCTAAAATGGTCACGGTCACTGGCGCCTTTGTTACAGGGCGACTTCCAGGTCTGGAATTTGCTTCTGCAACTCCACAAAGTGGCTCGACAGCATTTGTGATATCCTGAGTAATCGTCGATATAAAAAGCATTTGTGTTGATGTTTGAGAAAATTTGGTCGGATAAATCAGCCATGTTGTTCATGTGTTAATTTTCTGACATTAGGGCAATGATCTATGAAACTGATCAATATTCAGGCTTGGAGGATAGATTATGCCATCACATATTGGCTGAGGCGGGTCCTGATAAATTGTGGAAGCTTGAATGCAGTCCAGTTAGCATTACAAATGTTTGTAAAATGTTTTCATCTAAGTCCGTATAATAATGACCACCTGAAGGCAGATGTAAAGCAATGGTTTGGGGATATTCAGGCGGGGGGGGGGGGTGTATTCAACTTTCTTGACAATAAAAGTTTGGTGCGTTGTTTAACTTTTAATCATCAAATATCTCCTCCTGGTGTTGATGGTGTTCTATGACAGCAAAGCTACCTTGTAGGTTTGCTTTTTTAACCTAATTAGGTGAAAATGTATGTCACTGAGGTTGGTGAAGCAACTCATTAGATCTGATTGATAATGGTTGGTCAGGTGTAGATTTCAAACCAAGTTTGTATAGCTTCTGAGTAGACCGGAGAGGAATCACAGTTTACACATTGCAAGTGTATTAGTTCAGTTCCTCCACGTAGCCAGGGGGTGCCGGGGGGAAGCCCCCCCCCCCATTGCAATTACATTTGCACCCCCTGAAATTTGTGATCCAAAAAATATTATAAATATAAATACTCTTATATTTCGTAGTCAACTATACTTCTTCATTATGAACCAGTATTTACTTTTGTGTAATATATTTTACAGCAGGGCCGGATTAAGGGGCCAAGGGGCTGGGGTCCTGGGCCACTCACGAAGAGAGGACCTCCCACCAATTTTTAACATAATTTCCGATTTCAAAAACGCTTCTTTGGATTTTATTTTGTTTAAAACTTAATTTTCCATTCCTGGTCTTAATGATACCATAATAAATATTTACGGATTTTAAACTACCAGTTAAAATAAATCTATTGACCATAATAACACCTAAATATGATTTAAATTTGTTACTTTGTAAAAAGAAAAAAATTAAAATGTACGCGTTCTCAAACTCGAACATAACTTCGCTAGTTTCAGATCAAGTGGTGAGGGAAACAAAGCCTCGATGATTTTCACCTGTTTCCTGCTTGGTGAAAGCGATTGTCAGTGTATCTGTGTTTTTTGTCAACTTACCAAATATATATTTTTAAATATTTTTTATATTTTTAATATTATAAATTATCAATTAATCCACGTTGTTGTTCTGCCAGCTTCTTTTAAAGATATTTTTTTTAATTTATAAAAGAAAGTGTTGTCTCCATTCAAAAGATAGAAATGAATACTAGCAAGCTAAATTATTTTCAAATGAAACTGGGAATTAGTTTAAAAAATTATTTTTGTATTTTATCACGAATCTCAAATACGTTTTTTCTTTTTGTTGTCAGTTGCAACTGTTAATTAAAAAAATTGTGAATGTTACATTCAAAATTTTTGAAATTAACATAGAAAAAATCCAAGATTTCACTAGAGATGAAGTTGAAAGAAAAAACAGCATTGGTAGGGTATAAACCCCACGTACAAGAGGCGAGCAAAAAAAGGCTTGTGATGTAGAGTGGGATTAAGTGAATTAGTGAATCCAATGGTTTTTCACACATATGTGAGAAGTGGAAGTCGAAGATTTGGCGTCAGTTCTTTCTTTGATTTTGATTTTTCATGTCAGTGTAGACTAATAGTGAAAAGAAATGCCAAAATAAATAAAGAGTGGAAAGGGAGATAGAATAAAAGTATAATAATAAAAAAGATCCTTGGTTATTGAAACAGTTTAGTTACATTTTCATTTTCTTAGAGACAACTATTCTTAGAAAGACTAGAGGAAATTTTGACTAACATAAATGTAAGTGCATATATTTCCTTTCTTTTTTGTTAACTCTATTTTAAAGAAATTTAAAATGTGTTTTTAGAAAAAAAAATTACTAATAGCATTTTTAAATTATTAATCTTTGGATGTTTAATGAACTGAAAATCGCGGGGTTCACTTAAGAGGCTATGCCATCCTCCAATATTTGTAAATAAATATTTTTTAGATAAGTATTTATTAATACGCTATTGTTTTGAAGGAAATGAAATCGATTTATCTACATTAAGTTTCTTTTTAAAGAAGCAAAATCTAGTCTCATTTGTTTGGAATTTTTCTTGAAGAACTCTATTCATTTATTGCTGTAACTTTTACAACAAAACAATAAATAACAACACAACTAACATTTTTTGTTTAACGAAAAGTAGCCGGTCTTTAAAAAAAAAGAAGCAAAATGTTAAAAATTAGTTCAAAAGACAACGTCAAACAATAAAGTTAATCTAATCATGATGTTAATTATTAATTATAAACTTAATTATAGAGTGCTGGATTAAAATTTCTTGTGAAACGTGTCTTTTCTTATGAGATTCTTTTTAAATAAATATTATTTGAGAAAGGAGAAATTACTCGATGTCTTGCTTCTAAATACCCCATATTTAGAAGCAATACATCGAGACTTATACTTTTACACCAATATTTAAAAACAATGTAAGAAATAGATGTTGTGTATATTGAAAGAAAAAAGGAGTGCCCTGAATATTCGGAAATGGAAAATTCGACAAAGGAAAATTTGGCAATTTTGGCAAAGTAGGAAAAGTCGATAATTAATTAGGGAAGATATATCGATTGAAAAAAGATTTTAGAACCGTACTTGCAGGGGATATAGTTGTAAATACGGGGCAACCCCCTACCAAGAAAGAACACTTATTGTGTTATCTTTTTGGTACTTGTGCAGTTTACGGACCGGGCTATATTTTAGATAAGATTTTCAAGTTAAATTCAATTTTTACGAAATCTTTTGTTTATTACATTGTTAAGTAAAAGTACAGAATAGTTTACAAATCCCCCACGCTTCCCCCCATGTTAAGAATGGCTTTCTAAATAATGTTATTATTTCAACCCGGTTCGTAATTAAATTACGAGATTAAATCCATCATAATGCATTTAGGTTTCTTTGTAACTAAGTGAGTCGTTTTAATATTTTGTTAATAATTGAAAAAATATATCAATTACTAGGTGTCTGTTCAAAATTTGAAAGGACATTTGTTTTCCTTGTCATGAAATACATTTCTAATTTGTTTTTTGTAACTGTAATTCAGTGTTTAATCTCGGCGGGAAAGAAGATGTGTTGAAAATCGGCCGCTCGTCGAGTCGTTTTTTTTACTTCAAAATTGGTAAATCACTGTAAGATGAAGTGGTTAATTCGTCGTTTCATAGCCAAAATGGCGGACAATAAATCGGCTGTATTTTTCTGATTCTTTTCCGACCTTTCAACGATTGATTTGAAAGAAGTAAACAAATTTAAAAAGTAGTAAATGAACTTACTTTTAGGCCAGATGGCCACCAGAGATTAAAAAACTGAATTACATTTACAAAAAAATAACTAAGAAATTAATTTCATGACAAGAAAAACAATTTTGATTTTCTAAGCATTTTAAAGCCAGTTCAAATGACTTTCTATTCGATAGTTTAAATACTTCCAAATGCCTTTCAAATTTCGAACAGAGACGAAGTAATTGATATATTTTTCAATTATTAACAAAATATTAAAATGGCTGACTTGTTTACGAAGAAACCTAAATGCATTATGATAGATTTAATCTCGTAATTTAATTACGAACCGGGTTGAAATAATAACATTATTTAGAAAGCCATTCTTAACATCCATGAGGGAGTGCTTTGTTAACTATTCTGTACTTTCACCTAATAATTTAATAAACAAAAGATATAGTAAAAATTGGGGAATATTTTACTATAATCAACAGTACGGAAGAACGGAAAAAGGGTGAAACAGCAAATGTGCAACAAATAAATGTTAGCAAGGGCAAGACAAGTTACTATTCTACCTAGCTGGATAAGTTTATTTGTGTTTAAACTTATTTTAAAGTTTTTTTGTTGTTTTAAAACCAAGTGTCGGCTCTTCATTTCGAAACGACATCCAACGTGGCTTTCGGGAATCTCTCAGAAGCGCACAAAAAATCGGCAATTAGAACAAAACACTCTTAGAAACACATCCAGTAAATGTCACCAATCGTAGAACATAACATTTTCGCACATAAGGTTTAGCTGAGAATTTTGATTCTTAGCAAATCCTCATGTATTAAAAGATTGAATGTTTTGGACGCTTTTTACATCCAATAATTTTATGAATAGAGATTAAATCAACAGTACACTAACAATCATTATTTATAGTTCCATAACAATTTGGTTCAGTTAATAATTTAATGACCAAACGATACCGTAAAAAATAACTTTAACTTTCAAAATCCTATTTAAAAAATAATTTGTTTAAAAAATATTTTCAAAAATAATTTGGTTAAAAATTTTTTTTTTTTAAATTTGATTAAAAAAATATTTTAAATATTTTAATTGGAGGGAGCCCCTCCAGGACGGTCTTAAAATCTATTTTCATTGATTGACAACTATTAACAAAAGATTATTTGTGGCGTCTTTCCGTTAAAAGTAATTTAATATTTAATATAAAATATAAGCACATTAAGTTACCGTAAATATTGGTTGTGAGTTAAGTGATAAGCGTCATACATCTTGTTATATAGGTCACAAATGAGTAATTAAACCCAAATAAATTGTTTGACCAATTTTTCAACAGTATCTGATTTACCACCCGGACTAAGGGTTAGTAGTAAAAAGGGTGCGTCTTTTTGGAAGACTATATGACTATACAGATGTTGTGACCAAAGGTATGCAAAAGAAACAAACAAATGCGGAGACAGCTATTAGCTTGGTGGAAACACTACTTGAACATGCAGAATCATTCGATACAGAGAAGGTGGAGCTTGCCACAAAGTACAATATCACGGGTATTTATACTCGGCCATCTGGAAGGGCACGAAAGTTATCCGGACAATTAGATGGCGTATTAGTGACTGGCTCCGTTGGCCATAACTGTGTGGGTACAGTGAAAGATTTTGATTTGGTACTCCGACAGTTGCTGGGGCACATTAGAGGAGAACTCCGTGCTCGATTTGGAAATGCTCAATGTGCAGTGATGAAAGCTGCTGCAGTGTGTAACACGTCATCAGAATCATTTATGGACAGTGAGACGCTGAAACAGCTAGGTCCACTGTTTGGTGTTTTGGTAAAGGAGAGTGAGATGGAAATATTCAAGAACTACATTCAGTGACGTCTCCCTACCGAAGATCTTGAACTTTCAGAATTATTCGAACAATGTGACAGGGATATTTTTCCATTGGTGCATAGAGTATTGCAATTGCTCCTTACCATCCCACAGACCTCAGTAACCGTTGAAAGACTATTCTCTTCAGTGAAGCGCATCAAAACAAGAATGCGATCTTTGATGTCAACAGAGAGACTGACCTCACTCTGCCTCATATTCTTTGAAAAAGATTTGCTGAGAAACATTGACAGAGAGCGCATCCTTGCGCATTTCAGTAACTGTAAAAATAGGAGATTATAATAGAATTCTGTAGAGCTAGCAAGTAGCTACCTTATTTTACGAACTTTATGTTATTATTACTGTTTATTATGCTTCATGTGTTTTACTATGCTTATGTTGTGATTTACATGTACCTACCGAAATACACAACAATATATTTAGATTATATAAAAGAAATTGAAATTTTGTATCTACTTATTTATATTTATATATCAGTACACACACACACTGAACCAAAACGTCACTCATATTAGAAAATCAATATTAGTTTTGCCCCTCCTAAAAAGTCCTTGCCCCCCCCCCCCGTAAGCTAGAAGTCTAGCTACATGCCTGGTTCAGTTACCCTGAAAATTGGAGTTTTTTCGCCTAAAGGTTTAGTGGCTAAACTGCCCTGAAAATAGCAGGTTTGTCCTAGTGTAAACGAATTGAATGCTAGAGTCTTGAACAAGTGACACTGGTGCATCAACAATTAGACAGACAGTCAGCAATCAAATGCCAGCAAATCATACCAGCAGAACCACTCTTTACTTGCTTTCCACCGTAGAATTCAGTTTATATCTGAGAGGAAATCCATCTCCCCTGACTAGTCCACTCTTGAAGAGTACAAAAATAGGTGAGAACAGGGATGTCTGATGGTTCAACACAGCTACCGTGAATGGCTACTCTGGAAGGGTATCACAATAAGTGACCAGAGATGTCTGATGGTTCAACACAGCTCCCCTGAGGGGCCACTCTAGAAGGGTACGCAAATAGGTCAGAACAGGGATGTCTGCTGGTTCAACGGAGCTCGCCTTAAGGAGCCACTCTAGAAGGGTACAAAAATAGGTCAGAACAGGGATGTCTGCTGATTCAACATAGCTCGCCTTAAGGGGCCACTCTTGAAGGGTAAAAAATTAGGTCGGAACAATGATGTCTGATGGTTTAACACATCTCCCTCTGAGGGGCCACTCTGGAAGGGTTAAAACATAATGTGGACAGGAGTGTCTGATGGTTTAACACAGCTCCCCAGCGGGGCGACTGAAAAGAGTAAAAAAAATAGGTAAGAACAGGGATGTCTGATAATTCAACCCAGCTCCCCATGATGGGCCACTCATGAAGGGTACAGATGTCTGATGGTTCTACACAGTCCCTATATTACCAGGATGATACTAAGTCGAACATTGGCTGGTATGACAATTGGCCAGAATCAGAATAAGCCAATCATTTTTCTCGGCTATCATATGACGTTAGATTTGAAATATAATAGATTTGTGAAGACGGCCAGCCTGAGATAAAATATGGCTGTAATTATTTCTCAGGCTACGATAAAGTAATATTTACTATCTGGCATTGTTATATTAAATGTTGCCTGTACTAATCTCTTTTTCTCTTCACCAAATGTTGATTTGATTTTTAAAAAGATGTGTTTAATGATAAATCAACCACAACTAAAGTAAAATTTTATAGTCAAACAGCATTACAAAGCCAGGTTTGTTACTGCAAAATAGTTGCAATCTGTGAAGCAAATGTTACAACAATCCATGTGAGGATAAAAAAGAGAGATATATTTAAAGAATGCAGGACGAACGGGTGTCTGGTCGACTGTACTAAATTATGTGGTGGCAGGACATAGAGACCTAAGCTTTCGTCTCCATTCTATCCCTGATATTTACATTATACCCTGTTCCAAAAAATTGAAAATATATTTCTGACTGCAGAAAATTGAACCATTCTTTGGAGTTTGTAGATCGACATGTATGCTAAAACAAACCACATCAGAGCCCAGAAAAAGAAAAAAAAAACTTAAATTTTGGTGTGAAAAACAAATAAATAGTCCGCTTGACTTAGGAAAATACAAACGATTTTTTAAAAAATTAATTACAGAAAAACAATTTACAAAAATACAATACAATAATATAAATATACCAATAACATATAGTATAAAAGAATCATTATTTTTTGTTTTTTGTTTGTTGGTAACGGATGGCAAGTTTAATTTTGTGTGGTCGCCGTTGATCTGTTATAATTTGTGATTTCACTTTACTCAGCCAATATAGGCAGCCAAGGGATTGGATCTCTATTACTATCAAATAAAATCCATCGGCAAAAATAAATTACAAAAGAATGTACAAAGCTGGTTAAGTATTTGTTACACTTTTGATCCATTTATTGTTAATTTCTATCTTGTTAAATTTTGTACGTTTCCTTTAATATATCTTATGACTTTTTTCAAATTTTAGAATGAACCAATTAACCAGAATGATTTATCTGTATGTTATCAACTTACACAAGAAGTTTTAGAATTTATAAACATAACTTTGTATGACTGAGTGCATTGTTTTTTATGCGAAACAATGTGTAAATGTAAATTATTAATAATACTTATAAATTACAATAACTTTATTACGACGAAGACTTACAGATTTATTTTTAATCGATATAACCAGGGAAAGTGTGCAGAGGAATATTTTATACACAAATTGACATTTACTTATAAACTCGGTTTAAAAATCAAGTAAAAGAGTGCAAAAAATGTCTAATCACAAAAATGACAAACTAACATTTTTCATATCAGCTTTGTTGCACATTTTTTGCTTTGAAGACTGGAGTCCAACTGTTTAGAAAGTGTGTGTGTGTGTGTGTATGTCTGTATGCGAGTTGAGAATTGATTCACTGTTCCTTTAACCCTTCGCAGGGAAAGAAAAGATTGGTGTAATATAGATGTTACCACTGTGCTGATCTTTTTCCCCAACTGTCTTTTCTCAACGAAAATCTGAACTTAAATAATTTGTCATCGGATTGACACATGCTTTTAAAAATTTGGGGAGCAAAAAGGATTTTAATTACACAATGTAATTTGACTAGCGGTGGATGGCATAGAAAGCATGTCACCTGACACTATTGTTGCTTTATTTGTAAATATTTCTCTGGGAGCGAGTTTTGTATGAAAAATCTCATTTCTTTCTAGATGTAAGTTTTGGACGTAGTTTGTGTTTTTTCGTAGATGCCGTTTGTAGATTAATCTTGTAGGATTAGATATATGTCAATCCTATAAGATATAACATTTAATATCTTTTTAAAACATGACAAAATAAGATTTTTTTTTTCATATCAAAATGCAGAAGTGATAGTTATGACGTTCTGGTGACATATTATATGTCATACACTTCTTTCCATCCAACAGTGGGTAGAAAATCATCGAAGTAATGCTTTACCCAACGCACACCATATTTGTTGTTTGTGGGTGGGTGTGTGTGTGTTACATTATTAAGTCCATGTGTATGCGGCTGTAACCCTGTTGACTTAATGGGTATTGTGGATGCCAAAGCTTGTGGGCTCAGTGGGAAGATTGTCAGACAAGAGATAAGTTTTTGTGGTTGATCCAGGTAACATGGACAAGATGACCGCAGTGTCGTCCTAAGACCAAAAGAAGAAATTTATAATCTAATTTGTTATGTTAGAATTTAGTCGGGATCAATTCTTTTCAACATATCTCAAAGTCTGAAGCAGTATTGTTGTCTCGTACACCAACATGTCATAAAATAAATTCACTCAAGACAATGCGAGAAAACATATTACAGATTAGAAATAAAATCCCCCCAATTTTAATTTATTGCTCTTTTGGAATAAGTCTATTATTATCGTAAGCGTCCAGGGTTAATGGTGTCTTATTTCTCACTTGCAAGATCATTTCTGCTCTTTTACTAACCAGTACCTCAACTCCTAACCTGTATGACTCGGTCTCTATACCAACATTATATTTCTGTATTCCGCCCTCTCATTTACTTGTGGCCAAAGCTGACTTGGCTATAGATCTTGATCTCTTCAGATGTCAACTCTGTTCATCAATTACATCTCACAAGTATTTAGTTAGTGTTAAAAATTCACATTTGACAATGCTTATCTTAAAACCATATTCTTTAATTTATTTTTCAGCATGTTATTTTATATGTTCACTTATCAAATTAACGTCAAGATAAATTATCGCAAAATCCAGGTCACTTATTATTTGATAAAATAGCCCCCTATTGTTACTTTTATACAAAAATACTGTCCACTATCTTTGCAAAAACTTTTGTGTGCATTTATCGTTTACAGGTCTCTAATTAATTTTGTTTAAAATATACCTTCAGTACAAGTTAACCTGCTTATTTCTGTTTTTGAAATTTATTTTTCCATAAAAAAGAGAACTATTCACTGGTTCTGTGTTATGCAATTCTCTGTGGAGTTTAACCTTGTGGGGAATATATGAAGGGAGAATTCCAATCACCTTGGTTAAGATGGGGATACAGAACCAATATACATACACTGGGTAGTTTTTAGTCACTGTTAGTTTCAGATTTAGTACCTAAAAACCCATATTTCGTAAAAAGAAACAAGCCTATCATTTCCTATGCAAGATTGATTCTCAGCAAAACCTCACCATATTGTTCTGATAGTCTATTGAGCAATTATTAACTGCTGATACTAGGATGATCGTGATATTTCTCTTACATTCCCATAACAATTTTGTTTAGATATGTTTATCAGAATTGCAAAATTATTTACTGCTGATACTAGGATGATCGTGATATTTCTCTTACATTCCCATAACCATTTTGTTTAGATATGTTTATCAGAATTGCAAAATTATTTACTGCTGATACTAGGATGATCGTGATATTTCTCTTACATTCCCATAACCATTTTGTTTAGATATGTTTATCAGAATTGCAAAATTATTTACTGCTGATACTAGGATGATCGTGATATTTCTCTTACATTCCCATAACATAACCATTTTGTTTAGATATGTTTATCAGAATTGCAAAATGTTTGAAAATTAATTTTTTCTACTGATATTTTATAAAAATAAACAAATTCATTAACTATGAAGAGAAGTAAAAGAAACTCGTCACTTATATGAATATGTAACTTTCTTTAGATTTCCTATCTTCCTTTATTATTTTTTGTTATGTTTAATGCAGCAACTGTTGTATTTCTGATGTGCTTAAAAAATGACGAAAACACTGATGTATAAAAATATATTGTTGGAGGCGGTGAACGAGTGCAGGTTAGTGAAGGAAAAGGGTCACACGAATTGACAAAGTAGTTTTCTCAGACCCGATCACCAGTCGGCTATTGATCTCAATTCAAGTTTCGTTTTATATAATAATTTGCGAAACCAATGCATTAACCTGCAGACGCTCATTCCGGGATTTCGTCTTCGCTGTCAAGTAGCCAGGCTGCTAGTGATTTTATTTAGCAATGTGGTATTTCCATCTGCGTCTAACTTTTTGGATAGCATAACCTTAGCATGTGCTTTAAAATTAATCAACAATTATTTTCTACCCAATAATCGACTTGGTTTTTGTTTTTTTAGACCAGGGGCATGTCTGTATCAAATACGTTTTATTTTTGCTGGGTAACCTTTTCGTTACACCAGCCTGCAAATCTCCCAGAAACAGTTCTGCGATTTTGTCAAAGAAGGAGTTGTTTGAATCTATGGGTAGGCTTTTTTCATTTTGCAAGCAAACTAAAATAAATGTTCCCATACAAAAATGTTTGTATTTAAAAATATAATTAATAAACTTTTCTTTTAAAATGACACGTTTGTATTTAAAAATATCATTTATAAACTTTTCTTTTAAATGACACACGTTTGTATTTAAAAATATCATTTATAAACTTTTCTTTTAAATGACACACGTTTGTATTTAAAAATAACATTTATAAACTTTTCTTTTAAATTACACGCGTTTGTATTTAAAACTAACATTTATAAACTTGTCT
Organism: Sepiola atlantica; assembly: GCA_963556195.1. NCBI lineage: Eukaryota > Metazoa > Mollusca > Cephalopoda > Sepiida > Sepiolidae > Sepiola > Sepiola atlantica. The sequence continues at coordinate 2,298,172 of CAUVYP010000069.1, read as the reverse complement.
TTTAAATGACACACATGTTTGTATTTAAAAATATAATTAATAAACTTTTCTTTTAAAATAACACGTTTGTATTTAAAAATAACATTTATAAACTTTTCTTTTAAATGACACACGTTTGTATTTAAAAAATCATTTATAAACTTTTCTTTTAAATTACACGCGTTTGTATTTAAAACTAACATTTATAAACTTTTCTTTTAAATGACACACATGTTTGTATTTAAAAAAAATCATTTATAAACTATTTTACATGATACAAATGGTTGTATTTTAAAATATAATTTATAAACTTTTCTTTTAAATGACACATATTTGTATTTTAAAATATAATTTATAAATTAACCAACATTGTGGCTCTTAACTAAGACTATATTTTTTGCATTTGATGTTAGCCAACTAATTACTTTCCATCTCATGAGTATTCCAACAAACTAAAGATGCCAGATCGCAACTCACAATTACTCATTAAACATTCTTATATTAAAAACAACTCAGTATATACCTGGTTAGAGAGTATTGTGAAATCACAACTGCTGAACGTCTACAACCAGGGTCGTGCAGAATGAAGAATATGTGAGTTGTCTATATATCTATACTCTTATCTTAAAAGACAGAGTAAAAACTACTGTCATTTATGTTTTGTATAATGTTACGTTGTGGTTCTTTATATGTTGTCAACTGTAAATAAATTGTATTTTTAACGTGCAGTGTGTTTTCAATCATGTTTATTGATTTGTGTATAGCCTAGCATTCACATGGCTTTACAAATCGTCAAATATAGGTCAAAATATCTAAAAACTGATTTTATTTTTTTTATATAAATGTCAAAGGTCAAGATCATGGAAAATGTTTTTTTATTGACTTGTTGTATTAGAATTTTAGTGAGGTGTGTGTGTCATTATCCCCTATAAATTAAATTATTATGTTTACTAACTACTCAACTGTGTACTAATTTTTCGCTGCTCAGTTATTTGGTAGAGAAATAGATATTTCTAGTTTGAGTATTTTTCCTTATTTTCAATTAAATTTCATTTGATTAGTAACATTGTAAAAATGGAAACTTAATGTATTATCGTTGAAGAGACGGAAAGAAATGATAATCGGTGATCTATAGGTAATTAAATGTAGTAAAATCTGTAAATACGTTACATAACTTTCAGAAACAATTGACTCGAACCTTGAAACAATTGACTCGAACCTTGAAACAATTGACTCGAACCTTGAAACAATTGACTCGAACCTTGAAACTCCTTGCACAAAAAGTATTAACGTGTTGTTTTGGCAGTTTGACGAGTTTCTTTGAAGAATATTTTTATTGTTTAGGAATGATATTATTGGCCCAATGCTCAAGCAAAATGTTTATAATGTTGTTTAAGTATAAATATTTAAGAAAAAAATGTGTGTTGTACATCTACAGACACTCTGATCAAAGATCAGATATATAATAAATAATAGAAATTTAACTATTTTTTTGACACATGTTTTATTTACGAAATTTCTTCTACACAACTAACTAAAGATTGACCTTTTTTCTATGATAAGTGTGTTATTATATATGAGAACCCGAGTTAAGGAATAGGCTGGACCCATATCATCTTATAACCTTATTGTTTTGAATATATAACACATAACCTTTATCTTAAAAATATCGATACAATTTAGGGTTAGGGTTATTATTTATTCTTAATGATTAATCTCCTCTGTTACTTAAAAATATTTTATCGTCTTATTTAAAATATCGATACATATATTATTTTGTCTTACTTTTGTGTCATGTGCACGTGGTTATATATCTTTTATGAACGTCTACAAAATATACTATACAATAACACAGTATGATCTCTGTCAATGTCTGATACATGAAATGAATTGAAGTAAAATTAACATAATTATGAAAATATTGTATAATAATTTTAAAGTTAAACTTTGAAAATTCACACCTTTATTAATCTGTAACTGAATTTAAATTATTAAAATCTTATAGTTGAAAAAGATCATAGTTTTATTTTGTTTGCAGTGTTGCAGGGAAATGATTCATTCAAAAGTTATTTTAAAAACATTCAGGTAAATTATAACATTGGCATATATAGTCTGTCGGTGGCAATTCATATCCAAACAAAACATTTTTAATTAAACATTTTAAAACACGTTATAATTTAAAATCATTCTATTCAATTAATCTAATAACCAAATGACTAAAATTTGATTGTGAAAATGAGTTCATTAAACACAAATATTTTCAGACTTAAGGGTTTTTATTTTTTCTTTACTGTTAAAAATATATGCTTAAACATGTTATAAATAAAGTAATTACGATGAATTTGACTTTTAACGGTCTTGCATATTTGTTAATGACTACTACTACTACTAATGATAATAATAATAATAATGGTAATGTCTATAATCAGAAAGGCAGTCAACAAATTTAAATTTGTTGAAATTTAAAAAATGTATTTTAGTTTAAAACTAAAAATTTTAACATCCGATTTTAAAAGCAAAAAGTACCACCACGTAACAGCTATGCTAAAACACAGTTTTAAAAATAGTATATTTTGTAGCATATAAATTTCGTCATAAAAAAACTATGAAGTGAATAAAATATACTTTCATACTTTCCCGGGAACTACACTTGTCTTTGGATTATCAACACAAATAAACCCTAATACTCGACTTTTGCTTAAATAATTTAATTCTGAACAGATAGTATAAACGTGTTACATCACTAGTAAACATAAGTGTTTCAATTAATTTTTTTTAACTATTGCATTTAATTAATATGATTTAAATAATTTATTACAATTAAGTAAACTTCATGACATAAAATAGCACAGTGTCTCCAGTGTGTATTTGTATTTATAAATGAATATTAAATAGGAAAGCATGGTAAAGATATTATATTTCATGTTGGATTTGTGTGTAAGTGAAATACTTGTCCGAACATGTTTTCTTTCAAGTAAATTCATAGAGTGGTAGACAAAGAAATGAATTATGTAAGGAGAATTACTTCATCTCCTGTTTCTATTCACATGTAACTTTTCAGCTTAGAATTAAAGAAAATGCTACAGTAAAATCCTTATATGTATGAAAATATGTCCTTTCAAATCTGAAGAACCGCATATTTCACAAGAAAATGATTTCTCTCCAGTGTGTATATTAAAGTTGTCTTTTAATTTTTATCTGACAAAATGAAAGCCATCCTATGTTAAATTGTTTCTCCATAGGGTGTATGAACATGTGGTTAATTAAATGAGATTTCCATGATAATGAAGATCAACATATGTGACAAGAAAATTGTTTCTCCCTTTTTTTCATTTTACTTAAGTCATAGTTCTCAGAAATCAAGGGGCCACTTCTTGGGGCTAACAATTTATCTCTATATGAGATACATAGACATTCAAATATTCTATTGAAGTTCTCCTTTACATGTCAAACACTGAGTATGTAAAGAAGTGTAGAACATTAATTTTCCCCTCCCCAATTGACCAGTTAACTATGTTATAGTATAGCTTTCTTGTGTTGTAGCGTGGTCTTACTAGATCCCAGAACAAGAATTCACTTTGTCTGGTGGAGTATCCAGCTAAGTGCTGTCACATGAGGTAACATTACTAGAAAGTGCACCATTCCTCATATTAGCCAGTGTACAAGGGATCTTATTTGGGCTTCGAATACTATTTTATTTTTAATCTTTGGTTCAAGTTTACTTGTAAAGAGAAGTATCCTCATGTCAGGTTATCCTGACAAACCCTAGTAGGTAATTCAAACTCTCCAGTGGGTAATTAAAACTCTCCCTAGTGTGTGTACAATTGTGGATAATCAAGCTTGATTTGTCAGGAAATGAAGATCTATATATTTCATATGAAACTGTTTTCTCCCTTTTGGTTTCATTTTACTTCGAGTGTTCAATTAAACTTCTCCTTTATCTCTTAAACCTTGAGTAAATAGAGAAGTTAAGAACACTAGTTTTCCTTTTCTTATGTTATAATATATCTTGTTTGTTCTCTTGGTCTTACCGAATTCCAGGACAAAAATACAGCTCACCTCGTGGAGTATCCAGCTTAGTGTTGTTACTAGTAGCGACCTCACTTGGATAAGATGTACCATTCCTCGTATAAGCCAGTGTGGGTAGCCATACAAACATTATCTTATTTGGGATTTATATATCATGTTATTTTGAATATTTGATCATGATTTACATTCAAATGGAAGTATCCTCATGCCAGGTTGTCCTAACATACCCCTGTACAGAAAGACCTTAGACACTCGAGGAGTGTTTAGTAGACATCCAAGTTCTCTTCAGGATGCATTGAAGTTTTATCCCAAGTGTGTGTATGATTGTGGTAAATCAAATGTGATTTCCGAGAAAAGGAAGATCCACATAGTTCACATGAAAATGGTCTCTCCCCACTGTGGATACGCATGTGTTCAGTCAAATTTGATTTCTGGGAAAAGGAAGATCCACATAGTTCACATGAAAATGGTTTCTCTCCAGTGTGTATACGCACGTGTTGAGTCAAACTTGATTTCTTAGAAAATGACGATTCACATATTTCACAGGAAAATATTTTTTTCCCAGTGTGTGCACGTTTGCGGCTAATAAAACTTGATTTTTCAGAACATGAAGATTTACATGTTTCAGATAAAAATGATTTCTCCCCAGTGTGTGTACGATTGTGGTAAATCAAATGAGATTTCCGAGAAAAGGAGGATCCACATATTTCACATGAAAATGGTTTCTCCCCAGTGTGTATACGCATGTGCTTAGTCAAATTTGATTTGTGAGAAAAAGAAGATCCACATACTAGACATGAAAACGGTTTCTCTCCAGTGTGTATACGCACGTGTTGCGTCAAAGTTGACTCCTTAGAAAATGTAGATTCACATATTTTACAGGAAAATAGTTTCTTCTTTGTGTGTGTACGATTGTGGCTTATCAAACTTGATTTTTTCGAAAATGAAGATCCACATATTTCACATGAAAATGATTTCTCAACAGTGTGTGTATGATTGTGGTAAATCAAATGAGATTTCAGAGAAAAGGAAGATCCACATATTTCACATGTAAATGGTTTCTCCCCGGTGTGTATGCGCATGTGTTTAGTCAAATTTGATTTTTGAGAAAAGGAAGATCCACATAGTTCACATGAAAATGGTTTCTCTCCAGTGTGTATACGCATGTGTACATTTAAGGATGATTTTTTAGAAAATGAAGATTCACATATTTTACATGAAAATAGTTTCTTTCCAGTGTGTGTACGATTGTGGCTAATTAAACTTGATTTGTCAGAAAATGATGATCGGCATATCTCACATGAAAATGGTTTCTTCCCAGTGTGTATACACATGTGCACGTTTAAAGTTGATTTACCATAACATAATGATCCACAGACGTCACAGGGTAATTGTTTCTCTGGATTGTGTATAAGCATGTGTTTATCCAGCTGCAACTTTTTAAAAAATGAAGATCTACAAAATTTGCAGGTATAAGGTTTCTGTTCTCTTAGCTCAGACATTATATCTGTAAATAAATAAAACATGAAAACAACTTAAAGGAATTAAAAAAATTTCCTAAAAAGTAACTCAAATTTCCTTAAAATAAACTAAACAATATAGTGTTTATTTATATTTGATGACAAACTAAATGTTTATTTTATGTTTAAAGGATTCCAGGACAAGAATACATCTAGTCTGATGGAGTATCCAGCTAAGTGTTGTTACTTGAGATAACCTTACTAGGAGAAGGTGCGCCCAACCTTGTATAGTTGGTGTATGGCCAAATCATTGAGATTATATTTGGGCTTCGAATACTATGTTATTTTTAATATTTTATCATTATCCTGACAAACCCTTGTACAGAGAGACTGAAGACAATCGAGGATAGTGTCTAGTAGGTAATTCACACTCCCCTCGTGGTGTATACACATGTCTATATTCAAAGTTAATTCAGTTTTAAATGCTGATTCACAGACGTCACAGGAAAATAGTTTTTCTTGATTGTGTATAGGTATATGATTATGCAGCTGCAACCTTTTGAAAAATGAAGATCCACAAAGTTTAAAGGATAACGGTTTCTGTTCTCTTATTTGTAAATATAGAAACCATTAACACAACATCACATAATTTTATTATTTTTATACTAAAAAAACTCAAATTATATTTAACTAAACTATATAGTGGATAATTACTTTTGATGACTAACTAAATGTTTATTTTATGTTGAACAATCTTTAACTTATGCTTTGTTTACATAAATATGTAATAGTTTGAACATGATGTTTTGTCAAAATTTAACTTTAGGGTACACATTTGGTTTCTATGTTTATCGAGAAAAAATTTACACCAAATTACTCTGTGGAATGCTTATGTTAAATGTGGGTCATTGATAAACTAAGTTTATTTTAGTGAGTATAAGATGACGAAAATAATGAACATTTTAAACTAATTACGAACGTATAATTTATTCCCAAAAAATAGTTTTATTTATATTATTATAATACATCATTTAATAATTATTGAATTACAGAGTACAGATAGCTACAAATAAAGAAAACATTAACACAACGTCACTGAATTTCATTATTTTTATACTAAAACAACTCAAATTATATTTAACTAAATTATATAGTGGATATTTACGTTTGATGACTAACTAAATATTTATTTATGTTCAACAATCTTTAATTAATGATTTCTTTACATAAATATGTAATAGTTCGAACATCATGTTCTGCTTCAATAATTTAATTTTGAAGTACACATTTGGCTTCTATGCTTATGGAGAAAAATATCTACACTAGATTTCTCTTCAGTTAATGTTAAATGTGTGTGATTCATGATAACAGTTTCTTTTGGAGCACATGTTTAACTTATTATGAAATTAACATTTATACCCCCAAATTAGTGTTCCTTACATTATTATAATATATCATTAAATTAGTATTGAGTAACGAGTACAAATCGATACCAAAGGAAGGTTACAAATAATGAAAGCCACATATTAGAACAGCTGAAACGTTGCATATATAACTGCAATGGCAATGATATTAATAAAAATCATGTAATTAACCTCAATATCAAAATTTCATGAAATTTCATCATAGCAACATTTTTTTTTTTTAAATAGTGGCGATTGCAAAAAAAAATGTATTTTGTATATTTTCATTGATCTTTTTAGATGTTTCAAAAAATGGAAATTGTCAAACTGTATTTTCTTAATAATCTTTTTTTGTGCACGAGAAAATAGGAAGTACTGTTGTATTAGTAGATCATAGCTCATGTAACCCAAACTAATTGTTAGCCTTTACAGAAATATTAGTCCTTGCTATTTATAAAACCTGCTTACTGCTGTCTGTTCTAACGATAGCCTTATTACAATGAACAAGTTTTTACCCAGGTCTACATCTTATCAATTACAGCAATGCAGTCAGAAATATGAATGAAAATACAGAACAAATACAAGCAAGGTTTAAAGTGATGCCTCTTGAAGACCCGATGCAAAATCATGATTATGAGAGACAGATACAGAAATATTTTCTGCTGGAGTTAGGCACAAAATGTAGGGTAAGGCAGAACCTGTAGCAGTTAGGGAGACATCATGAGTGTGAATATGTAAGACGAGTGGTGGTCTTAATGTGGAGCTGGTTTTTAGCTTCATCAGTGTTCTGAAGTGACTATATTATGCAGTATCTCCAGACCTTCTGTGTCATGATCAGAAACAATGCTATCACTTGTTGTGATTTGTTGTGTCAATACTCCTATAACTATGATGCTTGTCATGGTTACACAGGATTATTTAGTATATATAGACTGTCAGCTGGTTGTGTGCCAGGAAATCTGTATTGACTATGAGTATCTTAACGTGTACCAACGTAAAAGCATGGGTGAAATAACATCTCATGTTAAACTAAGAGTCAGGCAACTATTTCCATTCATATTTTTTGTGGCACTGTTAGCTGCATGAATGAGGTGGGCTTAGTGAAGAGTCTATCTAGGGGACCTATAATACTAATAGTCTCACAAGTGTTGACCAGGAATTTCAGCTTGTTTCATTCATAGAAGATGATGTTATAATGTGTATGTGTCGGGTTTATTGTCACACATGTCTACTGCTTAGTTAGTTTTCCTGGACTTTATTATTCTTGCAAGAGGTTAGCACTTCCAAGCTTGATCGCCAAAACGTTTATGGAATCAGCGTTAGTCCATGTTATGTGTTGTCTTTGGATTCAGCACCTGTTCTACATAAATACTGACAATCTCTAATGTTTTTGTTACGGAGAGAGCTGAAGGTCGTGTATTTGATTATGAATATCCAGACGTCCTGTGTGATCTAAATCTATTTTCGAGAATGTTACCATTGCTGAATGAGCAAATCAGTCCAAGATGGTTATATTATCCATGCACATGCATTGAAGTATGGGTTCTGCTATGACATGTTGGCTTAGGCAACTCATGATGAATCATAGAAGCTGGAATAGAGTCCTGTGGCCTTAGGTTACATTTGTTCAAAGTTCTTGTATAAGGTCTTCATCTGAGCAACCAGTCTATTTAAGTATGGCCTCCTTGTGGTTGTAAGTTGGTCAGTGAGATGTCATCAACCACCTTGATAATGAAAGGTGGTAGAGATTGTATAACCTTGATGACCAATATTTCACTAGCGAATATCACATAGTATGATAAACCTGATTTTGATGGCATTGTATATTAGTAAATGTATCAGGGGAGCTGATAGATTGATCTGCTATTTTCTTTACCAGCCGATGTCTGTGTAAATAATGTTTGAATCATATTCATGATGACCAGTCTTACAACTTGTTAAAGCCACAAGGATAATATGGTTATGGCAAAGAAAATGACAAACACATTAATTAAATGTGTAAATATTAACAGGTGTATTGCACTGTAAATGTAGATAATGAAAGAGGGTTGTATTTGCTGCTGACATAACAGGAAGGGTTGACAAGTTACTTCGCCATCATTGGTTGTTTAACATAGCTGCCAGTGAAGTTTGAGAAGCAACTAAGTAGATCTGCTAAAGCGAGCTTAGTTCTCCAGCACTGGATGCTGAACAAGTACATCACCTAGGCTGTTGAAGTAGCTTGGTAGTTCTGATTGATAGAGTTGAGTTAGGTGTAGAGGTTGCATAAATGTTGGATGATTACAAGGAGCACTGGAAAGGAAGGTTAACACATTACAAATGTACTTTGACCTTAAAAGGGCAGATGTGTTCTCATAAAAGTGTAGTAGGTGAATTAACTGGAACAAGGAAAAAGTGGATGCATAGAGTATAGGTGAGTAACCCTGAAAAGAGCAGGCTTCTCCTGGGATGGAGTAATGAGATACTATTGTCTGGAACGAGGCATGTTGGTTGCTTGGCTGGTAAATCTATGACTGGACTGACAGGAAGCCAGTCAGATCATACAGCCAGAACAGTGTTTAGCCTCTTTTCAAGCAACCAAGTTTAGACATTGTTAGTGTAATGTAGGGGAATCCAGCTCCAGCAAAGGGGGCACTCTGCAAAGGTACAAACTATCTAACTGCAGGTCCATCGGCATTTCTCAATAAGGGTGCACCAGGACAGTAAAGGAGAAGCTAATCATGTGAGGATGAAGTTTCTAGAACCAAGTCAGACTGAGAAAGAAAGGAGAAATCTTTCAGCCTTTTGGTTACCAGAATGATGACGAGGTGAACATAGGCTGGTGTGACACATGCCTGCAACCAGTTTAATTTTCTCGGCTCTGATATCTGAAATCAGACAAGCTATTGAAGAAGGTGCACCCAGAGATAAAACATTAAAAGCCATGATTTTGTAAGTTGAGATGCCTAATCTTCTGTATTATATGCCACCTAAGATAATGTCTTTCTTCACTGCATGTTGATGTGATTTCTAAAAGAAGTGTTAAATCAGAAATCAGCATGAAATAAAAAGATAACGGGCTAACTTCTGTTCAAATAAGATGAAGGTCAGTCGTCAGTTAAACAATATTCGGTTTTGTTACTAAAAGAAACCATGTGGTGACAGAAAAAGAACACAAACAAAATAACATATTGTGAATGGAGTCTGGTCGATTTGAATTTATGTGGTAGCAGAAATTTGGTACTAACCTCTTCGTCACAATTCTACCATAGATATCTACATTATATCGTTTCCAAACAATTGAAATAAGTTTTTTTCCTGGCTGTTCGAGGGTGAATGGCTGTTTGAGAGTGAAACATTCTTTGAATTTCATAGACCAAGACACAACCCGGTCCTATCTTGGCCTTTTGGCTAAGATCAAAGTGTAGTATCTGTTCCGATGGATACTGCACGCCTGTCCTGTGCAGTTTTAGGAGGTCCACCCTCCCAGGCTTTGCCTCCCCTCTTTGGGGAGGAGTAAGTTTATTGCTTACTGTCTGAGGCGCCCCTACCGGGGAATGCCGACGGGGCTGCCCAGGCAATTTTTAAATGGCCAGAGTGCTCACCTCTTGAGTGCTGGCTTTTTAACCCCCACTTTCTCGACCCGATTTTGGGTCACATCTTACTTGTGGGAGTAAGATAAAACTGGCCTTGTGCCTAACTCCTGGGGAGGAGTAAATAAGACACAAAGGCGACAACAAATCACACTGAGGCCATAAAAATAATAAGAAAAAGAAACTGTTTGCATGAAATTTAAAAAAATTCATTATCCACCTGACTGAATTAAAAACAAAATGTTGAAAAATGTAGAGTATATACATTAGTAAGTGTATTTTCTGTTTTCTGTTCATTTAAAATGCTGACTTTAATTGTTCGTTGGAAGTCTTGGGTCTGACCTATATAAGTTTCATATAACTTCCAACAGCAGAAAATTGTATAAATAGACAACAAAAAAAGTAATTTCAGCTAAGTAAAAAATTGGTTACCCGTTTTAGTGACCATATTTATGAACGAGAATTCTCTCGCATGTTTTGTGTGTTCGCCCATTAATGAAAACAGTATAAAAATCTAGTCCCTCGCCTTCACTTTTCATAGCGTGAGAGATTTGTCGTCAAAACATTGTTGAAATGTTTTTATCAATTTGTTTTACTTAAATAACATAAAAAAGGATAACACTTTTATCGCATATCGTTGGTGCTTATGCAGTTTACGGACTGGGCTATTTTTTATATAGGATTTTCAAGTTACATTTTATTTTTACGGTATCTTTTGTTTATTAAATTGTTTGGTGAAAGAACAGAATAGCCCCCTCCCTCTTCCTCGTCTTAAGAATGGCTTTCTAAATATCTCTATTATTTCAGTCCGGTATGTAAACTGTATAGTTTACTATTTCCAGGATAAAAGAAAAATATAACGAGTTTAGGTTTAAAAGTATTCAAAAGGCAATAATTTATTGACTTTTTAATTGTAAATATTTAAAATTAAAGTTTCGAAAAATGTGATCTGTATTATAATAATTTTAAAATATTAAATTTAAAAAAATGACCATTCCTGTTTTCCTGATAAAACATTTCGTGTGTTATTGGGGGGGGGGGGGGGGTAACCCAGAAAGTTTCGGATGAAAATAACAACACTGTTTGTATAATATGAAAATCAATAACGGGAAATAACTGATTTAGTAATATCTGAATAATCGATCCTTTTTAAAAAAGTAATTACTTTTCGAGTTTTCCTGATAAAGCAAAACGCATTAATCCTACACTTTTTCAACCCGATAACGATAATTTTGTCCGTATAAAGAGAAAATCAGTATCGGAAAAACAAATAAAGCAAAATCAATGATTTATTCTGTGTTAAATTTTAAAATTAAGGCATTATCAGGAAACAAAATTGACTAAAAATATAAAAATGAGCTGTAAAAACAATGAGTTTAAAGAATGGTTTGCAAATTATACTTACATTTTACGATGTATTTTTTGTGGTTGAAGTGTTTTCATAGGAAAAATGAAAACGAGATTATATTAAATAAACAAAAGATTTTACAATTAAATTTCTTTTTAAGGCTTGGTTAATTCTGTCGTTTTTCTATCTGTAGTATGTCAGATGTTAGGATGGTAAAAGATGAGAAAACATGTTAAGAAGGTGTCATGGCGGAAATCGGAATAATCATTTTTACCCACAATGCATTCTTTACTTCCGCCAGTTTACATATGTGAACATTTAAAACTTATTTCTACATATTCGGCCTTTTGTGTAGTATCTGTTCCGATGGATTCTACACCCCTTAGACCGTCGGTACCGTCTTGGTCCTTGGTCCTTGATTCCGCCAGGCTTAGGGATTGTCCTTAGCAGTTCTAGGGGGTCCACCCTCCCAAGCTTTGCCTTCTCACCCTTTGAAAGGGTTAGTTTATTGCTAGTCGCCTGAGGCGCCCCTACCGGGGAATACCTACGGAGCTGCCCGTGGCATTTTTTTGTTGAGTGCTCAACATCTAGGGCGCTGACTTTTCAATCCCACTTTCCGACCTTGTGTCATATCTTACCGCTGTGGGATGGAGATTAAAAAAAAAGAAGATATTTCTAAGCGAAAATAAATTTTGAAGGGTCTCATGAACGATAAAGTGACTTTTAACGGTCTTGAAACACTCACGTTTCGCACTCTTTTTCCGATGTTGTTTTTATTATTTATTTATTTATTTATTTATTTATTTATTCATTTATTTATTTATTTATGATATTAGCAACCGGACATAGTGGTAGAGTTAAGGAAGGTATTTTTTTCTGACTTCTAAGTTTAATTATTTAAAAAATATTTTAGATTTTATGGTGGGGGATTAGTTTCTTATATAAATTTAACGTAAACTGATCACCCACTTTATGGCCGTGTCGCACGTTGTTTGTTCGTAATACACCACCACTCATTTTCTTTTCACCGTTTTTACGAGCCAATTTGTTTTCTTATTTCTGTGTACACTGTACAATTACCTATCATGCCGCTAAACAATTCCGGGTGTTGGGGAAATTAAAAAAAAAAACATTTTCTATACAAATTTAACGTAAACTGATCTCCCATTTTCCAAAATAACAGACTTCTCTAGCGACATGACAGGTAATTGGACAAAAAAAAAAACAGAATTTAAAAAAAATTGTGATTGTTAAATAGTGGGGGGGTCAGTTTACGTTAAATTTATATAGGAAATTGACCCCACACCACACCTAAAATCTAAAACATTTGAAAAACATTTCTAAGACATACAGAATTCTCTAGCACGATGAAAGGTACACTAAAAAAAATTAGTCAGTAAAAAAGTTGAGAAAAACGGGTGGTGAGGTATTACGAACAAGCGCCTTAAAATTAAATTAAAATTTTATTTTATTCTTGCTTAAATTGATGTCAGGCAATTCTGGTAAAACGGCATAACAAAAAGAGCATTTGTACGTTTAGCTTTAGTGTGTATGGATGTCCCAAAAGACAATAATCAGAATATTGATGTTCAAGTTTATTATCAGTGTTTTTGTTTTTTTAGGTTTGTTGTAAATTCAATGAAAAATATAAATGATCAATTATTTTTTTTTATATCGGTGACTAAATAATAGCGTAATTAATGTATGACAAAGTAAAAAACTATCGCAGATAACAAATGGTCGATATGTTGGATCATGAGGGACCCTACTATGAATTGTGACGAGTAAGTTTAAGAAGATAAGTGAAAATTAGTATGACCCAGTATTTTTGGAATGATTTATTTTAAAAATAATAATACACTGACAGGATTTGGCCGAGATGACAGATTTGGGGTCAAGGAGGTTAAGCACAAAGCGAGAGTGAATGCGGTTATGTGATTGGATGACGGAACAAAGTGACTGTGACTGTGACGTCACTTGTTGTTGAGACGAGAATCGTGATCAGACCGCTGTGGAACTCGAAGCGAGTAGATGTCTAAAAATAATGGTCTGAAACTTTAAGATTTGGTCTCGAATGAGACTGGGATAAGCCACTCCATCTATTTCTCCCCCCCCCCTCACCCAGTCAGAAGAAAATTAAGTCAGAAACCGAGAAGCAAAATAACTGGAAAACGGCGACTCTCTCCCAGGCGTTATCAGGAAAGAAGAGATCAATAAACGACTTTTCATAACCGTCTCAACGGCTGGCTTCTGAATTCTTTCTTTGTCATGTAAAAGAGTTTTATTCCCAGAAATCATATGCACCACACTAGACGATGAAGAAATTGATATGGCGATGAAGACAGCGAAGGAAGGTTAGAAAATCTTTAAAACCCCACGACACAACATTAGACGACGAAAGACGATGGGCAGACGAATAAATGGAGGAAGAAGAAGAGGAAATGATGAAAAGTATCAGGTAAAGTATGACATTAATTTGGAATTAACTATTGTGTTAAAAGAGAGATTGAGAAACCCATGTACACACGCACCCACGGTTAAAAAAAGAGTAAAAAACGTTTGCATGAAGTTTGGAGCTTCGTATGATCGATGATCTGCATTGTATGTAAGTGACTTCAATTGCTGGAACACTGACTGGGGCTATAAGATCACAAACCAGACGGCGCGTACCTGGCAGACTGGGCATCCACAGTAGACGCGGTGCTCCTGTTCGTCTTGAAGTAGTCCTACTCATTTGCATCCAGGTACTGGAATACCGAAACAAACCCAGACCTGGCCTTTGCCAAAGTCATCGGGCAAGAGCTCCTCGCTGTATGGCGCGTCTTGGACCGATTCCCCCGTTCACAACATCGTCCGTCACTTATCACAATACTATCGCTCGTCCAGACGGGAAACCAGTCTGAAGGTGGAACTTCTGCAAAGCCAACTGGTCAGAATTCACGTGCAGCACCAACACTGCAGCCGAATTATTGACAGTGCCTACGACACCCAATATAGACAAGGCCTACAAGGCATACTGCACGATGTTGACCGCCCCCGCCAAAAAACATGTCCTACGGGGAGTCCAAAAGAACTATGTACCCTGCTGGGACAAAGAGTGCGAGAAACTCCTGCACGCCCACAACGAGGCCAAAACGAAGGCCAAGAGGGCTAGAGCGGCCACAGACCTCATGACCCCCCCCCCAACAACTAACGGAGAGAGAGGTCGACCGAGACCATCGAATCAATCGACTTCATCCACTCCAGCCATCAAACATGGCAGACCATCAACAAGCTGACAAGCCAGGCAACAAAACCAAAACTGTGCCCTATCACTGCCGACGCCATTGCAGTGCAGCTTATCACCAACGGGAGGTTCCCTAATCCCGACAATGAGTTCACCAGAAAGACTATCAGCGAAGTGAACGACCTACGCAGGGGCCAATCTCTCTGGAGACTTCACCAAGGACGAGATCAAATCGGCTATCAAACATCTAAAGCCACACAAAGCAGGGTAGCAAGGTTACAGAGTCGCTTTGATCTTTTTGCTTCCACGCGTCCAAGCTCCCGAAGATGGCGACGAGCCAAGGTAATCGCTCTCCCGAAGCCCAACATGCCGCTGGATGACCCAAAGAGATATTGTCCCATCGCCCTCATCTGCATGCCATACAAGATCATGGAATATCTCCTCCATGCACGCCTCGATCCAGTGATCGACCCAATACTGCCAAAAAGAGCAAGCTGGCTTCCGCCACGGAAGGTCCACCATGGACCAGGTAACCCTCCTCACCCAAGATATCGAGGATTCCTTCCAACGAGGTGAGAAGGCAAGCGTACTTCTCCTCGATCCCACACCAGCGTACGATACTGTCTGGCTCTGTGGACTCCACTTTAAGCTCCTACAGACGATCCCGGACCAACACATGGCGGACTTTATCATGAAAATGCTTACCAACCACAGCTTCACTCTTCATACCAGCAACGGCCAACACAGCAGGCTCCGACGGCTCAAAAATGGTGTCCCACAAGGCTCTGTACTTGCCCCAATGCTGTTTAATATTTACATCTACGACCTCCCAGACACGCTGTCCAAGAAATATGGATACGCTGACGACCTAGCCGTCCTTCTGTCAAGCAAGAGCTGAGAGACGATCGAACTGGGGTTTATGGCTGATATGAACACCCTGTCAAGCTACCTGACAAACTGGCGCCTTAAGCTCTCCGTGGCCAAGACCACGTCCACCGCATACCATCTAAACAACCGAGAGTCAAGCCACGAGCTCAACATCATAGCTGACAAGAAAAAACTCCATCTGGGGTCAAGCTTGATCGCACCCTGACGTTCGACCATGAAAGGATGGGGACTCAGGGACTCGGCTGTTTGCGAGTTTGGTCACTCTGAACAGACAGTAGACCACATCATCGAGTTATGCCTTAAACATTGACTATCCAACGGCGAAGCCGGCATAGCTGCGCTAGACAACAAAACATTAGCATTACTTTTCTCAACCGAGCTGGTGATCTAACAACGAGTTGGTGTGAAGCAAACGAAAGAAGAAGTGCATTGTTAGAGACACACACACACGCAAAAATGTATCCCGTTAAAAGAAACACCCTAACCTCATCGGCTCACACGGTAAAGAGAAGATAGTCGTTCTCTTAAAAGAGTAACTGTCAGTTTAAATGCCTCCAAATGCTTTAAAGAAAAGGTGTGTAAAAACGTTTCAAACTTTCGTATTTCGGGAAACGTTTTGTGGTTTGATTGAAGAGACTTTTGGTAACAGTCTTTTGAGTTGCAACGTAACAGATACACAACTTATTGATATTCAATTATTGTTATGCTTTAAAGAGCATATCATGTATAATCCATCAAAATTAATGGATAAGTTTGATTTTCTTTTTGCTTTCGGGTGGGTGATATTCGTTACTTCATTTTAAATTTGAAAAAGAAAAAGAATTTGTACAAAAACAATGCACAAAGTTTTATTACTATTTTTCATTAAATTTATAAACAAAAACAATAATAAACCTAAAAAATGAAAAAAAAACACTGATAATAGAAATGAATAAAGAAATAAATGAAACTTAGGCTGATATAGCAAAAAAATGTCAAAAAGAAATAATGGAAAGTACATCGGAAATGGCATTTAAAAAAGTATAAACATAATAGAAACAAATATTTCAGAACCAAAAAAAACGTACTAACAACGTCATAATTTCTAACATGAAAGAAGAAAAGAAGAACACCTAAATTAAAGGGTTTTCTGTTTAATAAATAAAGAGAAGGAAATACCACAAAAAGACATTATCAGAACAGTTAAACTTGGGAAATAAGTTAATAACAAAGACCGATTGATAATTGTCACACTAAGACATGAGGAAGATGCAAAGTGGTTGCACAACTACAAATTTGGTAGAAAAATACAAAATGAAAGAAAAGAACTTATATGGATAAATCCAGATTTGACGACAACAGAAAGGGAAGCTGCTTTCGAAAAAAGGAAGCAGGTTAGAGAACGAAAAGAAAATAGTAAAAGCTAAACTACTGAGAATTAAAAAAAAAACAATGAAAAAGCGTCCAAGGAAATCAATTAAAACGAGTAATGAAAAATATAGAACATTTGAAAATACTGTATACTATGCAAACTCATTGAGAAACAAAATAACGGAACTAAAATTGATTGCTAACAATTATAAAATATTTTGTATCACAGAAACATATTTGTCTATGGGGGTGTAGAAGAAGCAGAATTGGCAATATCAAATTTTAGATTAAGACGGCAAGATAGAAAAGATCTCTGAATTTGTCCACAGAGGAAGATTATAGATTAAAAGAGTGAGATACCATTTATGTCAGAAGAATATGAAAGTTTTACAATGGTCGGGGATATCAATTTGCAAAATGTAAATTGAACAAAGGGTTTAGTTGTGTCTCCTATGAATTCAATTAGTCAACACTTTAAAATGCAGAACGAATATTTGGAGTTATCTACAACCAACGGTTTGCATTGGTATATAGAAGAAGATACTAGATAAAAACTAGTGGGAAATAGATTAGAAAAAGGTACATTGGATCAGATTTTTTTAAATAATGAATGCATAATAGGAGATGTAAGTTCGATAGCACCGTTACGTAAACCTGAGCATGCATGTATTGAAATCGAAGTTAAAATGAAGACAGAGTTTGATTATATCAACAGAAAACAGAGGAACTGGTCTAAGATTACAAAAGAGTTTGTGTCAGAGAAAAGAGAAAATATCGATTGGAATTATAGCTCGAAAGCATCTGATGTTAATGAAATTTGGGAGGAATTAAATGGAAAGATAAAATCTATAATAGAAAATATTCCAGAAATTATAATAAAATTCTCCAAACCAGGGAATTCATTAGAAAAATTACCTTGGGACAGTAATCGTCTATCTCGTAAAAGGAAAGAAAAAGATAAAGCTTGGAGGAAATTTGGAATTATACCAAGTATGGAATATTATCAAAATGCTGTAAGTAAACAAAATGAATATGAAACACTAGAAGTAAAAGAAAAGTTGAAACACGAATATAAGATTGTTAGAAATAATAAATACAACTGTTAACAATTGTTCAAATATGTTAAAGCAAAAGATAAAATTCAAAAAAGCGTGAGTACAGTAAGAGATGATGAGACAGGTAATTTAGCAGACACGCCAGTAGAAACAGCTGGTGTACTAGCAAGTTTTTCTTCAATCTGTTCATTCTTACCTCAGAAGCCCACATATTCTTGCGGTCTATAGCTGAAGCGCTAGACACAGTAAACTTTAGGGACAACATATCATCGTACATTGACGATAGCTTGGTGTATGTGTGGTCGACGCCACATCTAAGGGTATATATGTGCGACCTTTTTTTCTTTGTTGACTCAACCCTTCTTCGTCTCAGGGGTAGAGAAGAGGGGCTGATCTCGTAAAATCATGGTGCCAGAAGTTCCGGCCAATCAGGGACCAACAGGTCAGCTTGACCACGCGTAGTTTGAGTGTCTATAAAAGAAGGAACGCACTTCCTTTCTCTCTCTTTTTCCTTCCGTATTCTGGGCGAACGCACACAGAGGAGATCGTCGACGCACCCCCACTGGCTCGACCGAGGAGGTGGGGGAGGCAAAAGGTAATCTCTTTTAATTCGAATGATGAACTTTTCTTCAAACATACACGTTACGATTGCCACACAAAAATACAGCAAACACGCTCGCATATACACCTTACAAATATGAACGGACGAACTCTACAAATGTCTTAGTTTAAATAAATTGTTTTTGTTTAATATAAATGTTTTTCTCTTAATTATCAATTTTATAAAATACCATTCTTGTGTGTTTAGCTTTTTTATTCCTTCGCTTTCTTTCTAATATAAGTTTTAGATAATAATAATGTTTTCTTTCTTTTTCCTTTGGTTGTCATAACCTATTAATTTAATCCACACGTGGTCCGGCCACGTCCAAAACAGTGGGATGACATGCTGCTACACAGGCATCTATCTTTGATCGGGGGATTCATTCTCTCATAACCATTTGTCCGGCAATCCTTCGCCACTGTGGTTAATCCTTTGTTCTTAACTCCCGCCATAATTGGTAACACCCGGGCCATATATGCTCGCACATTCGGCGAGTATATAACAGCGATGAACCAGCTATTGGCGGCACTTAGAACATTTGCGGCACTTAGAACATACTAATTGAAATTAAATCCGGAAAAAATGTGTTTTCCTTACAAACGAAGCCAAGTTTTTGGGTCGGGTCGTCGACATAAACGGATTCAGCGCAAATCCGGAATATGTAAGGACAATTCGAGAAATGAAGCCCCCAACCACAAGAAAAGAGCTGAGAAGTCTGATCGGACGCCTTGTATGGATCAGACAATTCCTGGAAACCAACCTTAATGGGTCTATAAGGACAGACAAATTCTCTCAACTACTGGCCCCAATACACGCGTTGAACAGGGACAAAGTCAAATTCTGTTGGACAAATGACGCTCACCGCGCATTTGAGAAAATCAAGAAACGATTATCCTCACCACCCGTCATATCATTCCCGGACTTTACAAATCTGTTCACTTTAACAACAGATGTCAGCGACACGGCATGTGGAGCAATACTTATGCAGGAAGCGCCACCGCATCACATACATTCAATGCCACAGAAAAAAACTGGTCGACAACGGTGAGAGAGGCATTCACCATAAAATGGACGATTCTAAAGTATGATTATTTCTTACACGGTCGCACATTTATAATCTTCACAGACCATTAAATCCCTGACATACCTCGATCAAAGGGAATTCAACAACGCCAAAATCAGGCGATGGCAGGAGGAAATCTCCCCATATAGGTTCATCCTAGAATACATTCAGGGTGAAACGAATCTGTGGGCCGACATGCTTAGCAGAAGCCGAGATGCTGATGTTATATAACAGATCTCACTCTATCCGGAACTAATGTTGGACAGCGACATGCTGAGCGTTCACCGTTTCCGGAGAGCTACAAAAAGGAAAACAAGAAAAGGGGCTTGGCGCTAGTTGGAGGTAGCCGCCATCTTTTCCCCAGCTAGCGACCAACGAGTGAACACGTAGAAAAAAGGTCACTCCGTCGCCGTCGCCGCCGTCATCAAGAATTAAGATAACAACTTAACCGTCGCCGTCGCCGCCGTCATCAAGAATTAAGATAAACAACTTAACCGTCGCCGTCGCCGCCGTCATCAAGAATTAAGATAAACAACTTAACCGTCGCCGTCGCCGTCGTCATCAAGGATAAATAAAAAGAACGATCTTTGCTTTGGGGTAAATAAATATATTTGATTAATCCTATTCAAGTTGTCCGTGTTTCCTTGCAACCGTACGCTTGTCTATCACACTGGTGTCAGAAGCGTACAGCAAGTTAAATATGGAAAACTACACGAACTTCACACGGGACGAACTTTTCACCCTCATTAGAGAGCAGAGAACACTATTGTTCAATTTGAAGACAGGGGCGGAACAGCCATCCGAACGTGTAATTCAAGAGGTTCAAACCGACTTAGACGACATGCTGGCGGCTTTAAGGCTGACTCCTTCGACAGCAACCCGTACGAATCAGAAGGAGAACGAGTATAGCGTAGTTATACGTCAACAGGCTATCCGGGACGTTCTCAAACAGCAGAAATTATTTCGCCCGGGAAATGACGTGAACCAATTCATCACGGCGCTGAACAAAGCTTATACCATCCACGTCGCACCGGAATTGGAGAGATATCCCAGCCTAGAAGGCGAGTTCGTCAAATCCGCGAAAGATTTACTTGACCAGGGTATCTTTCAGCAGATGGTGGATTCAAAGTCAGACTCGTCCACTTTTGAGGAACTAAAGGAGTACTTGCAAGCGGCCCACGGCAGCCAGATGACGAGCTTCCAGCACCTTAGCCGAGCCTGGGACTTGGAGCGGATAGACGGCGAAAAATTACCAGACTTCGCATCTCGCCTGGAGAACACTTTGAGAGATGCTGCCGTCCACATTAAAACGAAATTCAAAAAGGATAAAAAGACAGACCTGACAGTGGACGGTCTGGTTTCCATAATAGGCGCGATGCTGATGAGCGAAAAGGTGAAAACCTGGACTCCAAATATTTACACTCACCTAGTAAAGACGATGGACAATCATTACAATGCGATCGGCATAGCTTGCGAGGCCCAGCGATACATCGATCGTGGTGTAAAATCTGACGTCTCCTCGCCACAAGAAGCCTACTATACACAGAAATCACAGCAGTCTTACCAGGATGAGGCGTCACTCAGAACGACCCTGTCACCCCAACTGAGTAGGCAGCCACACCAGAGAGGCCCCGTCAACCAACATCCGAAGCAAGACCGTCCGCGAGGTCGAAAAGGTCGCCAGCACAATTCACAGACCCCGTTATGCCGGAATTACCTCGGGGGTCGACCCTGCTTTCGCGGGCACAATTGCCCATTCCGCCACCCGCCTCGCACCCAAGCACAGGCTCATATCGCTGCAATGGATGATGACCAGACATTCATAACACAGGATTTTCCGTTCGGGCAGGACGAGATGTGATGCTTCGTTCGCCCGACCCTCACATCAGCCATCACGTCTTCAATTTTCAAGGACCTAACCACCATTCACCGCTCGTCCAATCCTCATTCAATATTGACGGTGTGTACTTCTCCGGCATCGCGATGTTAGACTCAGGATGCTCCACGTGCATCATACCGCTGTCCCAGCTTCCCAAGGAAGCTGAAAAATATATGACCCGCACTGATATTCGGGTGAAGGGTATCAATGGGAGCATAGCCGCCCTGGGTGAACTGACATGTGACGTCACGATTGGCAACCACAATTCCCCCACGTTCAAAAAAGTGAACGTGCTTGTTACAACCCAAAACACACCAATCCTGATCGGCCAGAATATCCTGCGTCACAGCACGCTCAGCTCATATATAATTGACAACCAAAATTCCACGGTAAAATTCAGGCGCACATTTCCCTCAGGTTCCTTATCACACGCCGCGACCATCGCGCCGCCGACATCGTCGACCCACGTTCTTGCATGTGAACCCCAAACTGCTGTATTCCAGAGTCTCAAGTCGGAACCTCAACCCAACGCCCAGACACTGGAAGATAAATTAACTTGGCTGAAGCAGAACACTGGGCTATCGCTGCCGAATCACCCAAACCGGGACGAATTGGAGGATACGGCGAACCTTCTTATCAAATTCGCTGACATCATCGGCTCGAATGACAACAAACCAGGGACGTTCATCCGACCCATCCGGATACCGACCAACGGCCAATCCCGCAGTCAGAAGCAACACCCGATCGCCCAGGCCTTGGAAGCCGATGTCGATAACGAAATCAGACGCATGGCGAATGAAGGCGTTATCGAAAAATGCAGTGACCCCAGGGGCTTTAACAGCCCAGTGTTTGCTGTGCGCAAGAAAAACGGTTCAGTTCGCGTAGTGGCTAATTTCAAGAGAACACTGAACAAGGTATTAGTCGATCTGGACTCTTACCCAATACCGAGGATAGACCATCTATTTAACAAGATCGGCAGGGGCAACACCTACTTTGCTTCTCTGGATCTTCGCAGCGGCTACTGGCAAATCGAAATCGACCAGCAGGACCGTCACAAAACCGCGTTTACATGGAAGGACCAGTGCTACCAGTACACTCGCCTGGCCTTCGGTCTTACCTCTGCCGGACAGATCTTTTCACGTTGCGTAGCGGAAGCTTTAGCCACAGTCAGTTCACGCGATAACATCTCGTCGTACATCGACGACAACTTGGTACATGCAAGAACATTCAATGAATACATATTCGCTCTGGAACAGCTTTTTACCGCCCTCCGGAATTTTGGTCTCAAGCTAAACCCGGAAAAATGCTCATTTCTTGCACCTGAGGCAAAATTCCTCGGACGCATTATAACCAGTGACGGTTTCAAGCCTGATCCTGAATACGTTCGGGCTATCCGAGAAATGAAGCCCCCAACTTCGAAAAAGGAACTACAAAGCCTTATCGGGCGGTTGGTATGGATTAGGCAATTCCTTGAAACGCGCTTGCAGGAACAAATCCGATTGGACACATTTTCAAAACTCATGTCTCCCATTCATGACCTCAACAGGGCCAATAAACCTTTTCTCTGGACTGAGAGTGCCGACAAAGCCTTCAGAAGAATCAAAGAACGGCTTGCCTCTCCACCAATCATTTCATTCCTGGATTTTTCAAAGCTGTTCACACTCACCACCGACGCTAGCGATGTCGCATGTGGTGCGATCCTAATGCAAGAAGCTGACAACGGGAAGAAGAATATCATAGCTGTTGCTTCACATGCATTCAACCCCACGGAACAGAACTGGTCCACGACGGAACGGGAGGCCTACGCTATCAAGTGGGCGATAATTAAGTTTGATTATTTTCTCCGAAACCGCCCCTTTGTTCTTTTCACCGACCACAGGTCATTGACGTATCTGGACCAGCGGGTATTTAATAATGCCAAAATACGGAGATGGCAAGAAGAAATTTCGTGCTACGATTTTGTTCTCGAATACATCGAGGGCGAATCGAACATTTGGGCTGACATGCTCAGTAGGGGTTGCGGGCAGAAGAAGGCCAAAACTCCGTATGACCCGACCCCAGCAAGCCAGACTTTCGAGCTAAGTGGGTCAGTTTTACGCATGTATATACCGTCTTGGTGCCTCAGCGAAGTTAACGGTTTACGGTTGATTCCTAAGACTCACACACCACAAGGCACCCGTGCACAAGAACACATCAGCAATGCATTCTTTGCATATCATTCGTCATCCTCCATCCCTACAGAGAGAATCTGCAATCACTTGGGCATTGCAGAAGAACAACAGAAGGATGAAACATTAGCGAAGATCATCAGTGCCCTCCAGTCACCCTCACCGGATAAACCACATATTGATCCCGACGATCACCGTGCTACGCTCTTCAATAGACACTTCCAACAATTTTTTCTGGAGCCAGGCACCTCCGTTTTGATGATTCGGGACAGCAACAACTCCCCCAAACTGGTTGTGCCGTATAAACTTCGTGCCAGATACCTCTCGCAAGCACATGAAGGCACCAATCACTCGGGCATCACGCGCATGCAAGAACTCATGTCCAGTTATTGGTGGGAGTTCAAGAACCGCGACATCAAGGCCTACGTTGACTCTTGCGTAACATGCGCAAAATGCAAAGGGAACTATGGCAAACGCACCCACTGGCCCATGGGTCACTGCAAACGCGGAAAGAAACCATTTGAGTTGGTCTTCATAGACTTTGTGACAATGCCAAACTCGAAAGGAAAACGTTACATCCTGACAATTTTGGACAGCTTTAGTCGGTACTTCACGGCCATACCATGCGCAAGGGACCGTGCCATTGACGCAGCCCGTGGGTTGTATCAATTCTTCCTTCGACACAGGGAGATTCCACGGATTGTTTCATCTGACCGTGGCACACACTTCACGGGAGAAGTGTACAGACGATTCTGCGACCAGTTGGCTATCACGCAGGAACTCCACTGTCCGTGGAGACCACAGAGCTCAGGCAACATCGAGCGACAACATCGAACGATGAAAAACGCGCTTTATATGCTATGCGAGGACAGTAATTGCGAGTGGACTGACGTCCTGGGATCTGTGGTCTCGTCCATGAACGCCACGGTCAATAGCGCTACCGGTGTCTCCCCCCATTACGCAATCACTGGTCGTCATCCCAACATTGGTTTGCCTATGCTTTACAATAAACAAATCAGAAGCGACGATCCGGGGGCATATGGCATGGAGATCAATGCCCTGCTGAGGCAGGTTCACCACCATGTCACTCTGGCCAACGACGAGGCTGACCACAAACTTGAGAGGAATGCGCATAATCCTACTTGCAAAGACTCAATACAAGTGGGTGACAGGGTCTTACTTCATCGGCCACAATCAGGACCGGCCCGAGCATCTCATCTACCTTGGGTGGGGAATTTCACGGTCACAAAGTCAAATGATGTGATGTGCCAGGTGCAAGATGAAAAGGGTGATACAGCCTGGATCCACCGCGCACATATCAGACAACTGGCCCCTCGACCACCACACCTATGCAACACACCCTTACCCCTCTCACCATGTACCAACCACAAAAATCACGTCGAACCGCAGTCACCAAGGGACCCAGATCCAACTCACGACATACACCCTACAACATTACAAGAGGGCAATACAGACAGTACTCCGCTACCAGCGAGAATGACGAGAGGACGACTACCTGCACGCTTCAAGGACTTTGTCATGAACTGAGGATATCCCACGGACTAGTTCACAAACCTGATTGAGATCTGAGGGGGCATTTGTTATATAACAGATCTCACTCTATCAGGAACTAATGTTGGACAGCGACATGCTGAGCGTTCACCGTTTCCGGAGAGCTACAAAAAGGAAAACAAGAAAAGGGGCTTGGCGCTAGTTGGAGGTAGCCACCATCTTTTCCCCAGCTAGCGACCAACGAGTGAACACGTAGAAAAAAGGTCACTCCGTCGCCGCCGTCATCAAGAATTAAGATAACAACTTAACCGTCGCCGTCGCCGTCGCCGCCGTCATCAAGAATTAAGATAAACAACTTAACCGTCGCCGTCGCCGCCGTCATCAAGAATTAAGATAAACAACTTAACCGTTGCCGTCGCCGTCGTCATCAAGGAATTAAGAATAAAAAGAACGATCTTTGCTTTGGGGTAAATAAATATATTTGATTAATCCTATTCAAGTTGTCCGTGTTTCCTTGCAACCATACGCTTGTCTATCACACTGATAAGGCCAAATGTGTGCCGGACAGTTCACCAGTTGGACGGACATTCAGACTACGGAATACGACCCTTCGTGTTTATGTACCATCCTGGTGAGATGACGACATTGACAACGCACAGCTCACGAGAGTCCCCCATACGCCCTAGTAAGCTACTAATGGGTCGACACTTGAGGGCAAATGTGTAGCAGTCACCAATAGGAACTACTTTTGAAGGCGTAATCACTGTCCCTGTGAGCTGTGACGCAGTAATATCGTTAGTTCCCTAAGGGACTACTTATGTCCCCTAAGCGTTCGAAGAATAAGATCAGACGACCTCCTGGCACCAGCTTGGACACATCGCAGAGAGCACCAGCGAGGAACGAGGAAACGCTCTCTCCTGCCGCCGTCGCCACTTGACGACTACGACCATCTTCACCTGAAGAAATATACGGGCAGCCCTAAGAACTCTTATATTCTTCCTCTTCCTCAGACGGACACCGTCCAACGCTCTTCTACCTATACCAAACGGTATAGGTAACCTTGAGTTAATGAAACCCCTTTTTGTTATAGTTACATGAATACTTTTCGTTGTTTCGTTTCTTTACGAGAATATAAAAGGATAACCCCTTCAACTCATCATCTCCTTACTAATGGTGACCCGAAGCTAAAAAAAAAAATCACAAATTGAGCAAGACACGTAAATCCGCGTTTTTGTAAACAGAAAAAGAAAAAATTTCAACCTTGAGAGATTCGGAAACTTTTTAAATTCTCTTTAAAAGCTTTTAAAAATAAGAAAAAAAGACAGTTATTTTTTAACACCAAAAAAGTAAAAAAACTACCGAAATCCCTTTTTTTCTCTCTATCTTTCTCTCTATCACAGTAAAGGCGTACTTCGCATCGAAGTAACTTTTTCTTTTATAAAATATTTTTTCTGTCTTTAACTGAACGAATTCTTGACAGAGAAATACTTTAAAATCCCTTAAAATATATAACTATTAACAAAAAAAACTTTTTTTTCCGAATTTAAACCAAGTTTCAAACAACTTTAGACGGTCATACTTTTCGACGCCGCGACGTATCCACCCTCCAAAATGGCGCTGACCAATTCTTTTGACTTCAACCGAAGAAAGTAGACTCAACAAACGAAGAAAGAAAGCATTCTTTTTACCTTTAACAAAAAAAAGACTCTTGTTTTTACGAATCATTTTTTTTAAAAGGCTCCTTAAAAGAGTAAGTACATTAGTTTTTTCCCTTTTACACACAAATACATACACTCAAATATATCTATCCCCTCTGTCACCAAAAACAAAATACATACTTATTATTATTTTTAACTTCTTGGCTTTCTACACTTACACAATTCCTCTTTCGTTTTTCTCTCTGAAATGTGTGTCCATGACGATGTTTTCAATTTTTATTTAACTTAGATTTCTTGGTCTGGGGACCCATTAAAACATGAGCGCTTTACCTGCTAACGCCGGCGACAGCAGTCAACAGGTCACATTGGCCATACTTCATGTGATAGAGTGACTTGAGAGAAACATGCGTACATTAAGCATGTCTAGACCTCAATCGCCTAGACGTAGTAATCGTTCGTCGTCCCCACACCATCGCAACTCAAATAAGCCAGGATTGTGTTACTACCACAGTCGCTATGGCAACCAAGCACATAAGTGTAAACAACCTTGTTCGTTGCCTAACCAGGGAAACTAAATTCTGGGGACCCGAGCACGGCACGGTCTCCACTAGGTTCTCATGATTGTTTGAAACTTGGTTTAAATTCGGAAAAAAGTTTTTTTTGTTAATAGTTATATATTTTAAGGGATTTTAAAGTATTTCTCTGTCAAGAATTCGTTCAGTTAAAGACAGAAAAATATTTTATAAAAGAAAAAGTACGCCTTTACTGTGATAGAGAGAAAGAGAGAGAGAGAAAAAAAAGGGATTTCGGTAGGTTTTCTTTGGGGGGGTGTTAAAAATAACTGTCTTTTTTTTCTTTTTTTTTAAGCTTTTAAAGAGAATTTAAAAAGTTTCCGAATCTCTCAAGGTTGAATTTTTTTCTTTTTCTGTTTACAAAAACGCTGAGTTTCGTGTCTTGCTCAATTTGTGACTGCTTTTTTTTTCTTTTTTTCTTAAACGACGGAGTTTTTTTTGTCCTCGTGGGGTTTAGTTTTAAAACGTTTTCGTCGCAGAAATAACTTTTCGATGTTTTTTTCGTTTGTTTTTATATTCCGTTGTTTCCTTACGTTTCGTATATCAGAAGGTCTGGGTTTTTTTATTTTAGCGTCGGGTCACCATTTGTAAGGAGATGATGAGAGGATGAAAGGAGTTATCTTTTTCATCTTCTCGTAAAGAAACGGAACAACGAAAAGTATTTCTGTAACTATGACAAAAAGAGGTTTTATTAACTCAAGGTTACCTATACCGTTTGGTATAAGTAGAAGAGAGTGGGACGGTGTCCGTCTGAGGAAGAGGAAGAATATAAGAGTTCTTAGGGCTGCCCGTGGATTTCTTCAGGTGAAGATGGTAGTAGTCGTCGAGTGAGGCGACGGCGGCAGGAGAGATAGGAGAGCGTTTCCTCGTTCCTCGCTGGTGCTCTCTGCGATGTGTCCAAGCTGGTGCCAGGAGGTCGTCTGAGCTTTTTCTTCGAACTCTAAGGGGACATAAGTAGTCCCTTAGGGAACTAACGATATTACTGCGCCCTGTGATTTGATTGGATGAGCCAGCTCACAGGGACAGTGATTACGCATTCAAAAGTAGTCCCTATTGGTGACTGCTACAGAACTACTGTAGACTCTATTAGGAATCACAGCAATCAGCAGAGACTCCCCTGGAAGCCACCAGAAAGAAAAAAAACACCCTTTTTAACTACTGGATTCTCGAGTACCAGCTATTCTCCACTACAAGAATTACTGCTCGCTAAAAGCGACAGACGAACTGTTCAACTCTTCATTTCCTCACTTGGACACTAACGTTCTTTAACCTACTTCCTACGTAGTAGGAAACTACCATAAATATCTGGTCGTTGTTTGTTTATGAAAAGGTTTTGTTTTTCCTTCGTGTTACAACGGTTTTCGTTTTACATAATAATAATAATAATAATAATAATAATAATAATAATAATAATAACAACAACAACAACAACAACAACAATAATAATAATAATAATAATAATAATAATAATAATAATAATAATAATAATAATAATAATAATAATAATAAATGATAATTTAAAGCTAAAATAGATAAAACCCAGGAAACAGTAAGTGCAGACTACGTGGACAAAGAGACGACACATTAAATCACATAATAAGTGAATGCAGCAAACTAGCCCCAAAAGAATACAAAGACAGACATGACTGTGTGGGGAAACTACACTAGGAACTATGCAAACGACTTTATTTCGAACACGTGGACAAATGGTACAAACATTAACCAGAAACAGCACTGGAAATGGAAAATAATAAAATCCTCTTTGAATTGGGGGTGCAAACAGATAAACTCATACAAGCAAGAGACCGGATGTCATAATATTCGACAAGAAGGAAAAATCCTGCTAAACCGTAGATTTTCCCGTCAAAGTAGGCCACAGAGTGAAGATCAATGAAACAGAAAAACGAAGCAAATACACGGAACTTGCCAGAGAATTGAAATGGGTATGACGTATGCAAAAAGTCAATATCATACAATAATCGTAGGAGGACTAGGAATAGTCCCGAAAAATCTTGAAACAAGACTGGGAGAAACTGGAATCAAAAGGAAGATGAGACCATACAACGGACGGCAATGATGAAAACAGCTGAAATTAAGGAAAATCCTTGAATGCGGAAATCAACTCACATAAGTTACGAAGACTAATCAGTCACATGGAAGTTGAAATACGAAGAAAACAAAAGCACAGAAAAAAACACAACCACATGAAACCAAGGAACAGAAAATGTAAGAAATTTCATGAACTACCCCCCCCCCCCCCCAAAAAAAAAGTGATGGAACTAACTTCAGCTGATACCGCACAAAATAGCCGTGAAGGGTCAAGGAGGAAGGAAAGACCGAGGAGGAAGAGTACTAACCAGACCTCCACTAGAAGAGTGCGAATAAAACGTGAGAGAGGCTCACTGCCATCCAAATCCCAGAGAAGACCAGCGAGAAATCGATGGTAAGCGTTTGTTGTGATAACGCAAAATCATGTCCAATAGTTATCGAAAGAGGTGGAAGGTACTGGAAACCTGGGAGAACTTGTTGTCACTCAGACTCCAGGGAACATCACCGGTGATTATCAGTGAGCAATGTGTGAGAACTCATAGTGAATACATATAATAATAATAATAATAATAATAATAATAATAATAATAATAATAATAATAATAATAATAATAATAAACGATGGAAGAACACAACTCTGAATCACAAGGAAAGACTAAATAAGAAACATGAAGAACTAAACAAAAGATAGCAGCAAAAGAAGAGAGATTGAGACGATACAGATACAAATCGGAACAGTACAAACAGAACAAGACCTTTGAAAACAATGAACGCCAGTTTTACAAAAACGTAAACGGAGAAAGAGCAACAGAACAACCGAACCCAACAGAAACAAAACATTTCTGGAGCAAGATATGGGAAAAGACTCAAGATCACAACAAAAATGCTAAATGGCTGAAAAAATGAAAGATAAACTACAGGAAATTGAACAAGAAGCAGAAGCAAAAATTAATGAAGAAAGTTTTAAGACAACACTAAAGAAAATGGCAAACTGGAAAGCACTAGGTCACAATGGAATCAGGGGCGGATTGCCCTATTGGGACATTGGACAAATGCCCAGGGGACTGGTTTTGGTTGATGTTAAAAAAATGTTTATTTTTCTGTGAATTATAAAAATGAAAAATAATATATTTAAATTGTCACTTTTCAACTAACACAAAACCTCTTACATTTTTATGAAAAATGTTTAATTTATTATTGATATTTTAAATTTCATTGTTATTTATCTTCTTTGCAGGAAGTATGAACATGAGCCAGGCACGTAGCCATACTTCTAACCCGGGGGGGGGGGGCAAGGCATTGTTAGGGGGGGGGCAAAACTAATATTGATATCATATACATACGGCAGTATGTGTATAATATTGCTGTGGTCACATATCGGTCACTCGTGGCACATTAATAGCGTTGTCACTAATTCAGTTTTTAATCAAATTTAATTCGTTTCTTTGCACATTCTAGGACCTTATACAAGCTACATTTTGACATAAACATATTGAAATTTGGTCCAGTAGAAAAAAAGGTTACATTAAAATAGGTAAGGACCAAAAAATGTCATTAACGCTTCAGATCATATTCAAATCAATTTATCTTTTATATTTTAAATGATAACTTAAATGATAGAAATATGCACGAGGAATTCAATATTGAAAACCGCATCCAAATCTATCTACAAGAAAAAAAAATAGAATAATTTTTGTACCAAATTCTGGGGTGATGATTTGATTACTATATAAAATCAATAAAAAAAACTGGGCGCTTACAACCCGTTTTTCCCAACTTTTTGACAGACCAACTTTTTTTCGTTTTTCGGTATAAAATTACATATCAGGTTGCTAGAGGATTGTGTCTGTTTTGGAATTAGTTTTCAAATATTTTAGATTTTAGGTAGCGGATCAGTTTCGTGTATAAATGTAACGTAAATCGATTCCCCTATTTTGACCATCTCAAATGTTTCAAATTATTTTTTGTGTGCGCTTACCTATCATGTCGCTAGAGAATTCCGAGGTTTGGGAATTTTCTTCATATATTTTAGATTTAAGGATGAGGATCAGTTTCCTATATATATTTGCCGTAAACTGATCATGTTGCATGGTGTTGTTTGTTCGTAATTGTCCACAACCCGTTTTTCCCAACTTTTTTACTTCAAGCATTTAAGATTTTATTAGAGGGGGGAGTAACTTATCTTGCTTTTGGTAATATTTATTTGTTGCCTATTTGTTTTGTTTTTTTTTCACCCCTTTTTTGTTCTGTTGGCTATTGTAACATATCGCCAATAGTTGTTTTGTATGTGTGAACATTGTAAAAAATAAAAATAAAAACCATATATATTTTTAAAATTTAGTTACATGTTTCATATTTCAGAAGTGCCTTTTCATGCACAAAAAACAACAAAATACAACATTCTCGCTAATTGTACACAGAAAAAAGAAAATAATTTGGTGATGGTCAAAAAGTGGTTGCTCAGTTTACATTAAATGCATATATGAGACTGATCCCTCCTCCTAAAGTCTAAAATATTTAAAGAAAAGTTTAAAAAAAAAACGGAATTATCTAGCGACCGATAGGCAATTGTACACCAAAAAAAGAAAAAAAGAGGTCATTAAAAATGTGGAGAAAAACGGGTTATGGACAAATACGAAAAAACGCCCGAGATTATTTATCATAATCCATTTCGGTTTGTCGTAAACAAGTAAGCCATTTTAATATTTTGTTAATGATTGAATTACTTCGATATTCATTCCATACTTACCTAATTTATTTACCTTGTCCAAATTCCCTAATTTTCTGGGCACAAAAACGCACACAACCTTCCTACTACTAACCCTAAGTCCGGGTGGTAATACGAAGAAAAAATATTAACAAAAGTCGGAAAAGGTGCGTGCAACGTGAGTGTAACGAGGCTGTTTGTAGTCAATTTATTGAACATTAAAGTTGCTTTTTTGCATGTTATTTATTTTACTTTCGCGGAAAGAAAAACATATTTTAGAATGCAGATTAGGGGGTCAGTTTTGCATATAATTGTAACATAAAATGACCCCCCCCCCGTTTCCGGGCCATGCTTACTTTTTAGGGCAGTTAACCAATTTCTTTTTGCGATTGGAGATAAATTCTATGCGTTGTTCTTTGTGGGGTGAAGAGGTTCTACTTTTTAAAGCATGTGGTTTTACGACTTTACCGACTTAGGGTTAATAGGTAAAATAATTTAGTTAACATTGCCTTTCCAGTGTAATTTGAACTTTATGGGGATACAAAGTAAATATTCCAGACTTCAATTAATCCTATTCCTCTTATCAAACCTTTTGAAATGTTCAAATTTCTGTTTGCACCTATTTGTTAAATGTTTACATCACGCCGCTCTAAGAGTTAAGTTTCAGAACAAGCTTTTTCGGTGACAAACGAAATCTCCAGATTTTAAAGAAAAAAACACCAAATTGACAACACTTACTATCAGTGCAAGTCATTGCCCATTCTCCTTGTGGTCGGGCTACTAACATCATCGCCGTCCCCAGCCCTGAGGAAACAGGGCAGGCCAAGCGTCACACAGATGATAAAAATTGTGATGATGCTGAAAATAAGAGACAGAGAGAAACAAGTCGACACACGGCATTGATGGCAGCAGGAGTAGTGAAGCGCCTAGCTGACTTGTAGAAGGATATTTTGACATGAGCAAGAAGAAATGAAAAAAAAACGAGTGTGAGAGAAAAAGAAAGTTATTATAAGGTAGTGCTGCCACAAGCTAAAAAATCACTTTTTTCAAGTATCGGGATGAACCTGAAATAGTCCTGCACAATATATGACTAAAGTTTCTACAACTAAACATCATCAGCTTGTAGATAAAGATACTAACAGTAATGGGGAAATTGAAAATGTAGAAAATTCTGAAAAAATTCCTAAGTATGGTAATGTAGAAAGCAAAGTTGTGGAAGACCCTAGAACTCCCCAGACACCTAACTACTTTACCAAACCTAGTGATGATTTCAAGACCCTGTTTTTTTTTCATACCATCCAATTCAATAACGTGAAATAAAAAGGCCAAAGTCTAATATATTTTACGACAAAATGGAACAAACCGAAGTTTGCTTACATACTGTAGAAAGACAAAATCATTTTATTGTAGTATATGTCTGGCTTACACTAAATCTGTTAATGTATTTATTACAGGCATGAAGGACTGTAGGCATGTTCACCAACGTATTGAAGAACATGAGAAAAGCAAATATCACAATGATTTTACTGAAACTCATTTCCTTACGATGAGTAACAGAGATATTGGGACATTATTATTTACAGCACAGAAGAATTAAGAGAAGGATCACATTAGAGCAAACAGACAAGTTATGGAAAGAGTTATAAATATAGTTAAAGTTATTGGAAAGCAGGGACTAAGTTTACAGACGGACATCATCTGTTTCTGATGCTGCTTATTCATTGGACACTCCTTTGATTGATCACGGTGATTTTCTTGAGCTTATTATAATATTGAGTAAATATGACAAAGTTATCAAGAAAATTACGGTTGTGCATGCATCAAGAATTAAGGGATCAGGTGATTTCATTACTTTGATTTCTAAAACAATAGTGAACCATGTTATAGCTGCAATTTCATCATTAATAAAAAGTGTGATAGCAGAAGAAGTGCGTGAAGTAGTAATGTTTTCTGTGCAAATTGATAGCACACAAGACATTTTTTGTAAAAGATCAATGTTCGGTGATTATTCGATACGTATCAGATGATCAAGGTCAGGAAA
This sequence comes from Sepiola atlantica, assembly GCA_963556195.1. Lineage (NCBI taxonomy): Eukaryota > Metazoa > Mollusca > Cephalopoda > Sepiida > Sepiolidae > Sepiola > Sepiola atlantica. Next base: position 2,263,612 of record CAUVYP010000069.1, on the reverse strand, counting down.
CACAACTGTAGTAAACACAACTGATTCAACCGGGCAAAATTTTTGTCAACTGCTGAAATAAATACTTAAAAGCAATGCTATTGATATTGTTAACTGTGTGGGAAATGTTACTGATTGTGCATCCAACATGCAAATGGCGTACAATGAATTCACAACATTGTTAAGCAAAGAAGCTCTTTGTCAAATTCATGTGTGATGTTATTATTATATTCTGAACCTTGTTATATCAGATGCTGCGCAAAATATTGTTGCAGCTTCTTCACTTTTCTCATTGATGAATTGCATTGCAGTATTTTTCCGAGAATTGTATCAGAGAATTGATGTATAAGAAAGGACGGCAAATGATCCTAAACACAAGAGACTACAAATGGTGGGCAAAAAGTTTAACTCTCTCACAAATATTCGGTTCATTTTATGATTCACAGCAATCACTCTATGTTGATGTTATATTTGCATTGCAGACACTTGAACAGTCTGAAAAAATGAAGCCAGACATTTGAACAAAATCAAAGTCATACAAGGAATCGTTACTGAAATACGAAGTTCTTATGACAGCCTTCACCTATCTTCGAATATTTGAGATCACAACACTTCTATCAAAGTATTTACAGACTAGCGGATTGGATTTGTTGAAAGCTCACCAGTTTGTTATGGCCATTTTACAAGAAATGTTACTCATACAGCGAGATATTTCTAGAGTCAGGGCATCAGTATTGAGGTTCATACAATAGGTATCTGCAAAATGAATCCCACTCAGTGCTGAAACAAAGAATCCCCATGCTGAGTAACAACCATGTCCAGTCTATCAACAATTAACACATTTATTTGTTGGATATAAATGATACTCGTGCTCCATGTTGAATGGCAGGATTGCAAAATAAGATCTCTCTATCCCGGTGAAATAAAGCACCATTTTTTGCTTTCCCTTTCGGATAGTTTTGCCGACATGTATCCTAGGAACCTGTGAAAATGTTCGACATCGCATTAATCTGTGGATGGTACGGTGAGGTAGTTATGTGAGATGTCCAAGCTATATAAGTTATGGCTCCTTACGACATTCACGTTCTCAGGTCCGTTTTCAGTCACTAACACTAACGGTGCCCCATATCTTAGAAATATTTCATTAACCAGCAAACAGGTCACTGTTTGGGCAGACTTATTCTTCACCGCAACCGCCTCCACCCAATTGGCCAATCAGTCAACAAAACTCACTATATACAAATTCCCTCTTTGTATGTAAGTATAGAGTTCTGATACATCCATACTAACCTTCTCAAACGAGTAGAAGGGTATTTCCACTTCTATAAGTGGGACTGCATATCCCTTCCAGCTCCTGGCCTGACAGGTCATGCAACCAGTTACATGGTTGATCACCTCCTGGTACAAACCAGACCAATAATATTTTCGACTAACTTGTTCAAACGTTTTATCTGACCACACGTGCCCCAATTTATCGTGACATTATTCTAACACTAGTGACTGGAGGGCACGTATAGCCTGATCTTATGGTGTTCATCATCATTTATACACAAAGTAGAGCACATATTCTATTATCTTATATTGACTGGCTTTTGCTTTCATTAATGTCCTTTTCAGATCAGCTTCCTTACAGGCCCTTAATTCGTTATCTCACTGATACTCTTCTACTACTCTCCCCCACGGCAACAACAACACATCTTTCTTCTTGCGGAATCACCCCACTCCGGTCTATTTATTATTTGATGTGAATTTATAACATTAATTCGGTAGGCTTTATCATCCACTTCAGATTCTACGTCCAGTGATTCCTGCTCTAATCGGTTGGGAATTCGGGACAACAAATCTGCAATTGTATTTATCTTTCCGGAGAGATATTCAATGCGGCAATTGTATCTACTCAACTGTAGCGCCCATTGTTGTATTTATTGTTCGCCCAATCGCCCTCGAACAGATACTTAATGGTTTATGATCTGTTTTAATCACAAATTCTGCGCCATCCAGATAATAATGCAGTTTCTGAAGAGCATATACTATCGCATAGGCTTCTTTCTCGATAATTGGTCATGTTTGTTGGGTTGCGACAACCTATCGGACAGAAAATATATCGGGATATCTTCTTTCGTGTCCTCCAGTAATCCATCTTGCTCTAGACAGTTTTGGCTTAAGCATGCCCTAACACAGGCGTTACTTGCGTCAGTGTATAGTGTCATTGGCTTGCTCAAATCCGGATACGCCAACAGTGGAGCGGCCGCCAGTTGCTCGTTGAATGCATCAAGAGAACGCTGACAATCATCTGTCCAATTGAATCGGGCATATTTCTTGGTTATGCCTATCAAGGGGGTGACTATCCTAGAGAACCGAGGGACGAACATTCGATAATAGCCTACGCCCCCGATGAAGCCTCTGACCTCTCTCAATAGCATGACGTGGGGTTGGGTTATACGTAACTTCTCATCTGAATTTGTTATGATACCACTATTGTTTCTCAATAATCGTAGCAACCTCGATCTATATTTGTCTGGGGCCTGTATTTCTTTCTCGTTAATCTGGGTCGAAGCCTGTCTCCCGTCTTTTCCTGCATATTTAACTTAAGTATTTATTTTTATAACTTCCACCCTTCCTAGTTCCATCCCATGTTTTATCCGCATTGTCTTGTTTAGCCGATTCACTATCATAAGAGGAATTTACCCCCCTATTGCTACCACCGTTTCTAGCGCACTAATCCCCTCACGTTCTGAATGGAATTATAGTAATGGGATCACTTGGTATAACTTGCCCCTTTTCCCACTTGGTGTCTCCAACCTACCCAAGCTGGTTATTGCCGTAGGTAGAGGTATTTTAATATCACTCCCCGACAACACCCTCGATGAAGATACCAGATTCACTCCTAAAAAGATGTCTTCTTTGCCTAAGGTTAATGTGGGGGCTCAAACGTGATCACCGCTCCATTCTGCCGAAGCCAATCTCCTCCCAATATCAATCCCTTATCTAAACTAGGTGAGATGTACAGTAGCTGAATGATATCTTGCCCACCGATGTACACCGGTAAGGCTACCATTCCCTCTATTTTCATTTCATCCCTGTCAGCCTGGGTGACCATAAGGTCAGAAGACTTTAGGTTTCTCACGCCGATATTTAGTATTACAAACTCCTCACTATTTAGCATGGATATTGATGATCCAGTGTGAATCAGGGATTCTACCATCCTTTTATTTACTCTGATCTTCCATGTGTTGGCGGCCCTTTCGTCCTTCCCCTTGCCTTCTTCCTCCTATTTCTCATGGTTGTTATGCGTCTCTCTTTCCTATTTCTACTTGACATGTGGCCTGCCTTTTCCTGTGTCTTTTTCTACCTGCTATGGTGCCATGTCTTGTTGCACTCTCTTATTATGTGACCCTCCCTTTCACAGATCCAACATCTAATATTTAAAGTGCAATCAGCCTTTAGGTGGCCCTTCTTAAAGCACCTACAGTATACAGTTTCTTCACGTCTATGCATCCTATAGCCTTCACGCCCGCAGGTCCAACACATTACTACCTTTCATTTAATATTCGTTACTCGTGCCACCTGTCTCCTTTCATCTACTGAGGTAACCCACTGGAGTTTAAAGTCTTACAATTCGAGAATTCCCCCGGGTGCTGGACCCATTCGAGTTATGAATTTATCGGGGCATATGCACTGTCTCTCCTAATGCCCAACGCCCCCACACCTAACGCATCTGGGTCTGCCCCGATCTATCGCTTTGGGTCGCAGGGTTGCGTTGGTCGGGCACATCTTGGCTATATGCCCATTCTAATTACACACGTAATATATCAGCTCCTTGGATTGAAATATAACTTCTATCCTTCTGTAACCAATATCTTCCATTAGGTGGTCCCTGCTCCCGGTCTACTTGATGTGGGCGTTCTATCCAGTTGTGTTTCCACCTATCGTAGCCCCTTCGTTCTTCATCCCACCGACCGTCACTGTCTATTTTACCTAGCCTTTCTAAGAGACCTTCGCTCTGTCTCGTCTCCTAGAACGCTACATCCAAACTGGTAGGAGCCTTCCTGGCTACGTCCTCTCTTATTTTTAGATTGAAGAGAGCGTTCGTAAAGTACTCGGCCAACTGCATTTGGAAAGCCGGGTCATTTCTTTTCTCCGGCTTTTTATGGGCTGTCTTCGCCAGCGTCCAAATCCTCCCACACAGGGAAGATAGGCGTGGGAGTATGGGTTGACAAATAATTTAAATTCTAACCAAAATAACAATTTACTAAGAACATGAAACGAAAACCAAACAAGAACCCTCAGCGAAACAAAGTGAAACAGCAAAATAAGGAACTTTTGTTGTCATACTCAGTCCCGTGTCAGCTGCTCTGTCTCTGTTGAGGTTCTCCGCTTTTCGTGGTTTTCCCGATTTATTATAAGTTGTTGCATGTTTCAGAGTCGATCCCGGTCATGTAAGCAGTAGATGTGAATTCCTATGTGTTTTATGGTGTCTGCTGTGCCTGACAGGGTCAGAATTCGATGATCAGGCACCAGATGTGAACACGTGCGTAGGCGTGTTTGTTCGTGCGTTCACTGCACTGGCCGAAATCGTCTTCAAACGTCGGTCCAAAGGCTGTTGTTGTTGTTGCAGCTCTCACTCAGTGCTGCAACAAAGAAATATCAAGTAACGACCACGATTCACGTCTATCAACAAGTAACAAATTTATTTGTTGAATATAATTTATACTCTATTCCGGTGAAATAAAACATAAGTCCAACCTAACACAACAGACCATGTGCTTCCAAGGACCACTGAAAGCAAACTACCACCTCGAAAGTTCAACTCCAATGCTTTCCAGCTCTCCCAGCAAACTTCAACTTCCTGTCATGCCCATTGGGTCAGATGTAGCCCCTTCCGTCTCCTTCTTCCTGTTGACCGGGTCTTTTCACTGGTCATCGGTGGGTCACCTAGGAATTTAGCCACTTAAGATCTCAACCTGAGATAACTGTCAGACAGAGAATTATGATGGCGACAACCCATGAACATACCCGCATGAGACCCTTAATTCACCCTAAACGGAAATATTCTTCTGAGGTGGATCAAATGAAACTAAATATATTTTCACTTTATCTTGTGCCCACCTCTTTCCTTCGAGCATCTAACATTTGCAACGTCCGCCATTCATACACATTACTACATTACTAATGAAAATGCAGCCAACTGCATTTTCACAAGCCTTCTTAGTGAGAAATTATGCATTTGATTGAATTTGTGTTGTGTACTGTATGTACATTGTGTCTCTAAATACAATAGTTATTTTACTATTACTTCTTGATTAAATATACATTATAAGAATAAATTGTTTTACTTGCACATACATATTTTATATATTTTTTAGCCTAAGAATATGTCTAAACAAAAGAAAAAAATTAAAAAATAGAAATAAGTACAAAAAACAATATTTGTCATATATTTTACATTTCGGGGGCTTAGAACAACTCCCCTTGCTTCTAAAGAGTAAAATAATAACTTCTCACTTGTTACGCTTGCTTAATAAATCTTGTTTTATAGGTCGCTTGAATTCTATATGCCATGGCTGTTTTTCGGCCCCAATCCGTCCCTAGGCATGAATAAGGTTAAGCTACTTATCTTCACATTCCACGTCTTCCATACTTACACACAAAGCATGGAAAAGGTTCACCGACTTGTCAATAAATTATACGTCTTCCGTACGTACATGTTATAATTGTGGTACAAGGACACTGAACGTTACCTACACATGGACGGCGGCACCGGGGGGTGCAGGGGGGTCCCAAGCCCCCTCACTTTTTGACTGCCCCCCCACCCCCACTTTACTGTCATCAATAATTCAGTTGATATGCATGTGTTTACTTTTATCTAACTAGCTTATCTATTAATTGATTGTTGGTCTTATATTGTCATCATTACAATATAAGACCAACAATCAATTCTATCAAACATTTGGCGAAAACCAAGCGAAATGGGTGAGTTTTTGTTAAAGGTCACTATTCTATAGGTATATATTTCTTCTCCAAAAAATCGACACACCGAAGCAAAACACGTGAAACTTCAATTAAACTGATTTTGGCATTTCTTTAGTTTAAATGTGAATCATAATTTATTTTATTTCCTTTTTTGAAGACAGCGGCAGACAATCAACAGGAATAATAGAAGTAGGAGTTTTTATACAAAATCTTTTTTCTTCTTTTCTTTGTTTTTATATATAAAGTAGAGAGGATTTTTCCCCTGTACATATTTGCTTAATAGGAAAATAACCTCATCCATCACCAATTCATTACGCTTATTCACTCGAGCGTGTTATAGTAAATTTTCATTATTTTTCACTAACAAACACTAAATATTACATTTGGCCCATCATCTACGACTCTCCGCCAAACCAACTCCATATAGCAAAAACCTTTCTCCCTAACAATTCTGTACTGCCACTCCACTCATCGACACCGGGAACTAATAAACACAGTTTAATTTTCACAAAAGACTCCGTTCTTATTTATTATTTGCCTGGTATTAATTTACTACATTATACAAAGCAATACGCAAAAAACATCCGTAAAAGCGATTTTGAGGACTGAAAAATCTGTTGCAAAGCAGACTATTATTTGTATTTCCTCCACTCGCACATGGTGCATCCATTAACATATCGGTGATTTTTCGGATTGCATCGATACATTCTTTTTTCGCATTGTTGAAGATCCGCATAATATCCAAAGTTATTCATTCCGCCCTCCCTCCAGTCCTTCTGTTCACAGAACAACCGATACAATATCTTTTGAGCAAAGTCCAATGAACGCAATTTGAAGTGAAGAACAGAGAAACAATGCAAGTCTGCCTTGTTAATACGCTTCCAACAAGCTATTCCAATTCCAATACATACATTTATACTTAATACATTTAAACTTTTATACTTTTTACTTTTGTACTTTTATATGCACCTTGTCAGTTAATACTTTTAACTTTATGCATTCACTATATTTGATAAACCAGTTGATTCTTGGATTTTGTCATTTTTACTAAAAGCGACTTGCTGATATGTTTCAAATGAGCCATCAAGCAGTGTCAGAAAATCATTTTATGTCTAGATTAAGTCCAAAAAGGTGTATTTTGCCCAAAATGACCAAATATGGTCATTTGGGCCCAGGCCCCCCAAAATTGAAATTTCTGTTTGTTCTTTTTCCACCAGAATCGACTTGCTAATATGCTTCCAACAAGACCTCAACCACTATCAGAAGATCATTTCATGTCTAACTTATGTCAAAAAAGGTATTTTTGGTCCAAAATTCCCTAATATGGTAGTTTGGGTCCAGACGCCAAAAAATTGAATTTTTTTAATGTTTCTTTATCTGTCACCAAGAGTATTCCATTTCGCTTCTAACGAGCCATCAACCACTACCAGACGATCAAAATATGCCCCAAACAGTAAGTTTCCCTCAATATGCCCAAATAAGGTCATTTGAGCCCAGACGCCAAAAAAATGATATATTTTGAAGTTTTCTTTTTCTATCACCAAGAGAATTCCATTCCCCTTCTAACGAGCTCTCAACCACTACCATACGATCATTTTAAACCAAAATATGCCCCAAACTGATTTTTCCCCAACATGCCCAAATAAGGTAATTTGAGCCCAGATGTCAAAACATTGAAATATTTTGAATTTTTTTTTTTCTATCACCAAGAGAATTCCATTTCGCTTCTAACAAGCTCTCAACCACTATCGGACGATCATTTTTAGTCAAGATATTGAATTTATTCCCATATTTGACATTCTGGGCGCAATGTGGGCCGCCTCCCCCACACACACTTTTTAGGAGAGGCCCCCCACACTTTTATAACTGTCCCACCGGCCCTGCTACACGTCGACACCCGGCTGGAACGGGCGAATATGACGCATGGAATCGCGCAACGACTGTTGCTTTAAAGGCAAATAATAATCAGCTTGATGACTGGACTGCGTTGGCGTCGGGGTCGCCGACTTCATTGCTATCAGCAAATTGTTTAAATCCTCCGCCATTTCTCTTATCACAGAGTCTGACGCTTGTGTTGGCTCCTGCCTGAGCCTAAATAGCTCAGCTTTCTGGTCTTTAATAAAACTCAGTAACTGTCCTTCAGTGAGTCCGGAGTAATCCATCTTTGTGGCAATCCACTATCTAATTATTATTTTGTGTGTCTCGTTGCTTGACGAGTTAAAATTTCACAGCTCCTCCTTAATATACTTAAAAAAAAATATTTTTGTTTATTCTCGGAAACCAGCTTTATGACACCAATGTTATAATTGTGTCGAAAACCAACCTCGTGCGTTTCAGTGTTGGTACGTTACTATTGTGTGAAGAGTCCGTAACTTCTGACACCAATGTTATAATTGTGCTACTAGGACACTGAACGTTACCTACACGTAGTTCAGCCACGAATGTAAAAATGTGAAAAGGTTGAAAACCCGATGAAAGGAAATCAACCCGTACTCCATAAAAATGAATAACACATCGTATCACAAATTATAATCATATATTTTATAAACAACCAAGACAAATTAACAATACATAACAAGTATTTATTTATTTATTTATTTATTTTCAAAAGATCAAGTAATATTCTTCCGCACACACGGAGATATCTATAAGAGGCTGGTTTTTGTTATTCCGAGAAAGTTGATCAGTCAGGATCAGAATTAAAAGTTCAAATATAGCAATTAAGAAGGCTTATAGCCTTTATGAAAATGAAAATAGGAAAGTCTTTTTTTTCTTACGTAATTCGAGGAAAACAAATGAGAAGTCCTTCTCCTCCCACGGGAGATCGAGATATGAACAGATGAACTTAATAACGGTACATTATGACAACATCGCTAATGTTCACTCAGACCCAGTCTGTGAGCAACTGATGATAGAGTACTCGGACGTTTTTAACGGCGAGCTGGGGTCACTGCTCGATCAAGTGCACCTACAGGTACACCCCACCATAACACCCCATACTGCCCCAGCCGGACGTATACCAGTATCTATGAGTCCTCGAGTCAACGACGAAGTGAAAAGGTTATAAAACCTCGGAGTTATCACCCCTGTCGACGAATCAACCGACTGCAATAGTCGAATAATTATCGCCACAAAGAAGTTAGGGGATATCCGAATCTGCATCGATCCAAGACCACTAAACAAAGCGCTGAAGGGCGAGCGATACCAACTACCTACCATAAAGGAAGTACTACCTAAGTTAACAAATGCAAAATACTTCACTAAGGTAGACATTGCGTCAGCATACTGGCATGTAGTGCTAGACGACGAGTCAAGCCGCCTCACAACTTTCCAAACGGGGTTCGGTCGATGCCGGTGGCTGATACTCCCTTTCGGAACTTATGTGAGCTCTGAAATATTCCAAAAACGCCTCCATCAAACCATAGACGGTCTACATGGAGTTGAATGATCGCAGACGATATAATTGCATTCGGTTCAGGAGATGACCTACAACAAGCCTCCGTAAACCATGATGCAAACCTGAAGGCACTCCTACAACGGTGTTAAGAAAGAGGAATGAAGCTGAACTGAGGAAAGGCAGAAGTAAAAAAGACTGTCATAAGTTTCATGGGTCACCTTGTAATGATAGGGATGGTTTGTCCCTTCCTTACTTTTATCACACGAAATGAATTGAACGAACAACTGAGTAACAGGTAACAAAATAAAGGATTTATTGACAGAGGATACCTATACCGTTTGGTATAGGTAGAAGAGAGAAGTAGACGGTGTCCGGGGAGGAAGAGGAAAAATGTAAAGGTTCTCTTCAAGTGAAGAATAGTAGTTGTCTTTGTGTTAGACAACGGTAGCGGGAGAACAAAGGCTTTTCCGGGTTCCTCTGGTAGTGCTCTCAGCGATGCGTCCCAGCTATGCCGAGGGGTTGTCTCTGCGAGGCTGTGAATGAAAAAGAGGGCGAATTTCCGTTTTGCACCGGCTTTATAGTTCGATGGGCAGATAACTCTGGTATCGCTTTACAACGCCACCTGTCGGTGAATAAGCGACACCTAATGGCCAGCCGGTGCAGTTATGGATGAAAGGAGGAGGTAACTGCTACATAACCCCCTGCTTAGGCTGAAAGCCGACAGGAAATAAAAGGAAGTGTAGCAGTGAGAAACATCAAAAAAAAATTGGCAATTAACAAATGTTTAAAGGGAAAAGAATGTTCTTTTACTTTTCGGTGAAAAGTTGTTTTTTTGAAAAATTGTTCTTTACTTTTCGGTGAAAAGTTGTTTTTTTGAAAAATTGTGCTTTACTTTTCAGTGAAAAGTTGTTTTTTTGAAAAATTGTTCTTTACTCTTCGGTGAAAAGTTGTTTTTTTTGAAAAATTGATTTTGAAGAAAAATGTTTTTTACGAAAGCAGAATGAAATTTTTTTTTGTTTGTTTTTAGGATTTTCCAATAAAGAAGTGTTTTCTTTTTGTGTGTCTGAAAATATTACTCTAGTACAAAGGATAAAAATAAAAAGCTAATTCTATATATATAAAGTCTTACAAAGCTTTTTGGGCCAATGTACTCGCCGACCACTGCGTGTGGTGGTGATGTGCTTGTCTTTAGAATTTATGTTTCTGTTTACTGTTGGCAGAGTTGGTGTATGCAATGTGTAAGTAGGGGGAATATGTGGCTCTAGTGTTTTGGTGTCTAAAAAGGCTCTTTTAACCCTATCTATTGATACTGTTTCTTTTTTGCCACAAATATCAATAGTGAATAGCTTATCAGTATGTGAAAGTACACGATAAGGACCAGTGTAAGGTGGAGTTAGAGGGGCTTTTACAGAGTCCTTTCTAAGAAAAACATGAGTCCATGAAGCAATGTCTTTAGGTACCGAAGATTTTATGGTCTGTTGCCTAGGGTTCATCGGTGGACGCTTATTAAAATAAACTCGCAGTCTGTCAGTGTACAGAGCTTGGTCCGTTGCCGTTAAATCTATCGGGGCCAGCATCTGACCCGGCAACGATAGAGGTAGTCCATAGACAAGTTCGGCTGGAGAGTATCCGAGATCCTCTTTTATCGCAGCGCGACAGCCAAGGAGGACAATTGGTACATACTCGCTCCATCGCTGCTGGTCAGGATAAGCACGCAACGCGGCTTTCAATTGGCGATGGAAGCGTTCTATCATCCCATTGGAAGCTGGATGATAGCTGGTCGTACGGCTACGTTTAATCCCTAACATCCTGGAAAGTTCCTGGAATAGGTGGGATTCAAACTGTCCACTACGGTCGGTGGTAATAGTTGAGGGGACTCCATAGCGCGATATCCAGCCCGATATAAGGGCTCGCGCTACGGATTCAGCCGAAATGTCACTTAGAGGGATGGCTTCAGGTAACACGGTCTATGCAAGTCAGGAGGTAAGTAAATCCCTGACTGACAGGCCATGGTCCAACCAGATCAATATGAACATGGCTGAACCGAGCATCTAGGGTGCTGAATGTTCCAAGGGGTGCACGGATATGCTTGTGCACCTTTGACTTTTGGCAGGATATGCAGGAACGTGTCCAGGCAGTGATATCACGCCTCATATTTGGCCAGAAAAATCTAGCTGAAATCAGCTTCACTGTGGCTTTGCGTCCGGGGTGTGCCAAGTTGTGAAGGGTATCAAAAACAACCCTACGATGAGTCAGTGGAACAAAGGGGCGAGGTGAATCTGTTGAAGTGTCACAGATGATCTGCGTGTCCGACGTGGGCACAGGCAGGTATTTGAATTTGCAAGTTGCAAACTCAGGTGATGACAGATCCAGGGTGTCCAGCCATGGCTGGTCTAGAGCCATCTGTTGTAGTTCGATATCCGAAGGTGAAGACAGAGAATTTATAGGAAGGCGGGACAAGGCGTCTGCCGCAGTATTCTGTTCACCAGAGATATGTCGGATATCGTTGGTAAATTGCGAAACAAAATCCAAGTGGCGAGTTTCACGAGGAGAATATTTGTCCGGCTTTGCACGCAGTGCGTATGTAAGCAGACGGTGATCAGTGTAGATCACGAATTGACGGCCCTCGAGTGAATGCTGAAAGTGTTTCACTGCGAGGTACATTGCCAGGGGTTCACGGACAAACGTACTGTAACATTGTTCTGCCGGTTTCAGTTGTTTCGAAAAGTATTCGAGAGGTTGCAGTTGGCCTTGGTGCTGCTGTTGCAACACTGCACCTACAGCTGTGCCCGATGCGTCAACGACCAGTGAAAACTGGGCATCGGAAACAGGATGTGCAAACAAGGATGTTGTCGCTAGTTTCTGCTTCACTTCATTGAATGTATTCAGCTGAACGTCATTCAGTTAAATCTGCTCGTTTTTCTTCTTCCTATTACGTAACAGGTCGGAAAGAGGAGACAGGAGATCCGCGCAGTGTGGGATAAAGCGTCTGTAATAGTTAAGCAGACCGAGGAAGTGCCTTAGCTGGCGAAGTGAAGTGGGTGGTTTAAGGTCTTGTAGAGCTTTAACCTTTTCAGGCAAGGGAGATATGCCTTCAGGGCTGATAATGTGACCGAGGAAAACTAGTGACGAAGCACCGAAAACACATTTACCAGGGTTAATCCTCACCTGGTATTGCTGAAACCATTCGAACAGTAGGCGGAGATGGGTGACATGTCCCTCCGGTGAGGCACTTGCCACAAGTATGTCGTCTATGTAATTATAGACGAAGTCAAGGTCTCGCACTACTTCGTCCATGAAGCGTTGAAAGGTACTAGCCGCGTTTCGCAAACCGAAAGGCATAGTTAAAAATTCAAACGCTCCGAAAGGAGTTGTTACCGCTGTTTTGGGTATGTCAGCCGGATTCAGTGGAATCTGATGGTAAGCCTTAACTAAGTCCAGTTTGGAGAAGGTCTTACAACCGTGCAGAGATGAAGCAAAGTCCTGTATATGTGGGATTGGGTAACGATCAGGTACCGTCATGGCATTGAGTCGTCGATAGTCCCCAGTCGGACGCCAATCACCGGAGCGCTTCGGGACCATATGCAAAGGGGAAGCCCATGGACTGGACGAGGGTCGTATAATTCCCAGTTGCAGCATATGGTTAAATTCCGCCTTCGCTGCTTTTAGTTTCTCTGCAGGTAAGCGACGAGGGCATGAGAATACAGGAGCTCCTGTAGTCTCAATGTGGTGTTTTGTTGAGTGAGTGGGTTTGCTCACAACAAAATTAAGATTTGTTAACTCCGGGTAGGAGTGCAGAAGTGTCTGGTATGGGTCATCGGTAGAGGCAATAAAAAATACCGGGCTGATAGATGGGGTGTTTGTTTCCAAACCACAGACGGAAAGTTCCGTATTAGCATCTATCAACCGATGTCTGCGCATGTCCACTAAAAGGTTAAAGTGGTGCAGAAAGTCCGAGCCCAGGATGGGGTACGGTAAATCAGCCACAGTAAATACCCACGTGAAGTCTCTGCGTAATTCCAAGTCCAGGGGACGAGAAATTTTACCGTACGTGGGAATTGGTGAGTGGTTTACAGCTTGCAGAGTAATAGGCGACACTGGTGGTTTCTCTTTGAGGAGTTTCAGTGGCCAAATGCTGCAAGCGGCCCCCGTGTCAACCAAGCAGCGTGCCTGGGAAATGGAGTCCAAAAGAAAAAGTGCACGATAGTGTAGCTTCTGTGAAGACTGTGTCGTGCTCAGGTCTCCAGAAATTAGTTTCCCTGGTTCATAAATGAACAGGGGATTTTGCACCGCCGTGCATGAGTGCCAAAACGCCTGTGGTAGTAACACAGAGCTCGCTTGTTAGAATGGCGGCGGCGGCAAAGGGAGCGTGGAGATGAGGAGGGGGTCTGGAGTCGGCGCATGTGCCGCTGCGGCTCCAGCCTGCTCAGTTTTTCACCTCATTGGTCAGGTTGTCTATGGCGTTAACTATAGCCGTACCAATTAATGGATGTGTAACATCCATTACCGTACTTGCATCCATTATATACAACAGACCAAAATAAAATCCACAGTCAATAAAGTGGGGGAAAAAACATTGTCATAAAAACATTCAACAGAGAAAAAAAAAACGAAAGGAATTTTGTGTGTGTAGAAAGCCAAGAAGTTAAAAAAAAATGATAAGTATGTATTTTTTTCTTTGTGACAGAGGTGATAGATATATTTGAGTGTATGTATTTGTGTGTAAAAGGGAAAAAAAACTAATGTACTTACTCTTTTAAGGGGCTCTTTTTTAAAAAATTTTTTTTTTTTTAAATTATTCGTAAAAACAAGAGTTTTTTCTTTTTTTTGTTAAAGGCAAAAAGAATGCCTTCTTTCTTAGTTTGTTGAGTCACTTTCTTCGGTTGAAGTCGAAAGAATTGTTCAGCGCCATGTTGGATGTTGGATACTTCGGTGTCACAGAGTCTGGCCGTTTAAAGTTGTTTGAAACTTGTTTTAAATTCGGAAAAAAGTTTTTTTTTTGTTAATAGTTTCATATTTCAAGGTATTTTGAAGTATTTCTCTGCCAAGTATTCGCTCAGTCACAGACAGAAAAAATATTCTATAAAAGAAAAAGTACGCCTTTACTGTGATAGAGAGAAAGAGGGAGAGAAAAAACAGGGATTTCGGTAGTTTTTTTTTTTTTTTGGTGTTAAAAATAACTGTCCTTTTCTCTTTCTTCCTTTAAGCTTTTAAAGAGAATTTAAAAAGTTTCCGAATCTCTCAAGGTTGAAATTTTTCTTTTTCTGTTTACAAAAACACGGAGTTTCGTGATTTTCTCAATTTGTGACTGTTTTTTGTTTTGTTTTTAAACTGGTCGTCGTGCTCGGTATAAACCCTCGTCGGCGTATTTTGCTGTACCATGTTGTTCAACTCAATCTCGTGCGATATTTATACTTCGGGGTCACCATTTGTAATTATAGGGATGGTTTGTCCCTTCCTTTTATCACACGAAATGAATTGAACGAACAACTGAGTAACAGGTAACAAAATAAAGGATTTATTGACAGTGTGTCATTTTAGAGGATGTCAATGGATTGAATAGAAACATAACGACAGAGATCAGGTTCTGTAAAATGGCGTCCTTTATTTACATCAGGCAAAGAACATGAGTGCCCCGGTAAAGGGGCGTAACTCCAGACGGTGAAACTCTTATTCAGTCCCTCATGCAACATCTTCCCTTTTCTCAATAAATAAAAAACAGAAGATAAAGACAAACAAAAAAAAAAAAAAAAAAAGTCTGATAAGAATTAAAACACAGAGTCTACAAAACACAGTGATCTAGGCATTCATTGGGCTGACTACCCTCCTACCTAACAGGGATTATTCTTCCCTTTCACTTATGTTGTGAAATCCTTGAATCTCATAGGATCTCTTATTATCCTTCACGACCGTGTTGTCCGCAACCTTTCCGGACTTGGTTTTGTTGGGAATGGGGTCGGGTTGAGGTTTTCTCTTATTTCACCTTCATATTGAGGTGGTTCTGAGTTACATATCTCTTCTGTACTCTGCCCTGTATTCTTGGGTAACTCGCTCTGCATTTCATATGGCTGTTGTATTACTGATGTGAGTGGGGGTGTCTCTGCAGTTTTCTTCAAATCTACTCGATTCCGTCGATATAAGTCCTCACCCACTTTTACATGGTATGATCGCTCACCCAGTCTCCCCCATACAACAGCTTTCCTCCACTCTTTTTGACCATTTATGTGTGGTTTCATCCGTACTACATCTCCAGGATACAATGGTTTAAGTGGTTTTACTTTGTGGTTGAAAGAACGTTCTTGCCTCCTGCAGTCTTGCTTCACTGATTTTCTCAGATTTTTGGGCAATGCTGGCTTGAGTAAATCTTCCCTGGTTGGGAGAAGTGTTTTTGTTCTCCTTGACATCAGCTTCTGAGCTGGTGATAAGAGACCTTTGGCTGGCGTATTCCTGCGATCCAACATTGCTAGGTATGGATCAGCCTTATCGTCCATTGCTTTCCGGAAAAGGTTCTTTGCCATCTTTATCGCAGATTCCACTTTGTCATTTGCCAATGGACTGAGAGGTGTATGTGTAAAACACCACTTTTTTGCGAAGGCAGAAAATTCCTGGCTACTAAACTGAGGCCCATTATCAGTTACGACCTGATCTGGTATTCCATGACGTGCAAAATGGTGTTTAAGTTTGGTTATCACTGTCTTTGCTTGTGTATTGAGAAGATGATCGATTTCCCAGAAGTTGTTCATGTAATCAACTGTGCACAGGTAGTCTCTATCTGCAAACTTAAAGAGATCTACTCCCACTTTCGCCCAGGGTCTGTCAGGAACTTCATGGACCATTAATGGTTCTGCCGGGTTGGCCACTTCATATTTTCTACATATGGGGCACTTTGAAACATAGTCTTTGATGTCACTGTTCATATTTGGCTAATACAAACATTCTCTTGCTCTTCTGCAACATCCTTCTACTCCCAGGTGTGTGGAATGCAGTTTTTCTTTTAACACCGCTCGCTGTGTCAGTGGAACCACTACCCGGTTTCCTCTGAAAATTAAGCCATCTTGCACCGTTATTTCATTCCGCATATTAAAATATGGTCTCACCTCTGGGTCAAGATGTATTTTTTCTTCTAGCCATCCTTCCAGAATTACTTGCTGCAACTGCTGCAAGCTTCTGTCTTCCTTCGTGGCTGAGCGCAGTTCAAGCAGCCTTCTCTCTGTTACAGGAATATATTCTGCTTCCTTGACATCATCTTCATCGTCCATATCTTCACTGCCCAATCCATAGATGTATGCTCTTGATAGCGTGTCTGCAAGGAATATTTTCTTACCTGGATGGTACAGAACTGTAGCATCGTAAGCCTGTAGTCGCATCAGCATGTTTTGAAGTCGTTTCGGGCATTTTACCAATTCTTTTTTCATAATCGCTTCCAGTGGCTTATGATCGGTTAGTACTGTTATCTGTCGACCAAACGTATATTGATGAAACCGTTCACATGCGTAGACTACTGCTAGTAGTTCCTTTTCAATCTGTGCATACCGAGTTTCTGTGTCGGTCAGTGCACGGCTGATATAGGCTAGGGGTTGACCTTCTTGTAGTAGTGCAGCCCCATGCCCTTCTCACTTGCATCGCATTGGATGACCAAAGATTTGTTGGGGTCATAGTACCTCAACACTGGTGCCTCACTCACTACCTCTTTAATTTTCCCAAAAGCCTCTTCATGAATTTGGGACCATGTCCATGGCACATCTGCCTTCACCAAATTTCGAATTGGGGCCATCACATCAGATATGTGTGGTAGAAATTTTGCCAGGTAATTCACGAATCCAACCAATCGTTGCACTCCTTTCACATCTGTTGGACACGGCATCTCTTTTATGGCTCTTACTTTCCCAGGATCAGGAAGTAAACCATCACTGGTTATTACGTGTCCCAGGAAAGATATAGACGTTTGTCGTAGGTTCAATTTTTCAGCATTCAATCGCATCCCGCGATCACGACATCTCTGCAACAGTTTCCTGAGTTTTCGGTCATGATCAATTGTTGCTTCTTCCATCGTTTTACCCTTCCCAATCACCAGAAGATCATCCGCTTTGTTAACCACCCCCTCCAAATCGGACACATTGTTAAAAAGGGTCTTTTGAAATATCTCTGGAGCTATAGAAATACCGAACGGTAAAAACTTCCACCGGAACCTACCATATGGTGTAGCAAATGTTGTTAAGCGACTGCTGGCTTCGTCTAATTTTACATGCCAGAATCCATCTCGTAGATCCAGGGTAGAAAATACCTTGCTGTCAGCCAGTTCTGGTAGTAAATCGTCCAGTGTAGGTAACTGAAAATGTTTTCTTTTTAGAGCTTTATTCAGTGGTCTTGGGTCTATACATATCCGCAGGTTTCCATTTTTCTTAGTTACCAGTGCTAACGCACTTACCCATGGTGTTGGGTCGCTCACTGGTTCAATAACATTCTTCTTAACCAGTTTTTCCAACTCGACTTTTAGCCTGTCTTTAAGTGCCACTGGTATTCTCCGTGTTGCTGCAACATTTGGTGTTACTCCTGGATCCACCTGCAAATGTACCTCTCCTGGTAATTGACCCAATTATTCCCTGAACACATCTCTGAAGTCATTGATAATTCTGTCCGAGTACTGGCTGCTGGATTCATTCATCTGGGAAACTTTGGCGACCATTTTGAATTTGTTGTTATTGATTGTGACGAGTTCCATTGTCTGGATTGCATTTGCTCCCAGTAAGGGATGGAAATCCTCTTTCACAATGAAAAACTTAACCGCATATTTTTGTCCAGTTTTGGGGTTTATCATTTTAACTCGACATTCTCCCAACGGCTTCACTTCTGCTCCATTCCACATGACAAGGGTCTTATTTGAATGTTCCAGTGTTTTTCCAATCACGTGTTTCACATTCAATATATTCACGGACGCTCCACTATCGAGCTGAAAAGCAATTGGTTTTCCCTTGACCCTCATTTCTGCCTTTATCACCTCTTGACTCACAGCATTCCCTTTTTCCTTAATCGTTATGTTGTCTACCTGTCCATAGTCTGAACAACTACTACTGTCGTTTTCCTGGTCCTCATATTGGGTTTTGACAGCCTGCACCTTCTTTTTCCTTGGTACTTTGCATTTCACGGCAAAGTGGTTTTTTCCCTTACATTGATAACAGGTCCTGCCAAATGCAGGACATACCTCTTTTCTTTGTTCGTGCCGCAGTGCACACGCCCGGCAATCTCTGTCAGTTTGTGCCGATGTCTTTCTCCTGGGTTTAAAATCAACCTTATTCACTCCTTCAGGCCTTAGGATTCTGGACTGGACCGTGGCATTTTCAGACAGCTTACAAATGTCAATACATTTTTGTAAGTCTAACTGTCTTATTTTCAATAATTCAGCTTGTGTCTGGGGGTTGTGTATTCCCAGCACTACCTGATCTCTGAGTACTGATGAAACGCAATTGTCACAAAAATTGCACGTTTTTACTAACGTCCGAAGTGCCGTAATAAAGGATTCCACAGTCTCTGATCCTCCTTGCTTTCTAGAATGAAATACGTAACGCTCGTAGGTTTCATTCGTTTCCCCTATAGCGTATTTATCAAATGCCTGAATAATTTCGGTGGGTGTTCTTTCATCTTCAGGTGTTAGAAATTGAAATCCGTAGTAAACTTTCAATGCGTCATCTCCCAACGTGTGAAGCAAAAGTGCCGTCTGATATTGTAATGAATGTTTCGTCAAACACGTAATAATGGCGTAGTTATGCCATTTCAGTTTAAACAACTTCCAGTTCGCCGATAAATTATCTTCCATACATAATGGCGCTGGTGGTCTTATACTAGCCACTGGTCTGTTTGTGTCTTCCGACATTTTTTTTTTCTTTTCTCCACGTGACGTACGTACGAATTTACAATTTGAAACAAGAATAATAAAGTTACTTATCTGTTTCTTATCCTTTTGTACATCTTACTTAGACATATCTTGATCCCACCGCTGCCACCATGTGTCATTTTAGAGGATGTCAATGGATTGAATAGAAACATAACGACAGAGATCAGGTTCTGTAAAATGGCGTTCTTCATTTACATCAGGCAAAGAACATGAGTGCCCCGGTAAAGGGGCGTAACTCCAGACGGTGAAACTCTTATTCAGTCCCTCATGCAACACAGAGGATACCTATACCGTTTGGTATAGGTAGAAGAGAGAAGTAGACGGTGTCCGGGGAGGAAGAGGAAAAATGTAAAGGTTCTCTTCAAGTGAAGAATAGTAGTTGTCTTTGTGTTAGACAACGGTAGCGGGAGAACAAAGGCTTTTCCGGGTTCCTCTGGTAGTGCTCTCAGCGATGCGTCCCAGCTATGCCGAGGGGTTGTCTCTGCGAGGCTGTGAATGAAAAAGAGGGCGAATTTCCGTTTTGCACCGGCTTTATAGTTCGAAGGGCAGATAACTCTGGTGTGTCTTTACAACGCCACCTGTCGGTGAATAAGCGACACCTAATGGCCAGCCGGTGCAGTTATGGATGAAAGGAGGAGGTAACTGCTACAACCTCACTACCAGTGATGGGCTACTCCCAGACCCTTCTAAAATTGAGATAACGCATTCGCAGAAATAAAGCGAGCAGTCACTGAAGCACTCGTGCTCGCTTACTATGATCCGAAAATGGCCCTCACAATACAGTGTGACGCCAGCTCAGAAGGACTTGGTGCAGCATTACTAAAAAAGGCAGAGATACGCCCAAATCGAAAAGGAAATGTTGGCGATTGTGTTCTCACTGGAGAAATTCCACCAATACACTTATGGCAGCCGAAGAGAGATGGGGTAGACACGAAATATTCATTCCCCCTCTACCTCTACCGACAGGACCCTAGACACTTGCTCACCACACCAAGCAACCGACGTTAAGGAGATTTTTTAAGGCGAATCCCCTATCAGGACCCACACACGCACTGGCAGAGGAATACGAAAGCCAGCATACCTAAAAGACTACACAAACTGATAGCAGTCTGGCTAAACAATGTAACTCCATAGAGTAAGGACACTCCTCATCCATAAAAGGGAGGATGTTACATTATGCCTCCCACCCATGCACGTTGGACTATAACCCCCCTTTCCATGTTACTCCAGGCATGAATCTGCATTCGTTTCCGGCCTCTCTCTCGGAATAAAGCCTGGCTTCGGCCAGTATGTCTTATCTCTCTTCTACACTTGTGTTCTCTTTACTTATTAAATACATCGTATACGTCTTCCGTATGTACACACAAGGAATGAATAAGGTTAAGCTACTTGTCTTTATATTCTACGTCTTTCGTACGTACATGCAAAGCATGAATACGGTTAAGTTACTTGTATTTACATTCTACGTCTTCCGTACGTACACACAAGGCATGAATGAGGTTCAGCTACTAGTCATTACACTCTAGGTCTACTGTACGCACACACAAGGCATGAATATTGTTAAGTTCTTTGTCTTTACATTCTACGTCTTGCATATGTAGACGCAAGGCATGAGTAAGGTTAAGCTACTTGTCTTTACATTCTACCTGTTCTTTGGCCTTTTGGCTAAGATCAAAGTGTAGTATCTGTTCCGATGGATACTGCACGCCTGTCCTGTGCAGTTCTAGGAGGTCCACCCTCCCAGGCTTTGCCTCCCCTCTTTGGGGAGGAGTAAGTTTATTGCTTACTGTCTGAGGCGCCCCTACCGGGGAATGCCGACGGGGCTGCCCAGGCAATTTTTAAATGGCCAGAGTGCTCACCTCTCGAGCGCTGGCTTTTCAAACCCCACTTTCTCGACCCGATCTTGGGTCACATCTTACTTGTGGGAGTAGGATAAAACTGGCCTTGTGCCTAACTCCTGGAGAGGAGTAAATAATACTGTACGTACACAAAAGGTATGAATAAGGTTCAGCTACTTGTCTTTACAGATTACGTCTTCTGTACGGACACACAAGGCATGAATAAGGTTCAGCTACGTGTCTTAAAATTCTACGTCTTCCGTATGTACACACAACGTATAAATAAGGTTTAGCTACTTGTCTTTACACTCTACGTCTTCCGTATGTACACACAAGGCATGAATTGTTGAATTATCAATTTCGTCAGACTGTTAAAATCTATTTGAAAGGTTATCTCCCTTGTTCCATTATTATATGGGGACGAGATTTTCCTTGTAAGAATTGGGGTTATCTGCCCTTCTTCTCTTTTTCCTGTTTTTTGTTGTTCTGTTGTAGAAAAATAAACGCACGACTCGCGTGGAAACCTACTAAATGTGTTTGTCTTGTATTAAGTATGCACCATTCACTAAGTGTTAAGACTGAAGCAAGTGCCGATCTGTTAAAGTCTCTTCTTTTTATAATCAAAACAACAACAACAATTACAACAAAGGCGCCCTCTGGGCCAATCAAAAACTTCACCCAATGGCTGTAACTTGATACATTACATTCCTCTATTCTTAGATGGATCACTAAACATCGTCTCTTAACTTAAATGGAGCTCTCCTTACACGCTCAGATCTCCGAGGAATAGGCGATGCTTTCTGTTTGAAGTCTATAGGTTCCACCTCAGCCTCATCCTGTTTTACCAATTAAGTAACTCCTTCTTCCTCAGTAGACTCCCTTGTACTGGTTGTCATCATGTCCTCTGCGGCATCATTCATATCAGTCATATTCTCTTCTGGGACCTGGATTGTCCTTTTAATGATCTGGTTTGAATGTCTCCGTGTAACTCCTCTCTCGGTCTCTACCTCAAAATTAACATTACCCAACTGCCTCGTAATGATGCCCTCCAGCCACCGTTGACCAGTGCCAAAATTCCTCACAAGGACTGGATCATTCACCCCATGATTTCGGCACGGTGTCATGATCTTAGTACCCTTCCCCATTTTGTAGTTGTACACCCTGCTCTTAAACTTGTTTGGCTGTAACAGATGAAAGGCTGTTCTTAATTGTCACTTGAACAGCAATTCAGCTGGAGGAACCCCAGTTACTGTGTGTGGAGCTGTCCTGTAGTTAAAAAGGAATCTGTTGACTTTTGTTTCAAGAGATGTTTTTGTGTCTTTGTCCATCCTCTTCATTGTTTCCTTGAATGTACGCACACTGCGTTCAGTCTGGCCGTTGGAGGAGGGGTGGTAAGGAGCCGTGAATATGTGTTTAACCCAATGTGTCTCTAAAAACCTCCTAAATTCATCACTGGAGAAACAAGGGCCGTTGTCACTCACAACCAGCAGAGGCAAACCATGAGTCGCAAAGATTCCCCTCAACTTCTCAATGGTAGCTGCAGCAGTGGATGTCTTCATTATGCAAACCTCCATCCATTTGGAGTAGGCATCAACCACTATTAAGAACATGTGTCCAAAAACTGGACCAGCATAGTCTATGTGAATTCTTTCCCAGGGCTGACTTGGATATTCCCAACACGGAATCGGAGTTCTGTTGGGCTGTTTCTGATTTAGCACACAACTTTCACACTTCTTGGCGGTCCACTCAATATCTTCATCCAGTTTTGGCTACCATACATAGCTTCTAGCTAATGCTTTCATCCTCACAATGCCTACATGAGTCTGGTGTAATTGCTGCAGAATTTTTCCTCTCAACTTAGGAGGAATAATAATCCTGCTTCCCCACAGTAACACACCATCTTCACAGGTAAGTTCCTACCGTTTATTAAAATAGGGCTTTACCTGTTCAGTCCAACTGACCCCATTCCAGCCATTCATGGTGAATTTGTATACCCGACTCAAGATCGGATCTTTCCTAGTCTCTGCTCTCACAGCTTCAACCTTCACTGGAGCTTCCACAAGGTCTATCATAAATATTTCATTAGTGGATTTAGATATATCTTTTTTCTGATCCTGCAGTGAAAGAGGACTCAAACAGTCCGCATTACTATTGGTGGCTCCAGTTCGATATTCTAGCAGCTGCCATAGCAGGAATTGGCTTGTTCTCTGCAAATAGACCCAACAACGGTTTGTGATCGGTGAACATCGTGAAGGGGTTTCCAAACAGATATTGATGTAACCTCTTCACTGCAAAAAACCGGGCAAGCCCTTCCTTTTCAATGTGTGCATAATTCTGTTCAGCATCTGAGAGCGTTCGGGATGTAACATACTGGCTTTTCACTGCCATCTTCCATCCTATGAGCCAACACAGCTCCCAAGCCATAAAGAGAAGCATCCACTTGTACAGGTGAGGGCTTAGATGGGTCAAAATGAGTCAGAAGGGGTGCTGTACACAGCATTTTCTTTGTCTCTTCAAAAGCTTTTTGTTGGCAGGCTTCCCACTTCCAAACTGTGCCTTTCCTCATTAGACTGTGCAGTGGCTCAAGTCGTGTGGACAAATTTGGTAAATGGCTGCGATAATAATTTACTGCCCCAAGATAGGCTTTCAATTTTGTAACATTCTTGGGTGTGGGGGCTCTTGCCATCGCAGCCAATTTCTCTGGTAGAGGAGCTGTACCATCCTTGCTAACCTTGAACCCTAGATAGGCTATTTCCTCAAGAAGGAATTTGCATTTGCTTTTTTTCAATTTGAGCCCAGCTATGCTAAGCGTATGTAATACTCTCTCTAGGTTCTTTAAGTGGCTGTCATCATCGGGACCTGAAATTAGTATATCGTCCACTCGTACCATGCAGCAAGGAACATCTTTCAATCGTTTGTCCATCTCCTGTTGAAAAATGCCTGTAGCACTGTGCACCCCGAACTGTAACCTTGTGGATTGGTAGACACCCCTATGTGGGTTTACAGTTAACAATTCCTGGGTACCTTCCTCCAATTTCAGCTGCTGATAGGCGTGGCTTAAATCCAGTTTGCTGAATTTTTCACCCCCTCTCAGTGTGGCAAATATACTTTCGGTTCAAGCAATAGAGTAGCTGACACATGGAGCTGCTGCATTGATGGTTTGCTTATAGTCCCCAAATATTCGGATCCCCTCATTGTTACTTTTAACAACGGGCACTATGGGGGCAACCCATCGAGAATATTCTACTCTTTTGTAAATGCCTTGGTTTTCCAGGCGGTCTAACTCCTTCTCCACCCCTTCTCTCAAAGCATAAGGTAGAATCCTGGCTCGACAAAATTTGGGATCGGCTTCTTTATCAATGGGTATATTCACCTGAAAGTCTTTCAGGCATCCCATTTCTCCATTAAATAAGGCATTATATTTTGTAAGTATTTTTTCAAGCCTCGATGGATTCTCTCTTGTTAAACAAAACAGCTTTTCCCAGTCCAGCTTTAACTTCTTCATCCAATCTCTACCCAGTAGAGTTGGTACCTCTCCTTTCACAACCAGTAGTGGTAAACAGTTCACTTGTCCTTCATGTAATACCTCTACAACTGTTGTCCCTGAGGTTTTACTATTTCACCAGTATACGTCGTCAGTTTTACTGTGCTTTTTTTTTAAATCCTGATCCTGCCCAGTTATTTAAAATTTTTTAGACTAATGACCGAATAAGATGCTCCTGTATCTACCTCCATGACCACTTTTTTTTTGTTTAACAACAGCTCCACCTTTACCGGTGGTGTTTGCAAGTTAGAAACATTGTATAAATTCAATTCTTCTTGCCGAACCCCCTTCTCATCCAGATTTAACCTTTCCATAGTGAATCCTTTTTCAACTGTCTGGTCTTCAACCACCACATTCATTGCATCGCCCTTTTTAGTTATTTTAAAGAATTTACCTTGTTGCTGCCTGCACTTTCTGCGGGTGTGTCCTGTCTTATGACATCTGTAACATTCACTATTTTTAAATGTACATTTATCTGCCGTGTGTCTGGTACTACCACATCTGTAACACTCCCGTCTCAAGGGTAATTTGTGTATTGGGTTTTCATAATCGGGAAATGTTTCCTGCATTGATATAGAATATTTCCGGGCTGATTCGATTGACACTGCTATTTCAATAGCTTGATTCAACGTTAGATCTCTTTCGGTTAGTAGGCGTTCCTGGATTTTCACATCTTTAATTCCAGAGACTAAGCGGCCCCGTATGTATTCACCAACCCTCTCTTCAAAATTGCAGTGTTCGGACATTTTCCTTAATGCGGCCACATAGTCACTTATAGACTCTTCCTCCCTTTTGTCCCTCGTGTTGAGCAAGAATCTTTCATGAATCACATTAGGTGCTGGTTTAATATGTCTCTGCATCAGCCCAACTAGTTCATCAAACGTTTTCTTTTCCGGACGATTATCTGCTAAACCTCTGTGAAAATAAATGCAAATGTAAGAAAAAGGCCAATTCAAAGTCGATACCCTGAAAGGGGCCGAGGCAGCAGTTGGGGGTGGGTTGCAAAAGGAATTGCTCCCTTAGCGACCCAACCAATAGGTCCGGTAACAATATGTAATGGGACAGAGAACGGATTTCTCTGCAGGAGTAATGATCCAGTGTCTGGTCTATAGTGAGTCGAATTCTGTACTAATTCTGTTCACCACCAAGTTCTGTGACACAATAAACCTTCTAACAGTTCAACCCCGGTGAGAGGTAGAACCTCTATTTATAGGCTTGTAACAACCTGCCACGTCTGCTCATGTTGGTCTTATCGCCACCCCACTTGAAGGCCGGCACTAGCAAACGGTATGTATCACTTTCTTTTTTTCCTCCAAAATCCCAACAAAAGACAAAATAAAAAGTTAGAAGAAAAAAAAGAAGTATCGAAATCCTCAATTTTTCAACTTTCAACTCTAATCTGGTATGCGAAAAAATAAAAATGTAAGTCATGCAAAACGGCTCCCTGGGGTCATGTTCACACAACAGAACTGCCCGCTGTCGAGAGGCACGCTAATCGTATACAAACTCTAATTTTAACTTGTCAGTCAGTTTAAAGTCCTCTCTTAACACTTCCACAAGTAAATTCTGGTTTCTTTTTAGACCCCCCAATAAACTGGGTCTACTCGGTTTCCGAGGCCTGCAAAATTGACAGAACCACTGTTCCTCTTCAGGTGGTGCAACAACTAAGCCCACACAGTCAAAATGGAACCAATCATTGCATTGGTCACAGGCAATCATTGATCTCGAATCTTTAGGTCTGTTGCAAGGTTGACATATCCAGATCCTGGTGCTTTCATGTGGTTGGGAAGATAGGGTTTGGTCTTGTGAGTCAACTGGTTCTTAATTTAAGACTTCCTCTGCAGGTTCCTTTGATTGCGGATAGATTTCCAGTGGAAACAGGTGCTTAATGGAATGAATAAGTACCGAACCGTTCCCCTTTCTCACTTTGGCGGAACGTACCAATCCGTCACTACCTTCGATCAGTTCAAGGACTTCGCCTATAGACCAAAATGGCCTAGTCTTGAGGTGGTCCTTAATTAACACTATATCACCCTTCTTGATCATGTTCTCAAAAGAAGGGCCTGATAACCTGAGATTTCTTTCTCTTAGACTATTAGTATTTTCCAAATTCTTGGTTTTCAAATTGGCCAAATGTTTGGTCAGTTCATCTTGGGACAAGTTAGCCGCTGCGCCAGTGGCATTCATAGCCAAATTCTTTTGGTTGTTTTTCTCGACCATGTTTGCTCTCATTTTCGATGCCGCTTCCTGATGCTTCTTGGACTGTTCATGATTCTGAAACGCCCTCTCTGTACTAAATTGTTTCTCACACAATTGACAGTAGGCATCTTGTTTTTTCTCTTCAGCTATCTGTGCTCTCCTCTCCGTGCCGGGAGTGGGTAATTTGCGCGCCTGCTGCATTCCTTGGATGTGGTAGCCGTTTCGCATGTTCCCTCTCCGGAATCGAACCCCTCTTCTTTGTTTGTTTCTTGTTTTTATTTGATTTTCATACAAGAAATGCCGGCTGTTACCAAAGGGGACTAGTCCTTTCGGCGTTGCAAAAGCAACGTACATGCAGGGTACTATTTTAAACGGTTCCAGGAATTGAATTGCATCCATTCCCAATAGCCCCTCAATGTTGATATAATTGTCGTGGGAACTGTGTTGGGTTGCCAGTTTGTGCCTCTTTAGATTCTTGAGTATCTGAGGAAGCTCCTGCAATCTATAAGAAAGGTTCAATTTGCTGGAAAGAATTGGGAGGGTGTGAATCTTTCAGGAACCAGCCTCAAATCCAAAGAGGTTTCTTTAAAAGACTTTGTCGCCGAGCCTAAAAAAGGTTTAACTTCCAACACCCTTTCCTTTGCTGAAGAAAGGCAATTCAATCTTTCTAGAACCGAGGTGTCCATGTAGGTTCTTTGGCTTCCCGTATCCAGCAGGCAGTTTATTTCAATCCTTTTCTCTCTCGTTCCTACCATCACGCTGATTACGGGAGACATGTAACTGTGCTGGTAATCATTAATGTGAAGGCAGGTGTCCACACTCACTCCACTTCCGACTGTCGGGCACATTGCTGTTATATGGCCTTTAGCATCGCAGCCACTACAGCTATTCTTCGTTTCTAGTGGACACATATTTCCCATGTGGGTCCTTTTTAGGCATCTAAAACACAGTCAGAGTTCTTTGCACCTTGTAAATCTGGCTTCATGTGAAGTATAATAAGGGCAATATTCAGGAGAATGCCCATTCCGCCTACAAAATCCACAACTCTGTGGTTTTGAGTCCACCTTTGTGTTAAAGGTTTTCAGGGAAGAATAGGGTCCATCTTCCTCTTCTACCCTAAGCCTTGGAGAGCACCATAGCTTTTCCATTGGGGTCCTTTCAGGTTTTCTAATTATCAAAAATTTTTTCACTATTTCTGGAGTTTCTGACAAGATGGCTGATAATGTCGGGTAGGTCCTTCCAGAAATTCTGATTAGCTCGCCCTTTATATCGGATGGTAGTTTTGCGAACAACACCTGTGATATTATAATTGCTCCCGCAGATGTGTCATCATACAGGTCACAGTTGTACGAAGCCCTGAGTTCCCACACATCTGCCTGGATTTTTATTATAAAGTCCTTCACTTGCTCCACATCTTTCGGACTCTTAAGGCGAAAATCCAGCATACCTTGGATAATTTCTCCCCTTATTTCTTCTTCATCCAGGTCCTGGTCCTTCAATAATTTTAGAGCCACTGGTTAGCTGCTTTCAGAAACAGAAAGATGGTCGATTAGTTGAAGGGCTCTACCTTCTAGGGAACACCTAAAAAAATATAACTTACTAGTGGCAGATGGTATCGATGCTGCACAGTTCTCAAACTTTGTAAGAAAGTCTTTGAAACTTCTCTTATTTGTTTCAAATTCCTTTCCACTGATATGTGGCCCATTCAACTTTATTTTAAAAGGTTCCACCACAAAGGATGAATGGGCTGTTGGGTTGAAGTGGAAGGATCTACCTGGTTCAGGGGTACCAGCTGTTTCCTGACTTTGAGGGTTTAATGGTTGGTCTACATTGGGAGATTGTTGGTTTTTAGAAGGGACCACTGGAGTTTTTCTTTCTCTTGTTTCCCTCAAATAATTCATTTGCTGACGCACATCTCTCTTAAATCCGAAGCATGTCTGGAACAATTCGGCTAACTCTTCAGACTCCTCCTCGGCAGCCAGTTGTTCTTCCATTGTCCATGACACTGCCTCATGATCTTCTAGCCATCCTTCGATATCCTTTTCAAAGGACAAAAACACTTTCATCGACATTTGTTCCTTTTCTAGACTCTTTATGGTCGATCTTATCTTCCGTTGAAGATGAGTCCTTCGTTTCTCTATCTCCCTCATGCTGACTGGGTCCGCCATTTGGTTGTTAAAGGGAAAGGCAAGTTCGTATCACAGCAACGTTCTTTTCCGTTGGTTGCAAATCCAAACCTTTCTTAGTCAAATCACTTCCTTTTGCAATATGTGGGAATAAATCCAAATGTAAGAAAAAGTCCAATTCAAAGTCGATACCCTGAAAGGAGCCGAGGCAGCAGTTGGGGGTGGGTTGCAAAAGGAATTGCTCCCTTAGCGACCCAACCAATAGGTCCGGTAACAATATGTAATAGGGCAGAGAACGGATTTCTCTGCAGGAGTAACGATCCAGTGTCTGGTCTATAGTGAGTCGAATTCTGTACTAATTCTGTTCACCACCAAGCTCTGTGACACAATAACACTTCTAACAGTTCAACCCCTGTGAGAGGTAGAACCTCTATTTATAGGCTTGTAACAACCTGCCACCCCCATCTTAACATATATAAATATCACCTCTTTATCTCTGCTCATGTTGGTCTTATCGCCACCCCACTTGAAGGCCGGCACCAGCAAACGGTATGTATCACTTTCTTTTTTTTCCTACACCTTTTAACACAGCATAGTGTTTTGCACCAATAACGGATAATAAAATCGCCTTTTTCTTCCCTTCACTCTCAATATCATTGGCTATAAAAGAAAAACTCCACACGTTCAATGTAGTTAAGCCAGGACTCCTCAACACCGTTCCATTCCCGTAAAGTGCCCATCAACGCCATTTTTTATGCTTCTGGGCACTCCGAATACATCCAATGAGTGTGTTTACTTTTTTTTTCCTTAAAAACTTCCAGCACATGTTGGTGTTAATCTTCCAAATCCCTTCTTCGCATATTCTTCTACTACTTCGTCGCCAATTATTAAGTCTGCACCATTTACTAAGTGTTAAGACTGAAGCAAGTGCCGATCTGTTAAAGTCTCTTCTTTTTATAATCAAAACAACAACAATTGCAACAAAGGCGCCCTCTGGGCCAATCAAAAACTTCACCCAATGGCTGTAACTTGATACATTACGTGTCTTTACATTCTCCGTCTTCTGTATGTACACACAAAACATGAATAAATTTCAGCTACTTGTCTTTACACTCTACGTCCAGCGTATGTACACACAATGCATGAATTGTTGAATTATCAATTTCGTCAGACTGTGAAAATCTATTTTAAGGGTTATCTCCCTTGTTCCATTATTATATGGGGACGAAATTTTCCTTGTAATGATTGGGGTTATCTGCCCTTCTTCTCTTTTTCCTGTTTGTTGTTGTTCTGTCGTAGAAAAATAAACGCACGACTCGCGTGGAAACATACAAAATGTGTTTGTCTTGTTAACTGAATTGCCCTGCCATGAAGAATGTCTGAATGTTGCTGAGATCAAAAGGTATGTCTCACATCCGTGTGAACTTGGCTTTATATCGGTAATAATTCTTAACAAAGGTTATGGGCCCAGATGAACGCTCGATATAATAATAAAGCCACGTGTGACATTTTTTTCGGCCATCTTGAAATTCTTGTTCACGGAAGAAGTTTTGTATAGTTTTATATCTGGAACTTTACGATGGAAGCAAAACTTGTTAATCTTATCCGTTGAATGGGACAAATTACGCCACTTGGAAAATTCAATGCAAAATAGCATTAATTAGGGACGGATTATAGTACATAGTAATGATACGGAAAATGTCCCCGATCCTAGGACAGATGCGATGTTACATACAAAGTATTTATCGCGGAAAGATCGCGCCTTGGCGACGATTGTTTTGTCAGTGGAACCGTCACTTTTGTATTTAATAGGGGATCCCGACGACCCTGCAGTTGTGTGGAAAAAATTGGCAGATCAATTTCAGCAGAAAGCGTTGCTAATAAATTAGCATTAAGGAGGCGCTTGTATTCCCTTAAATTGAAAGTAGATGACTGTTCATAAACATATTAAAATGATGACAGAAATCTTTGAAGAGTTGTCAGTCATCGGCGATTCAATTGATGAGGAAGATAGAGTTGTACACCTCTTGGCTAGCCTCCCGGATTCCTATGACATGCTAGTAACAGCACTCGAAGCAAGTCAGGATGTGCCCAAATGGGTGTTAGTGACAGAACGACTGCTCTACGAAGAAACGAAAGTCAGAGAGAAGGAAAACACTGCTACTGACTCGAAAGCGATGACATAAAAACATAACATTTTTAAAAAGGGACCCAAGTGTTTCCACTGTGGAAAGAATGGACACATTAAACGTGACTGTCGATTGATTAGTGAGGATGCAAAAGAAGGTTTTAAAGGAACTATCCCAATAAGAAAGCTTTCTTCACTGGAAAAACACAAGGAAAATCTAATGGTTCTGAAAACGATTACGTTGTTGGACTATTTGCACACCCTGCGTTATTATCTAATAACAAAAGGAGCAAATGGATTGTGGATTCTGGAGCAACTTGTCACATGTGTCACGATGTGAAGAGGTTTATACATTTCCGGAAATTGGATTTAGTAGAGGAAATAACGCTTGGTGATGGACGCTCAGTTGAAGCATTAGGAGTGGTGAAAATAGAACTGAATGTGAGTGTACCAGACAGTAAACGGCAAAGATGTAGACTGTATGAAACACTTTATGTTCCCAAACTATCCTACAACCTATTGAGTGTGTCTAGGGCGACTAAATCTGGAAAGTCGTTCATATTCACTGAATCAGGATGTCGACTCCTTGATGAAAAACAGAGGATAGTAGCTGAAGGTTCAAAAATTGGAAACGTGTACTATTTGAACTGTAATGAAAAACAAGAAGCATCTCATGCAGCATCTACATGTTTAGGTCGTAACACAAAGGAGGAGATATTCATTGACTTTATACACACTAATTTCTCGGGATTGCATTTGGTTGTAAATAATTTCAACATGAGGCATAATCTGATGAAAAAGCTCTAACCAAAACATGAAATTATCATCATTCAAGTATTTCAGAATTCCTGTTGCTTCTGCAATGCTTTGATCTACATGTGACGTTGACTGAATTTCAGTAAGGCAGTTTTTTAAAGGTTGAACATTTTTATGAACTCTGTTTATTGTCTGTATGTTGAAGTTCCACCTTGTAGTGGATGGACGTGGAATGCTTACATTCATATGTTTTTTGAGAATGGACACACGTTGTGGTGATCTTGAGAAGAAAGTTGGAATAGCCAAAATGTTAGAAAAAATATTCCTGCATTTCGTGTAATGCTTGCTGCATTTCTCATTATTAAATTAAGTTTCATTACAATAAACTCTTTTTATTTTTGCTTTAACTCCAGCTTTTTTGCCTCTCATGACATTTGCACCATCAGATGTCTGAGCTATCGGTTTTTGGTCATTTCCTTGAAGGATTATACCTAATTGTTCTAGAATAGTTTTGATATGCCATCAGCGGTTTGGTTTTCTGGAATAAAGAACCCCCAAAAGCGTTCAAATATCTATCTAAAACGTACCGTAGAACAATGACCATCTGTATGTGTTCAGACACATCTGTTGCGTCATCAGCCATGACAGCTACAAAGGAAGCTTTGATAATTTCTGCCCTTATCTCCTCATGGTATATTTGTAGAAGGCAGTCAAGTATGTCATTCTGAATGGTCTTAGAAACACCTTTGAAGACCATACTGGTTTCTAAGTGATTCTTTAAATCTGGATCTAATTTAGATGCAAAATTTATTAATCCTCTACATACACCTGGATTTATGGAATCATCTTCTTCATCATGTCCTCGTAAGGGAGTTTTAAAATGGGCACAAATGAAAATACAATCGATTATTTTTGATAAAAATTTCATGATTCTTCTTAACCTTTGTTATGATGATTGATTGAAAGTTTGTATTCCTCACTAAGTTTCTCCTTAATATTTACGGTTCCTTAAATTGAGAGTGAAACAACATTGTTAACATGCTTGTTTTATTTCTCATGCTTTTCAGTTCTATCTTTCATTTTGCTTATAGTTCTAAAACCATCTTTTGTTCACATTAAATCACCTCCAAACAGCACACACGGAAACAGAACAGTGCATGTTTTACTTCACAGCCGCAAAACCAACTATTCTGTTGGTACCATTCAGAATTAAAACTACGAATATATATTTTGTTTTTGCTAATGCCTGTTGAACGGCCTCTTTTTTTAACTTCAACTTTCTCATGGAGAGATAGCTGTGAAAACTGAAGTTGGTGAAGTTCACTTACAATCACAGAACTTATTTGTTGGGGATGCAAGGAGGCCATGGTTAAATTTTCTGTAAAATAAAAGTAAAAAAATAATAATGCATCTAGATAGCGTGGCTTTTGATATAAATTGTGTTGGGAAAGGTAGGTACAAGGTAGTCTATGAGTAGAATATCAGTGATGGGACGATCCGATTTAGAACAGAATCAGTAATTGTATCCAATTACTGATTCTGTTCTAAATTTCCGATTCCTATAACGAAAGCGCCCGAAAGAATGCAGCCACAGCATGAAACGTAATCATCTGCTCAACTACAGACCCGTATTGAAAGGAGTCATTAAATGGCGTCGAATTAAGTTCGTTTATATAGAATTTGTCTTTTTAGCTTTTCCTATCGCAAACTTTTTCCTGAAAAGAACAAAACTGATTTATGCATAGAATGTATCTCCCATCACAAAAGAAATTTGGTTAACTGTACGTAAAAGTTAGAATGGTCTGGAAATGGTGGATCATTTTATGTTAAAATTATGTTTTTAGTTTTACCACCTGAACTTAGGGTTAGTAGTAAAAAGGGTGCATGTTTTTTTAATGATGTAATCTTTAAAAGAATGCCGTATTTACAAAGTACCGGACAAATGTTTAAAATGAAATTAAAAACATTTTATCAAGAAAAGAAAATACAGACAAAGAGTTATTGATAATTGTAAAAAAATTAAATATAAAAAGATTTTTTATTATTTTTAAAAATTAATTTATTCCGTTTTTGAATTATTTTGGTGGGCTTTTGTCCGGTGGACTTTTTCATTTGCCGAATATTCCAGGAACCCTTTTTTTCTTTCAATTTACAAAATATCTATTTCTTACATATATTTTTACACCAATATTTAAAAACAAAGTCTCGATGTCTTCCTTCTAAGTAGGTGGTATTTAGAAGCAAGACATCGAGACTTATAGTAATTTCTCCTTCCTCAAAAAATATTTATTTAAAAAGAATCTCACAAGAAAAGACACGTTTCACAAGAAATTTTAATCCAGAACTCTATAATTAAGTTTATAATAAATAATTAACATTATGATTAGATTAACTTTATTGTTTGACGTTGTCTTTTGAAATAATTTTGAACATTTTGCTTTTTTTGTATAGACGGGCTAGTTTTCGTTAAGTTTTATTTTCTTTAAACAAAAAATGTTAGTTGTGTTGTTATTTATTGTTTTGTTGTACAAGTTACAGCAATAAATGAATAGAGTTCTTCAAGAAAAATTCCAAACAAATGAGACTAGTGTTTGCTTCTTTAAAAAGAAACTTAATGTAGATAAATCGATTTCATTTGCTTCAAACAACAGCGTATTAATAAATACTTATTTAAAAAATATTTATTTACAAATATTGGAGGATGGCATAGCCCCTTTTATCTGAAGCCCACGATTTTCAGTTATTTAAACATATTGGAGGTGGGCTTAGCCACTAAGTGGCCAAAGATTAATCATAAAAAAATGCTATTAATAATTATTTTTTTCTAAAACACATTTTAAATTCCTTTAAAATAGAGTTAACAAAAAGAAAAGAAATACATGCACTTACATTTATGTTGGTCAAAATTTCCTCTAGTCTTTCTAAGAGTAGTTGTCTCTAAGAAAATGAAAATGTAACTAAACTGTTTCAATAACCAAGAATCTTTTTTATTATTATACTTTTATTCTATCTCCCTATCCACTCATTTATTTTGACATTTCTTTTCACTATTAGTTCACTTACATGAAAAATCAAAATCAAAGAAATAACTGACTCCAAAGTCTTCCACTTCTCACATATGTGTGAAAAAAAACATTGGATTCACTAATTCACTTCCCACCCTACATCACAAGCTTTTTTTGCTCGCCTCTTGTATGTGGGGTTTATACCATACCAATGCTGTTTTTTCTTTCAACTTCATCTTGGGTGAAATCTCGGATATTTTTCTATATTAATTTCAAAAATTTTGAATGTAACATTCACAATTTTTTAAATTAATAGTTGCAACTGACAACAAAAGAAAAAACGTATTTGAGATTCGTGATAAAATACAAAAATATTTTTTTAACTTATTCCCAGTTTCATTTGAAAATAAGTTAGGTTGCTAGTATTCATTTTTATCTTTTGAATGAAGACATCACTTTCTTTTATAAATTAAAAAAAATATCTTTAAAAGAAGCTGTCAGAACAACAATGTGAATTCATTTTATGTTTGTATTACATCAATTGGATTATAATTATTAAATTGATGATTTATGATATTAAATAGTGTGAATTAACAATATTTAAAAAGATATATTTGGTAAGTTGACAAAAAAGACAGATACACTGACAATCTCTTTTACAAAGCAGGAAACAGGTAAAAAGCATCGAGACTTTGTTTCACTCGCCACTTGATCTGAAATTAGCAAAGTATATGTTTGAGTTTTAGAACGCGGACATTTTAATTTTTTTTCTTTTTACAAGGTAACATGAATTTAAATCATATTTAGATGTTATTATGGCCAATAGATTTATTTAAACTGGAAGTTTAAAATCCGTAAATATTTATTATGGTATTATTACTACCAGGAATGGAAAATTAAGTTTTAAACAAAATAAAATCCAAAGAAGCGTTTTTGAAATCGGAAATTATGTTAATAATTGGTGGGAGGACCCCTCTTGGTGGGTGGCCCAGGGCCCCAGCCCCTTAATCTGGCCGTGCTGTAAAATATATTACACAAAGTAAATACTGATTCATAATGAAGAAGTATAGTTGACTACGAAATATAAGAGTATTTATATTTATATTTTTTTGGATCATAAATTTCACGTGGGGGCATAATTTGTCAAAATATATGTTATATTTTTTAGCAAATAAATAATTCAAAGTGTAGTATCTGTTCTGATACTACACTTTATCATTTCTGTCCTTGGTCAGTGAAGGAGAAATCTTTCTAGACTGAAGCAAGTTTCATGTTTGTTCCAATCTAGAGTTCCTTTTTTTGGAGAGCTGGATTACCCACATTAAGAACCGACCTTATGTCTAACTCTGCACTGGGGGGACTAGTAAATAACACCCTAAACTACCCCCTCCCCGCCAAAATGAGATTCTACTTTTTGGGGGCGATTACGAGTGAACACCCTGAAAAACTTGACAGAAAGAAAAAATAAAGACCCCAAAAAATTGATTTAGAATTCAGAGTGGAGAATCAGTTTCGTAGTTCCGAACCATTGTAAATTTTTAGGGCTGTTCATTCATTTTTTTTTACACCCAACCCCAATTTCGACTGGTACACAAAAATAAAACCCCCGCAGAATTTATCCCCTAGCAAATGTTATTTTTGAACTGCCCTAAAACGTTAGAATGGCTCGGAAATGAGTGCTCATTTTACGTTAAATTTACATGTGAATCTGATCCCACACTCTAAATTCTTAACTTACTGAGTTTTTTTGTTTTTCCTTCTCGTCAAATTTTTCAGTGTGTTCACACATAATCGTCTAATAAAGTAGAATCTCAGCGTATTAATCTACAATAACAATAATACTTATAAGTTTTTTTATAGTAAAAAATCTATTTAGCTTCTACAAAGAAAACAATTCGAACTTTCAGATTACATTAAAATAACAGTTTATATATGAAACAAAAATACAAAATTAATTAAAAAAAATAATAACTACCTGAAACTAAGAAAATCAAGGGAGAAAACTCACGTTAGAATTCAACATGCACTCAACGACTCCTGCTCGCTCGGCTATCAGCTGAGACTCGTCGCTGTGGGAATAGGCAATTCTCCACTGTCTTTGTACAGCTGGCCTGACTTGCGCATGTGCACAAAAAGCAAACACCAAATAGGTGTAACTGTGAATCTAACAGCACCATCCACATTTTAAAAAAAAATTACATGAATTTGTGGATGGCTAACGAGATTAAACTTAAGGATTGTATAATGTACACGTAAAAGGAAAGAATTCAAGAAAAACGAAAATATTATTTTTAATTTTATCGATAATATTGAGCAGAAATAAATTGGGGGTGCTGCAGTTCAGCAGTCCTTACATACGAGCCACCACTGATCTCATTACGTACACATGAATAACGTTCACCTACTTGTGTTTACATTCTACGTCTTCCCTACGTACACACACGATGTGGTGCAATCCAAATTACTTCCTTTTGAACTCGTTCATAACTAAGGAACTCCTTTTTTCGAAGATTACATAGAGACTTTGACACAATATAGATATAAAAATTGTTAGCTTGACCGTAAGGGACACATTAGTTCTCACTCTGTATTTTGTCCTTATTCTCATCAATCCTCAAAATATTACAACTACATCTTTGAATTCATGAGTTTGACCATCCCAGAAAATGTTAGTTCAATTGGTGTTTACAAGCAGATTTTACAAGTATTTGAAGAAATAAGCTATTTTTATTAAAAAACAACTTTTCTTCATATTTGAGCGCACATAATTTTGAGTAACTTTCATGTTATGTAATGGGCTACTAATTTTCTGAAACATCAGTTAAATTTACTTAATCTCAAAAAAGTACATTTCAAAGTAACAATTTAAAAAAAGAAACTAAAGCAAATCATGAAGTTCGGGGTTTTGTTTTAATTTTAAAACATCTAAAACTGTTTGATACTAAAATAGAATCATAGATAACAATACCAATATTATGAAACTGCAAAAAGATATGATTTTTAAAAGGGAAGAAAATATATAAATTATATTTATGTTAAGTAAAGATGGTTCGAAATCAAAAGTTTTCTTAATAGGCACTTTTGTGCCAATAAAAACATGACACTTTAACAATATTTCAAAAAGTCGCATCTGTACAGATGAACATGTGACACTTTAACAATATTTCAAAAAGTCGCATCTGTACCTTACAGATGAACATGTGACACTTTAACAATATTTCAAAAAGTCGCATCTGTACAGATGAACAGACATAGAGTTAATCTTGTTATCAGTCTTACTTTTTTATTCTGTATAGAATGGTTTTCTTTTTCTTCCACTTTATTCTTCAGAATTGCACATGTTGCAGATATGTTTAGTTGAGTTAATTTTGGCTGCACATCTTTAGGATTCATTTGTTATTCTTTCATATTATGTAGGAGTGTTCATGTTATTGTGGATGAAGTTTGCATTGGTTAATTCAGGTTGTGAGGTGTTGTGATGTTCTGGTATTACGGTGTAATAGTTAATTTCAATATTTGTTAATCTCTTTGTTTTGCCGAAGTGACGCCTGTTGTATTTGGTTTCTGCTTTCAAGATAGGTAATTACTTTACATGTTCTCAACCAATTATGTTTTAATTTTAATCTGTCAATTAGTCTGAATATAGGGCAGCTCATGAATGTTAGGCAAGATTTTATTTGTGACTTTTTGTATTTTTTTCTTGTTATTACATTGGGGAGATTTGTTAGCAAGTTGTTAACCCAAGGGTAGTTCTGATATGCAGCTATGCGGTTGAAATCTTAGTATTTTGGCTAATATCTCAAAGTATATCGATCTGAATACATGTCAATGATCGCTGGCAACTTTTTCCATAATATCATACTTTGAGAATTTATTTTACCTTTTCGATGACTGTTGATGAAGATTTGCCATCATCTATTTTTTAGATTTCGAAATACTCTCTTATAGTCTATACTATTTAGCTAAAACTTGTTATAGAGATAGCAGATATCTTTTCCTACATTTATCTATTGAATTGTTTCATGATTCATAGAAGTTTTAGCTAATTGTTAATTCTTGTATCAAATTCGTACGTTTGTAATATTTTCTGTTGTTCTGTCTAACCTTACTTCGTCTATTTAGATTATCTTTAAAAAAACGTTCAGTTATCGTGTAATGCCGTCAATTAGAATGTGTTGTATTAGGCTATTGGTCATTTCTTCCAATTCGCATTGTAGTAAGTTGTAGCAATGTCCGGTCACATAGTCGTTGAATACTTAGTTTTCAGCGGATTTCTGTTAGAAATATATCCATTATCATAGTTAAAATTTTCTAAGACTATGTGTTAAATTTACTTTTTTATGGAAGTCACCCCCGACAAAACGTGAAATCACTTGATGTAAGGAGCTAGAAAAATACTACTTCAAGGTCAAAAACTAGCCAATGATAAATTTTATATGGATGGACTTCGACCCAAAAAGCAACAATTCTTCCCCCTTTGTCAGAATCATCGGTCATGGAATATTAGGACTAAAAGACAAAATAAGGGAAGCGATGGTATAAAACTGCTGAAAGTAAATCCACCAGCCACTTTCTACTCTCATATGACTTCTATACTTTTTCTATGTTGTTATTCCTCGAGGATGAACACAAAAAAAAACTTTCCCTGCATTTCTTTGATTGTGACCTTCTCTATGTTAGAAGAATTAAAGTAGCTACTTAGCAGTTCGACATAAAACAGTTAGATTATATTATGTTCATAAAATTAAGTGTATTTTAGCGGACACATGAAATTAATTTAGAAGTTTGTTAAGATTTCCATATCTGGCAAAGAATTATTTGTCTCTAATGTGGAATTTTATCTTAGTCTAATAATATATTTCAGTAACAAAAACAATGGTTTGAGCAATGTTTAGTTTTTTATGAGTATAAACATGTTTTTTCAGTTGATTTGTGATAAAATAAAGAACTGTATATTTCATAGGAAAAGCAGCTTATATCATATTTTTTTGAATTTTACTTCAGTGTAAGTTCCCAGAAATCAAGGAGCCTAATCTTAGGACTAAGACTTAATCTCTATATGAAATATTTAGATATCCGATTGTTCCATTATGATTCTCTTTTACCCTCAAAAGTTTAGTTAGCATAAAAATGAAGAACATTCATTTTTCTCTCCTGAATTCACCAGTTAATTATGTTATATGATATCTTTTTTGTTGTCTCTTGGTCTTACCGGATTCCAGAAAGAGAATCCATCTGGTCTGATGGAGTATCCAGCTAAGTGTTGTTCCTTAGAGTAGCATCACTAAGAGAAGGTGCACTATTCCTTGTATAAGCCAGTGTATAGCCATGTCAAAGGGATATTTATGGGACTTCGAATAATGTTATTCTGAATATTTTGTGAGGATTTACTTGTAGAGTGAATTATCCTTGTGTCAGGTTGTGCTGACAAATTCTTCTACAGAGAAACCGAATAGACTCGAGGACTGTCTCTCATAGGTAATTCAAACACCTTTTTTTATATTTTAGTTCACTTAGTTTTAAGAGATCATGGGGGGGACTAACACTTGATTTCCATACGAGTTACATTTTTATTTTAGGGCTCTCTTAAGTATATATTTTCTCCCTTTTAGGGCTGCTATCTGTACTTCTCTACAGTTTTGTCTTCCAGAGATTGTATCTAGGTACTTTATTAGATTTCGCTTTTTAAAACATTTACAACAGTGTAGTCTCCGAAATCAAGGCACATTTTCCTGGGGCTAATACTTTATCTCTATATGAGATACATATATAGCTGAGTGTTCAACTAAAGTTCTCCTTTATTTCTCAAACGTCAAGTTATAGAAGAAGTGAAGAACATTATTTTTCCTTTCCTAAATTGACCAATTAACTATTTTATAGTATATCTTTCTTGCAGTCTCTTTGTCTTACAGGATTCCAGGACAAGAAATCATCTAATTTGGTGGAGTAACATCATTTGTAGAATGCACACTATTCCTTGTATGAGCCAGTGTATAATTGTGTCAGGGGGATTTTATTTGGGCTTTGAATACTATGTTATTTTGAATATTTTGTCAGGGTTTACTTGTAGTGTGAAGTATTCTTATGTCAGACTGTACGGACAAACCCTTGTACAGAGAGGCTGAAGACACTCAGGGATGGCGTCTAGTAGGTGTGTGACCAATTAAAGTTGATTTGTTGGAAAATAAAGAATGGTCTGTTGATTTCATAGGAAAAGTGTTTCTTTTTTTCTCATTTTATATGAGTGTAAGTTTTGAAAAATTAAGGGGCCCCTTTCTGGCACTAACACTTGATCTCTATATGAGATACATAGACATTTTTTACGTCTCAAAGGTTGAGTTTGTAAAGAAGTGAAGAACATTTATTTTCGTTTCCCCAATTGACAAATTTAACAGTTTATAAAATGTCTTTATTGTGATATCTTGGCCGTACCGGATTTCAGGACAAGAATTCATCTAGTTAAGTGGAGCATTCAGCTTAATGTTTTTACTAGAGACAATACCACTTGGAGAAGATGCACTATTCCTTGTATAAGCTAGCATGTATCGATACCAAGAGGATCTTATTTGAGCTTTGGATAATATTATTTTAAATATTTGGTCAGGGTTTACTTGTAAATGGAATAATCTTCATGCCAGGTTGTCCTGACAAATCACTCTACAGTGAAACCTTAGACAGTCAGGAACACTGTCTACACAACGTGTGTATGTATGGGTCCTTTTAAAATTGATTGCTGAAAAATATCAAGATCGCCAAATTTAAAAAAAAATGTTTTTCCGAATATGTACTTTGTTTACATTCGATTTTAGTAAAATGAAAATTTGTATATATTACAGAACTATGCTTTATCTTCAGTGTGTATAATTCAAAGGGTGTATAATTCAAAATGTGTATAATTCAAAGGGTGTATCATTTAAAATGTGTATAATTCAAAGGATGTTTAATTTAATTTAAAGTGTTTCTTATTCCATAGGTGTATAATGCAAATGGTGTTTTATCTGCATGCCTTTTGTTCAATATATTTTTGTGAAATTCAAGATCATAGTGCACATGAATATGAATTTATCTAAATGTTTTTTTTCTGAATGGTTTCTTTTATACATTTGTTTTTAGTTAAAGCTGATTTCATAGAATTTTTTTTCTCACTTTTTCTTTATCAATTTTCTCATATTTTTTTATGTGGATTGGGCATCGTACCGGATGCCAGACATTCATTCACTTTTTCAAGGACTCCAACTCACAGATCAGTTAAAAATTCGAACCGTCCTTATGAGTGCAACTTTTTTTATATATTTCTTGCACTTCATTCACCATTCGGCAGGTAGTTTTTGTAATCTTATAATTACTTCAATGATAGATATTTTTCGCAACTTCCAGTTTCATTTCAT
Organism: Sepiola atlantica; assembly: GCA_963556195.1. Classification (NCBI taxonomy): domain Eukaryota; kingdom Metazoa; phylum Mollusca; class Cephalopoda; order Sepiida; family Sepiolidae; genus Sepiola; species Sepiola atlantica. The sequence goes on along the minus strand of CAUVYP010000069.1, from coordinate 2,221,387 downwards.
GTTGTAAATAAGGCCTTGGTATTTCGTTATCTTCTCCCTTTCATCTCTGGTTGCTACTTTGTCCCTCTTGTCCTATACCACTATGTCAGATTTAACAACTTTGCTTTCTAGGTATGTAGCATTAGGAATTGCATAGTAATTGTAGATGGTGTAGTATTTATTTCCAAATGTTCTTCCTGGTATATGTTCCTAGGACTTGTTGCTACACTGGATATTCAACTTTTTACAGATGGAGATATATATACACTTCATTATGTCACATTTTATAGTAGGCGTACCCCATCAGAACCTTACAACTGGATGTCAGGTGGCTCACACCTTCTACTTCTGTGTGCCAGTACCTGCATTTATCATTGCTGAGACTACTCATTTTCTTAAAAGCATTAGTCATCAAGCCTTGATCTTGGACAGCCATTATAATTCTCTCCTGATCATATTTTAGTGATGGTCTTTTGAGCCAGTCTACAAAGCCTTCTGTATCTATATATTCCTGGGATAGTTCATACAGAGAATCTTTGACACGTTGTTGGTTGGCCTAGTCTTCTAGTTTTCTACAATAGAAGCTCTTGGTGTATTTATGGCTGCTATTTGGGCTTTTTCCTGACAGGCTTGTTTGGTGTTTCTGTCTCATTTGTAAGACAGTCTTGTCCAAAATGTTTTTCCAGTTTTTTAGGCCTTTTGTTTGTTTATGTTTAAGTACCAGAATGAGGTTTCTTTCTGGATGCTCATCAAATATTGGCTGGTGTCCACAATAGTGGCTCGATGTTGATGGTCAATTCCTATAAAACCCATAAATCCTGCTCCTCTGGACAAATACAGACTTTTGTACATTATTCTGTAGTGTCAACTTTTCTAGTTTTGGTTACCAGCCTGTTAATGTCCTTTTGTGGGCATTCAACAATGTCAAAGTTGTATTTTATCACTGTCATGGAGAGTTGGTTATTTGTAGTATCTTTGATTGTTTGTGAATTGTGTTTTTGCAAACTTTTTAGGACACTGCGTACATGTTCTCTACCAATTTTTTAATCTCATCTTTGAATATGGAATTGAATCGTTTTCGTCAATGCCACGATCTTCCAGGTGTTTGATGCCAGCCTCTTCATCAAGGTGTATATTTTCCGTTATGATCTTCCTAGCTCTGAGATAGTATTTGGCACATTTTTCCAGGCCAAATTGTATTCCAATATCTTTGAAGAAAGTATGTACATCTATGAAGAGCAGGTGGTTGACTCTTATTTTGCAGTCTTTTCAGCTAAAGTTGTAGGCGCTTCAGCTTTTATTCAATAGCTTATATAGCAGATCTTTTACTAGGCAAAAGAGTAAATGAAGATGCTTTCATTCAGGGATTGTTATTGTTCCATTGGTGTGGCTTAATGACATGGTGTTTTACTACATATTTTATATAAACAGCCATAGTTTTCTAGATTACCGGATCAATCTTATATGATTCAAGGCACCGCAATAGCCACGTGTATCATATGCCATTTGGTAATCGAGTTAAGCTATGCTTATTTTTTATGCCTTTACCTAGTCTTCAAGGATGGTCTTATTAATTAATAACTAGTCTTTGGTGACTAAAAACTTCCTCCTCCATCCTGCTTTTTTTGGCTACGTTATAGAAGAAAAGTGTTTATATATGCTGTCTGCAACAAGTGTGCATATACATGTGGCTCTATGAATATAATTTATTTTCACAAGAGTCACATATCTCACAAGAATGTGTTTTTCTGCCGTGTTTTGTAATATATTTCTGCAAATGTTATTTTTAGATATAAAAATCCACATACTTAAGAATATGGCTTGTCTCCACTGTGTGTAGCCAAATGGCTCAACAAATCTGATCTTTTTAAAAAAGAGGAGTTACATACTACACACAACTGTTGCTTTTTTCCAGTGTGTGTACGCAGATGGGTCAAGAAATGTGATCTTCTTGCAAAAGAAGAGCTACACACTTCACAAGAATGTATTTTTTCTCCAGTGTGGGTACGCACATGGCTTTGCAATTCTGATTTTCTTAAAAAAACCTTGTCACATTGTTCACATGAATGTGGTTTTATTCCTGTGTGTTTACTTATATGCCTCTGCAATTTTACTTTTGTGTTAAAAGAAAAGCCACATACATCACAAGAATGTGGTTTTTCTCCAGTATGAGTACGTATATGTATCTGCAAGTCTGCTATCCTTGAAAAAGAATTGGTACATACTTCACAATGATGTGGTTTTTCTCCAGTATGTTTATTCATATGCCTCTGCAAGTCTGATTTCTTGATAAAAGAATTGCCACATAATTTACAAGAATGTGGTTTCTCCCCAGTGTGTATACGTATGTGATGTATCAAAGATGATTGCTGAGAAAATGAAGTTCCACATATTTCACAGGAAAATGGTTTCTCTCCAGTATGTACACGTACATGTATTGTTAAATCTGATTGCCGAAAAAATGAGGATCCACAAATTTCACAGGAAAATGATTTCTCCCCTGCGTGTATACGCTTGTGTTTTGTTAAAGCTCGTTTCTCAGAAAATGAAGATTTACATATTGCACATAAAAATCGTTTCTCCCCAGTATGTATATGTATGTGTACTTTTAATCTTGATTGCTGAGAAAATGAGGATCCACATATTTCACAGGAATATTGTTTCTCTCCGGTGTGTATATGCATGTGGTTTTTTAGCTGTGACTCATACAAAAAGGAAGATCCACAAAATGTACAGAGATTACCTTTTTCTTCTGTTGGCTGAGGCATTATTTCTGTAAAATAAGAAAACATTAAAACACATGCAATACATTTTATCATTCATATTAAAATAATTCAGTGTTTCAATCAGCTAAAATAATTTGTGAATATTTATTCTCTATGCGATGTGTGTATTGTAATGTTAAAAATGAAATTAGTTATGCTTAATACTTAATTAGATCAGTTTCTAGTAAGAAACAAAAATGATGATACTAATTAACAGGTTTGGCTGATCCTGAAGCAACAACCAGCTTACTTTCTATTATTATATATTATTTTCATTAAGAAAAAAATATTGCAAAACCGATTTCACATGATCTAAAAGTAAATTAACACGAATTTCCTGCTTACCATTGACGAGAAACAATCATAATAGTAATCTATATTTCTACTGGTATTTAATCTGCTTGAGAAGGATTATCTCAGTCAATACCTTGAATTACTTCATTCATTTTGTAATAAATCCTTATAGATTGAACTGGAACTTTTAGAATATTTACTGTAATTTTGGACTTTGAAAAATTAGTTTGTACATAGTTGTCTCTTTTAAGAGATTAAATATAGGATTTCCTAGAAAGTTACAATTTATTTATGAATAATACAATTGAAAAACAAAATATTCAAATCGTAATTTTAAAAGAATGTATTTTTCATAACCGATGAAAAACATTCAAACTAAATTTAAATATCTTTCAAATGGCAATATTAAAACGTCTCAAGTAAAAGTTAGTGAGAGAGTCGGTCTGTATGAGAGACAGTATAGTTAATAAAAAGGGATCAAAATGAATACCAGATAACAGGAACTACACAAAGCCAAAGGTTGACAAGCTTTTAACTAACTTAGACTTTAGAACGGATCAAAGGCTTAAGCAAACGCCACCTTTAATAGACAGGACCTTCAACAAACAGCAGTTATCAAAAATAAATGAGAAGGTTTACAGAAGAGACTGGTTAGAACTTAGCAGCAAGTATAGTCTCCAAATTTATTGTCTGAATAGTTGAATTATTCCTGCTTAAATTGAGCCCAACATGTAAATAATCTCAACAAAACATGTCATTTTGTCCCAGGTCTGTCTATTCCTACTGGTTTGTGATAGCCACTGTCCCCTTTCAAACACACAAGTTGGTGATGCCTCGACTGATCGGTCGTTATCATCAACGGAAGGTAGAAATAATTATTTTGTATCACATCCACTACAGACAGATTGAAAGGGCAGAAACCGAAATTTAAAACACTAAGAATTGTTTTCAAATTTGACTTCCTCAAAACACGAAGTCAGTTTCAAAGTGCCTTATCTAAGACTTAGCACTGGTCGCATTCCTGAACTGAACAAGGGCAACATAACTTTTTGTTTTTATTATTGTTACAAACTTATGTTCAAACCAATATAGGTCAGGGCGAGTTTTTAACTATCCACTTACTGCACATAAATCTTAAATGTGAATAGAATGATTAGAGATGTTGGGCAATTCATCAGATACCAAGGCTGAGCATTAATTTTAAATGTTAATAGAATGATTAAAGATGTTCATCGATTCATCAGATAACAAGGCTGCACATTAATTTTTAATGTTAATAGAATGATTAGAGATGTTGGCCAATTCATCAGATACCAAGGCTGCCCATTAATCTTAAATGTTAATAGAATGATTAAAGATGTTCATCGATTCATCAGATAACAAGGCTGCACATTAATTTTTAATGTGAATAGAATGATTAGAGATGTTGGCCAATTCATCAGATAACAAGGCTGCCCATTAATCTTAAATGTTAATAGAATGATTAAAGATGTTCATCGATTCATCAGATAACAAGGCTGCACATTAATCTTAAATGTGAATAGAATGATTAGAGATGTTCATCGATTCATCAGATAACAAGGCTGCACATTAATCTTAAATGTTAATAGAATGATTAAAGATGTTCATCGATTCATCAGATAACAAGGCTGCACATTAATCTTAAATGTTAATAGAATGATTAAAGATGTTCATCGATTCATCAGATAACAAGGCTGCACATTAATCTTAAATGTTAATAGAATGATTAAAGATGTTCATCGATTCATCAGATAACAAGGCTGCACATTAATCTTAAATGTTAATAGAATGATTAAAGATGTTCATCGATTCATCAGATAACAAGGCTGCACATTAATCTTAAATGTTAATAGAATGATTAAAGATGTTCATCGATTCATCAGATAACAAGGCTGCACATTAATTTTTAATGTTAATAGAATGATTAGAGATGTTGGCCAATTCATCAGATACCAAGGCTGCCCATTAATCTTAAATGTTAATAGAATGATTAAAGATGTTCATCGATTCATCAGATAACAAGGCTGCACATTAATTTTTAATGTGAATAGAATGATTAGAGATGTTGGCCAATTCATCAGATAACAAGGCTGCCCATTAATCTTAAATGTTAATAGAATGATTAAAGATGTTCATCGATTCATCAGATAACAAGGCTGCACATTAATTTTTAATGTGAATAGAATGATTAGAGATGTTGGCCAATTCATCAGATAACAAGGCTGCACATTAATCTTAAATGTTAATAGAATGATTAAAGATGTTCATCGATTCATCAGATAACAAGGCTGCACATTAATCTTAAATGTTAATAGAATGATTAGAGATGTTGGCCAATTCATCAGATACCAAGGCTGCCCATTAATCTTAAATGTTAATAGAATGATTAAAGATGTTCATCGATTCATCAGATAACAAGGCTGCACATTAATCTTAAATGTGAATAGAATGATTAGAGATGTTGGCCAATTCATCAGATACCAAGGCTGCCCATTAATCTTAAATGTTAATAGAATGATTAAAGATGTTCATCGATTCATCAGATAACAAGGCTGCCCATTAATCTTAAATGTTAATAGAATGATTAAAGATGTTCATCGATTCATCAGATAACAAGGCTGCACATTAATTTTTAATGTGAATAGAATGATTAGAGATGTTGGCCAATTCATCAGATACCAAGGCTGCCCATTAATCTTAAATGTTAATAGAATGATTAAAGATGTTCATCGATTCATCAGATAACAAGGCTGCACATTAATTTTTAATGTGAATAGAATGATTAGAGATGTTGGCCAATTCATCAGATACCAAGGCTGCCCATTAATCTTAAATGTTAATAGAATGATTAAAGATGTTCATCGATTCATCAGATAACAAGGCTGCACATTAATTTTTAATGTGAATAGAATGATTAGAGATGTTGGCCAATTCATCAGATACCAAGGCTGCCCATTAATCTTAAATGTTAATAGAATGATTAAAGATGTTCATCGATTCATCAGATAACAAGGCTGCACATTAATTTTTAATGTGAATAGAATGATTAGAGATGTTGGCCAATTCATCAGATACCAAGGCTGCCCATTAATCTTAAATGTTAATAGAATGATTAAAGATGTTCATCGATTCATCAGATAACAAGGCTGCACATTAATTTTTAATGTGAATAGAATGATTAGAGATGTTGGCCAATTCATCAGATAACAAGGCTGAGCATTAATTTTAAATGTTAATAGAATGATTAAAGATGTTCATCGATTCATCAGATAACAAGGCTGCACATTAATCTTAAATGTTAATAGAATGATTAGAGATGTTGGCCAATTCATCAGATAACAAGGCTGAGCATTAATTTTTAATGTTAATAGAATGATTAAAGATGTTCATCAATTCATCAGATAACAAGGCTGCCCATTAATCTTAAATGTTAATAGAATGATTAAAGATGTTCATCGATTCATCAGATAACAAGGCTGCACATTAATTTTTAATGTGAATAGAATGATTAGAGATGTTGGCCAATTCATCAGATACCAAGGCTGCACATTAATCTTAAATGTTAATAGAATGATTAGAGATGTTCATCGATTCATCAGATAACAAGGCTGCACATTAATCTTAAATGTTAATAGAATGATTAAAGATGTTCATCAATTCATCAGATAACAAGGCTGCCCATTAATCTTAAATGTTAATAGAATGATTAAAGATGTTCATCGATTCATCAGATAACAAGGCTGCACATTAATTTTTAATGTTAATAGAATGATTAGAGATGTTGGCCAATTCATCAGATACCAAGGCTGCCCATTAATCTTAAATGTTAATAGAATGATTAAAGATGTTCATCGATTCATCAGATAACAAGGCTGCACATTAATCTTAAATGTTAATAGAATGATTAGAGATGTTGGCCAATTCATCAGATAACAAGGCTGCACATTAATCTTAAATGTTAATAGAATGATTAAAGATGTTCATCGATTCATCAGATAACAAGGCTGCACATTAATTTTTAATGTTAATAGAATGATTAGAGATGTTGGCCAATTCATCAGATACCAAGGCTGCCCATTAATCTTAAATGTTAATAGAATGATTAAAGATGTTCATCGATTCATCAGATAACAAGGCTGCACATTAATTTTTAATGTGAATAGAATGATTAGAGATGTTGGCCAATTCATCAGATAACAAGGCTGCCCATTAATCTTAAATGTTAATAGAATGATTAAAGATGTTCATCGATTCATCAGATAACAAGGCTGCACATTAATTTTTAATGTGAATAGAATGATTAGAGATGTTGGCCAATTCATCAGATAACAAGGCTGCACATTAATCTTAAATGTTAATAGAATGATTAAAGATGTTCATCGATTCATCAGATAACAAGGCTGCACATTAATCTTAAATGTTAATAGAATGATTAGAGATGTTGGCCAATTCATCAGATACCAAGGCTGCCCATTAATCTTAAATGTTAATAGAATGATTAAAGATGTTCATCGATTCATCAGATAACAAGGCTGCACATTAATCTTAAATGTGAATAGAATGATTAGAGATGTTGGCCAATTCATCAGATACCAAGGCTGCCCATTAATCTTAAATGTTAATAGAATGATTAAAGATGTTCATCGATTCATCAGATAACAAGGCTGCCCATTAATCTTAAATGTTAATAGAATGATTAAAGATGTTCATCGATTCATCAGATAACAAGGCTGCACATTAATTTTTAATGTGAATAGAATGATTAGAGATGTTGGCCAATTCATCAGATACCAAGGCTGCCCATTAATCTTAAATGTTAATAGAATGATTAAAGATGTTCATCGATTCATCAGATAACAAGGCTGCACATTAATTTTTAATGTGAATAGAATGATTAGAGATGTTGGCCAATTCATCAGATACCAAGGCTGCCCATTAATCTTAAATGTTAATAGAATGATTAAAGATGTTCATCGATTCATCAGATAACAAGGCTGCACATTAATCTTAAATGTTAATAGAATGATTAGAGATGTTGGCCAATTCATCAGATACCAAGGCTGCCCATTAATCTTAAATGTTAATAGAATGATTAAAGATGTTCATCGATTCATCAGATAACAAGGCTGCACATTAATCTTAAATGTGAATAGAATGATTAGAGATGTTGGCCAATTCATCAGATACCAAGGCTGCCCATTAATCTTAAATGTTAATAGAATGATTAAAGATGTTCATCGATTCATCAGATAACAAGGCTGCCCATTAATCTTAAATGTTAATAGAATGATTAAAGATGTTCATCGATTCATCAGATAACAAGGCTGCACATTAATTTTTAATGTGAATAGAATGATTAGAGATGTTGGCCAATTCATCAGATACCAAGGCTGCCCATTAATCTTAAATGTTAATAGAATGATTAAAGATGTTCATCGATTCATCAGATAACAAGGCTGCACATTAATTTTTAATGTGAATAGAATGATTAGAGATGTTGGCCAATTCATCAGATACCAAGGCTGCCCATTAATCTTAAATGTTAATAGAATGATTAAAGATGTTCATCGATTCATCAGATAACAAGGCTGCACATTAATTTTTAATGTGAATAGAATGATTAGAGATGTTGGCCAATTCATCAGATAACAAGGCTGAGCATTAATTTTAAATGTTAATAGAATGATTAAAGATGTTCATCGATTCATCAGATAACAAGGCTGCACATTAATCTTAAATGTTAATAGAATGATTAGAGATGTTGGCCAATTCATCAGATAACAAGGCTGAGCATTAATTTTTAATGTTAATAGAATGATTAAAGATGTTCATCAATTCATCAGATAACAAGGCTGCCCATTAATCTTAAATGTTAATAGAATGATTAAAGATGTTCATCGATTCATCAGATAACAAGGCTGCACATTAATTTTTAATGTGAATAGAATGATTAGAGATGTTGGCCAATTCATCAGATACCAAGGCTGCACATTAATCTTAAATGTTAATAGAATGATTAGAGATGTTCATCGATTCATCAGATAACAAGGCTGCACATTAATCTTAAATGTTAATAGAATGATTAAAGATGTTCATCAATTCATCAGATAACAAGGCTGCCCATTAATCTTAAATGTTAATAGAATGATTAAAGATGTTCATCGATTCATCAGATAACAAGGCTGCACATTAATTTTTAATGTTAATAGAATGATTAGAGATGTTGGCCAATTCATCAGATACCAAGGCTGCCCATTAATCTTAAATGTTAATAGAATGATTAAAGATGTTCATCGATTCATCAGATAACAAGGCTGCACATTAATCTTAAATGTTAATAGAATGATTAGAGATGTTGGCCAATTCATCAGATACCAAGGCTGCCCATTAATCTTAAATGTTAATAGAATGATTAAAGATGTTCATCGATTCATCAGATAACAAGGCTGCACATTAATTTTTAATGTGAATAGAATGATTAGAGATGTTGGCCAATTCATCAGATACCAAGGCTGCCCATTAATCTTAAATGTTAATAGAATGATTAAAGATGTTCATCGATTCATCAGATAACAAGGCTGCACATTAATTTTTAATGTGAATAGAATGATTAGAGATGTTGGCCAATTCATCAGATACCAAGGCTGCCCATTAATCTTAAATGTTAATAGAATGATTAAAGATGTTCATCGATTCATCAGATAACAAGGCTGCACATTAATCTTAAATGTGAATAGAATGATTAGAGATGTTGGCCAATTCATCAGATACCAAGGCTGCCCATTAATCTTAAATGTTAATAGAATGATTAAAGATGTTCATCGATTCATCAGATAACAAGGCTGCACATTAATCTTAAATGTTAATAGAATGATTAAAGATGTTCATCGATTCATCAGATAACAAGGCTGCACATTAATTTTTAATGTGAATAGAATGATTAGAGATGTTGGCCAATTCATCAGATAACAAGGCTGAGCATTAATTTTAAATGTTAATAGAATGATTAAAGATGTTCATCGATTCATCAGATAACAAGGCTGCACATTAATCTTAAATGTTAATAGAATGATTAGAGATGTTGGCCAATTCATCAGATAACAAGGCTGAGCATTAATTTTAAATGTTAATAGAATGATTAAAGATGTTCATCGATTCATCAGATAACAAGGCTGCACATTAATTTTTAATGTGAATAGAATGATTAGAGATGTTGGCCAATTCATCAGATACCAAGGCTGCCCATTAATCTTAAATGTTAATAGAATGATTAAAGATGTTCATCGATTCATCAGATAACAAGGCTGCACATTAATTTTTAATGTGAATAGAATGATTAGAGATGTTGGCCAATTCATCAGATACCAAGGCTGCCCATTAATCTTAAATGTTAATAGAATGATTAAAGATGTTCATCGATTCATCAGATAACAAGGCTGCACATTAATTTTTAATGTGAATAGAATGATTAGAGATGTTGGCCAATTCATCAGATACCAAGGCTGCCCATTAATCTTAAATGTTAATAGAATGATTAAAGATGTTCATCGATTCATCAGATAACAAGGCTGCACATTAATTTTTAATGTGAATAGAATGATTAGAGATGTTGGCCAATTCATCAGATACCAAGGCTGCCCATTAATCTTAAATGTTAATAGAATGATTAAAGATGTTCATCGATTCATCAGATAACAAGGCTGCACATTAATTTTAAATGTTAATAGAATGATTAGAGATGTTGGCCAATTCATCAGATACCAAGGCTGCCCATTAATCTTAAATGTTAATAGAATGATTAAAGATGTTCATCGATTCATCAGATAACAAGGCTGCACATTGATTTTTAATGTGAATAGAATGATTAGAGATGTTGGCCAATTCATCAGATACCAAGGCTGCCCATTAATCTTAAATGTTAATAGAATGATTAAAGATGTTCATCGATTCATCAGATAACAAGGCTGCACATTAATTTTTAATGTGAATAGAATGATTAGAGATGTTGGCCAATTCATCAGATACCAAGGCTGCACATTAATCTTAAATGTTAATAGAATGATTAAAGATGTTCATCGATTCATCAGATAACAAGGCTGCACATTAATCTTAAATGTTAATAGAATGATTAGAGATGTTGGCCAATTCATCAGATACCAAGGCTGCCCATTAATCTTAAATGTTAATAGAATGATTAAAGATGTTCATCGATTCATCAGATAACAAGGCTGCACATTAATTTTTAATGTGAATAGAATGATTAGAGATGTTGGCCAATTCATCAGATACCAAGGCTGCCCATTAATCTTAAATGTTAATAGAATGATTAAAGATGTTCATCGATTCATCAGATAACAAGGCTGCACATTAATCTTAAATGTTAATAGAATGATTAGAGATGTTGGCCAATTCATCAGATACCAAGGCTGCCCATTAATCTTAAATGTTAATAGAATGATTAAAGATGTTCATCGATTCATCAGATAACAAGGCTGCACATTAATCTTAAATGTTAATAGAATGATTAGAGATGTTGGCCAATTCATCAGATACCAAGGCTGCCCATTAATCTTAAATGTTAATAGAATGATTAAAGATGTTCATCGATTCATCAGATAACAAGGCTGCACATTAATCTTAAATGTTAATAGAATGATTAGAGATGTTGGCCAATTCATCAGATACCAAGGCTGCACATTAATCTTAAATGTTAATAGAATGATTAAAGATGTTCATCGATTCATCAGATAACAAGGCTGCACATTAATTTTAAATGTTAATAGAATGATTAGAGATGTTGGCCAATTCATCAGATAACAAGGCTGCCCATTAATCTTAAATGTTAATAGAATGATTAAAGATGTTCATCGATTCATCAGATAACAAGGCTGCACATTAATTTTTAATGTGAATAGAATGATTAGAGATGTTGGCCAATTCATCAGATACCAAGGCTGCCCATTAATCTTAAATGTTAATAGAATGATTAAAGATGTTCATCGATTCATCAGATAACAAGGCTGCACATTAATTTTTAATGTGAATAGAATGATTAGAGATGTTGGCCAATTCATCAGATACCAAGGCTGCCCATTAATCTTAAATGTTAATAGAATGATTAAAGATGTTCATCGATTCATCAGATAACAAGGCTGCACATTAATTTTTAATGTGAATAGAATGATTAGAGATGTTGGCCAATTCATCAGATACCAAGGCTGCACATTAATCTTAAATGTTAATAGAATGATTAAAGATGTTCATCGATTCATCAGATAACAAGGCTGCACATTAATCTTAAATGTTAATAGAATGATTAGAGATGTTCATCGATTCATCAGATAACAAGGCTGCACATTAATTTTTAATGTGAATAGAATGATTAGAGATGTTGGCCAATTCATAAGATACCAAGGCTGCCCATTAATCTTAAATGTTAATAGAATGATTAAAGATGTTGGCCAATTCATCAGATACCAAGGCTGCCCATTAATCTTAAATGTTAATAGAATGATTAAAGATGTTCATCGATTCATCAGATAACAAGGCTGCACATTAATTTTTAATGTGAATAGAATGATTAGAGATGTTGGCCAATTCATCAGATACCAAGGCTGCCCATTAATCTTAAATGTTAATAGAATGATTAAAGATGTTCATCGATTCATCAGTTAACAAGGCTGCACATTAATTTTTAATGTTAATAGAATGATTAGAGATGTTGGCCAATTCATCAGATACCAAGGCTGCACATTAATTTTTAATGTGAATAGAATGATTAGAGATGTTGGCCAATTCATCAGATACCAAGGCTGCCCATTAATCTTAAATGTTAATAGAATGATTAAAGATGTTCATCGATTCATCAGATAACAAGGCTGCACATTAATTTTTAATGTGAATAGAATGATTAGAGATGTTCATCGATTCATCAGATAACAAGGCTGCACATTAATTTTTAATGTGAATAGAATGATTAGAGATGTTGGCCAATTCATCAGATACCAAGGCTGCCCATTAATCTTAAATGTTAATAGAATGATTAAAGATGTTCATCGATTCATCAGTTAACAAGGCTGCACATTAATTTTAAATGTTAATAGAATGATTAAAGATGTTCATCGATTCATCAGATAACAAGGCTGCACATTAATCTTAAATGTTAATAGAATGATTAAAGATGTTCATCGATTCATCAGATAACAAGGCTGCACATTAATCTTAAATGTTAATAGAATGATTAGAGATGTTCATCGATTCATCAGATAACAAGGCTGCACATTAATTTTTAATGTGAATAGAATGATTAGAGATGTTGGCCAATTCATCAGATACCAAGGCTGCCCATTAATCTTAAATGTTAATAGAATGATTAAAGATGTTCATCGATTCATCAGTTAACAAGGCTGCACATTAATTTTAAATGTTAATAGAATGATTAAAGATGTTCATCGATTCATCAGATAACAAGGCTGCACATTAATCTTAAATGTTAATAGAATGATTAAAGATGTTCATCGATTCATCAGATAACAAGGCTGCACATTAATCTTAAATGTTAATAGAATGATTAGAGATGTTCATCGATTCATCAGATAACAAGGCTGCACATTAATTTTAAATGTTAATAGAATGATTAGAGATGTTGGCCAATTCATCAGATACCAAGGCTGCCCATTAATCTTAAATGTTAATAGAATGATTAAAGATGTTCATCGATTCATCAGTTAACAAGGCTGCACATTAATTTTTAATGTTAATAGAATGATTAGAGATGTTGGCCAATTCATCAGATAACAAGGCTGCCCATTAATCTTAAATGTTAATAGAATGATTAAAGATGTTCATCGATTCATCAGTTAACAAGGCTGCACATTAATTTTAAATGTTAATAGAATGATTAAAGATGTTCATCGATTCATCAGATAACAAGGCTGCACATTAATCTTAAATGTTAATAGAATGATTAAAGATGTTCATCGATTCATCAGATAACAAGGCTGCACATTAATCTTAAATGTTAATAGAATGATTAGAGATGTTCATCGATTCATCAGATAACAAGGCTGCACATTAATTTTAAATGTTAATAGAATGATTAGAGATGTTGGCCAATTCATCAGATACCAAGGCTGCCCATTAATCTTAAATGTTAATAGAATGATTAAAGATGTTCATCGATTCATCAGTTAACAAGGCTGCACATTAATTTTTAATGTTAATAGAATGATTAGAGATGTTGGCCAATTCATCAGATACCAAGGCTGCCCATTAATCTTAAATGTTAATAGAATGATTAAAGATGTTGGCCAATTCATCAGATACCAAGGCTGCCCATTAATCTTAAATGTTAATAGAATGATTAAAGATGTTCATCGATTCATCAGATAACAAGGCTGCACATTAATCTTAAATGTTAATAGAATGATTAGAGATGTTGGCCAATTCATCAGATACCAAGGCTGCCCATTAATCTTAAATGTTAATAGAATGATTAGAGATGTTGGCCAATTCATCAGATACCAAGGCTGCCCATTAATCTTAAATGTTAATAGAATGATTAAAGATGTTGGCCAATTCATCAGATACCAAGGCTGCCCATTAATCTTAAATGTTAATAGAATGATTAAAGATGTTCATCGATTCATCAGATAACAAGGCTGCACATTAATCTTAAATGTTAATAGAATGATTAGAGATGTTGGCCAATTCATCAGATACCAAGGCTGCCCATTAATCTTAAATGTTAATAGAATGATTAGAGATGTTGGCCAATTCATCAGATAACAAGGCTGCACATTAATCTTAAATGTTAATAGAATGATTAGAGATGTTCATCGATTCATCAGATAACAAGGCTGCACATTAATTTTTAATGTGAATAGAATGATTAGAGATGTTGGCCAATTCATCAGATACCAAGGCTGCCCATTAATCTTAAATGTTAATAGAATGATTAAAGATGTTGGCCAATTCATCAGATACCAAGGCTGCCCATTAATCTTAAATGTTAATAGAATGATTAAAGATGTTGGCCAATTCATCAGATACCAAGGCTGCCCATTAATCTTAAATGTTAATAGAATGATTAGAGATGTTGGCCAATTCATCAGATACCAAGGCTGCCCATTAATCTTAAATGTTAATAGAATGATTAGAGATGTTGGCCAATTCATCAGATACCAAGGCTGCCCATTAATCTTAAATGTTAATAGAATGATTAAAGATGTTGGCCAATTCATCAGATACCAAGGCTGCCCATTAATCTTAAATGTTAATAGAATGATTAAAGATGTTGGCCAATTCATCAGATACCAAGGCTGCCCATTAATCTTAAATGTTAATAGAATGATTAGAGATGTTGGCCAATTCATCAGATACCAAGGCTGCCCATTAATCTTAAATGTTAATAGAATGATTAGAGATGTTGGCCAATTCATCAGATACCAAGGCTGCCCATTAATCTTAAATGTTAATAGAATGATTAAAGATGTTGGCCAATTCATCAGATACCAAGGCTGCCCATTAATCTTAAATGTTAATAGAATGATTAAAGATGTTCATCGATTCATCAGATAACAAGGCTGCACATTAATTTTTAATGTGAATAGAATGATTAGAGATGTTCATCGAGTCATCAGATAACAAGGCTGCACATTAATTTTTAATGTGAATAGAATGATTAGAGATGTTGGCCAATTCATCAGATACCAAGGCTGCCCATTAATCTTAAATGTTAATAGAATGATTAAAGATGTTCATCGATTCATCAGTTAACAAGGCTGCACATTAATTTTAAATGTTAATAGAATGATTAAAGATGTTCATCGATTCATCAGATAACAAGGCTGCACATTAATCTTAAATGTTAATAGAATGATTAAAGATGTTCATCGATTCATCAGATAACAAGGCTGCACATTAATCTTAAATGTTAATAGAATGATTAGAGATGTTCATCGATTCATCAGATAACAAGGCTGCACATTAATTTTTAATGTGAATAGAATGATTAGAGATGTTGGCCAATTCATCAGATACCAAGGCTGCCCATTAATCTTAAATGTTAATAGAATGATTAAAGATGTTCATCGATTCATCAGTTAACAAGGCTGCACATTAATTTTAAATGTTAATAGAATGATTAAAGATGTTCATCGATTCATCAGATAACAAGGCTGCACATTAATCTTAAATGTTAATAGAATGATTAAAGATGTTCATCGATTCATCAGATAACAAGGCTGCACATTAATCTTAAATGTTAATAGAATGATTAGAGATGTTCATCGATTCATCAGATAACAAGGCTGCACATTAATTTTAAATGTTAATAGAATGATTAGAGATGTTGGCCAATTCATCAGATACCAAGGCTGCCCATTAATCTTAAATGTTAATAGAATGATTAAAGATGTTCATCGATTCATCAGTTAACAAGGCTGCACATTAATTTTTAATGTTAATAGAATGATTAGAGATGTTGGCCAATTCATCAGATAACAAGGCTGCCCATTAATCTTAAATGTTAATAGAATGATTAAAGATGTTCATCGATTCATCAGATAACAAGGCTGCACATTAATTTTAAATGTTAATAGAATGATTAAAGATGTTCATCGATTCATCAGATAACAAGGCTGCACATTAATCTTAAATGTTAATAGAATGATTAAAGATGTTCATCGATTCATCAGATAACAAGGCTGCACATTAATCTTAAATGTTAATAGAATGATTAGAGATGTTCATCGATTCATCAGATAACAAGGCTGCACATTAATTTTAAATGTTAATAGAATGATTAGAGATGTTGGCCAATTCATCAGATACCAAGGCTGCCCATTAATCTTAAATGTTAATAGAATGATTAAAGATGTTCATCGATTCATCAGTTAACAAGGCTGCACATTAATTTTTAATGTTAATAGAATGATTAGAGATGTTGGCCAATTCATCAGATACCAAGGCTGCCCATTAATCTTAAATGTTAATAGAATGATTAAAGATGTTGGCCAATTCATCAGATACCAAGGCTGCCCATTAATCTTAAATGTTAATAGAATGATTAAAGATGTTCATCGATTCATCAGATAACAAGGCTGCACATTAATCTTAAATGTTAATAGAATGATTAGAGATGTTGGCCAATTCATCAGATACCAAGGCTGCCCATTAATCTTAAATGTTAATAGAATGATTAGAGATGTTGGCCAATTCATCAGATACCAAGGCTGCCCATTAATCTTAAATGTTAATAGAATGATTAAAGATGTTGGCCAATTCATCAGATACCAAGGCTGCCCATTAATCTTAAATGTTAATAGAATGATTAAAGATGTTCATCGATTCATCAGATAACAAGGCTGCACATTAATCTTAAATGTTAATAGAATGATTAGAGATGTTGGCCAATTCATCAGATACCAAGGCTGCCCATTAATCTTAAATGTTAATAGAATGATTAAAGATGTTCATCGATTCATCAGTTGACAAGGCTGCACATTAATTTTAAATGTTAATAGAATGATTAAAGATGTTCATCGATTCATCAGATAACAAGGCTGCACATTAATCTTAAATGTTAATAGAATGATTAAAGATGTTCATCGATTCATCAGATAACAAGGCTGCACATTAATCTTAAATGTTAATAGAATGATTAGAGATGTTCATCGATTCATCAGATAACAAGGCTGCACATTAATTTTTAATGTGAATAGAATGATTAGAGATGTTGGCCAATTCATCAGATACCAAGGCTGCCCATTAATCTTAAATGTTAATAGAATGATTAAAGATGTTCATCGATTCATCAGTTAACAAGGCTGCACATTAATTTTAAATGTTAATAGAATGATTAAAGATGTTCATCGATTCATCAGATAACAAGGCTGCACATTAATCTTAAATGTTAATAGAATGATTAAAGATGTTCATCGATTCATCAGATAACAAGGCTGCACATTAATCTTAAATGTTAATAGAATGATTAGAGATGTTCATCGATTCATCAGATAACAAGGCTGCACATTAATTTTAAATGTTAATAGAATGATTAGAGATGTTGGCCAATTCATCAGATACCAAGGCTGCCCATTAATCTTAAATGTTAATAGAATGATTAAAGATGTTCATCGATTCATCAGTTAACAAGGCTGCACATTAATTTTTAATGTTAATAGAATGATTAGAGATGTTGGCCAATTCATCAGATAACAAGGCTGCCCATTAATCTTAAATGTTAATAGAATGATTAAAGATGTTCATCGATTCATCAGATAACAAGGCTGCACATTAATCTTAAATGTTAATAGAATGATTAAAGATGTTCATCGATTCATCAGTTGACAAGGCTGCACATTAATTTTAAATGTTAATAGAATGATTAAAGATGTTCATCGATTCATCAGATAACAAGGCTGCACATTAATCTTAAATGTTAATAGAATGATTAAAGATGTTCATCGATTCATCAGATAACAAGGCTGCACATTAATCTTAAATGTTAATAGAATGATTAGAGATGTTCATCGATTCATCAGATAACAAGGCTGCACATTAATTTTTAATGTGAATAGAATGATTAGAGATGTTGGCCAATTCATCAGATACCAAGGCTGCCCATTAATCTTAAATGTTAATAGAATGATTAAAGATGTTCATCGATTCATCAGTTAACAAGGCTGCACATTAATTTTAAATGTTAATAGAATGATTAAAGATGTTCATCGATTCATCAGATAACAAGGCTGCACATTAATCTTAAATGTTAATAGAATGATTAAAGATGTTCATCGATTCATCAGATAACAAGGCTGCACATTAATCTTAAATGTTAATAGAATGATTAGAGATGTTCATCGATTCATCAGATAACAAGGCTGCACATTAATTTTAAATGTTAATAGAATGATTAGAGATGTTGGCCAATTCATCAGATACCAAGGCTGCCCATTAATCTTAAATGTTAATAGAATGATTAAAGATGTTCATCGATTCATCAGTTAACAAGGCTGCACATTAATTTTTAATGTTAATAGAATGATTAGAGATGTTGGCCAATTCATCAGATACCAAGGCTGCCCATTAATCTTAAATGTTAATAGAATGATTAAAGATGTTGGCCAATTCATCAGATACCAAGGCTGCCCATTAATCTTAAATGTTAATAGAATGATTAAAGATGTTCATCGATTCATCAGATAACAAGGCTGCACATTAATCTTAAATGTTAATAGAATGATTAGAGATGTTGGCCAATTCATCAGATACCAAGGCTGCCCATTAATCTTAAATGTTAATAGAATGATTAGAGATGTTGGCCAATTCATCAGATACCAAGGCTGCCCATTAATCTTAAATGTTAATAGAATGATTAAAGATGTTGGCCAATTCATCAGATACCAAGGCTGCCCATTAATCTTAAATGTTAATAGAATGATTAAAGATGTTCATCGATTCATCAGATAACAAGGCTGCACATTAATCTTAAATGTTAATAGAATGATTAGAGATGTTGGCCAATTCATCAGATACCAAGGCTGCCCATTAATCTTAAATGTTAATAGAATGATTAGAGATGTTGGCCAATTCATCAGATAACAAGGCTGCACATTAATCTTAAATGTTAATAGAATGATTAGAGATGTTCATCGATTCATCAGATAACAAGGCTGCACATTAATTTTTAATGTGAATAGAATGATTAGAGATGTTGGCCAATTCATCAGATACCAAGGCTGCCCATTAATCTTAAATGTTAATAGAATAATTAAAGATGTTGGCCAATTCATCAGATACCAAGGCTGCCCATTAATCTTAAATGTTAATAGAATGATTAAAGATGTTGGCCAATTCATCAGATACCAAGGCTGCCCATTAATCTTAAATGTTAATAGAATGATTAGAGATGTTGGCCAATTCATCAGATACCAAGGCTGCCCATTAATCTTAAATGTTAATAGAATGATTAGAGATGTTGGCCAATTCATCAGATACCAAGGCTGCCCATTAATCTTAAATGTTAATAGAATGATTAAAGATGTTGGCCAATTCATCAGATACCAAGGCTGCCCATTAATCTTAAATGTTAATAGAATGATTAAAGATGTTGGCCAATTCATCAGATACCAAGGCTGCCCATTAATCTTAAATGTTAATAGAATGATTAGAGATGTTGGCCAATTCATCAGATACCAAGGCTGCCCATTAATCTTAAATGTTAATAGAATGATTAGAGATGTTGGCCAATTCATCAGATACCAAGGCTGCCCATTAATCTTAAATGTTAATAGAATGATTAAAGATGTTGGCCAATTCATCAGATACCAAGGCTGCCCATTAATCTTAAATGTTAATAGAATGATTAAAGATGTTCATCGATTCATCAGATAACAAGGCTGCACATTAATCTTAAATGTTAATAGAATGATTAAAGATGTTCATCGATTCATCAGATAACAAGGCTGCACATTAATTTTTAATGTGAATAGAATGATTAGAGATGTTGGCCAATTCATCAGATACCAAGGCTGCCCATTAATCTTAAATGTTAATAGAATGATTAAAGATGTTCATCGATTCATCAGATAACAAGGCTGCACATTAATTTTTAATGTGAATAGAATGATTAGAGATGTTGGCCAATTCATCAGATACCAAGGCTGCCCATTAATCTTAAATGTTAATAGAATGATTAAAGATGTTCATCGATTCATCAGATAACAAGGCTGCACATTAATCTTAAATGTGAATAGAATGATTAGAGATGTTGGCCAATTCATCAGATACCAAGGCTGCCCATTAATCTTAAATGTTAATAGAATGATTAAAGATGTTCATCGATTCATCAGATAACAAGGCTGCACATTAATCTTAAATGTTAATAGAATGATTAAAGATGTTCATCGATTCATCAGATAACAAGGCTGCACATTAATTTTTAATGTGAATAGAATGATTAGAGATGTTGGCCAATTCATCAGATAACAAGGCTGAGCATTAATTTTAAATGTTAATAGAATGATTAAAGATGTTCATCGATTCATCAGATAACAAGGCTGCACATTAATCTTAAATGTTAATAGAATGATTAGAGATGTTGGCCAATTCATCAGATAACAAGGCTGAGCATTAATTTTAAATGTTAATAGAATGATTAAAGATGTTCATCGATTCATCAGATAACAAGGCTGCACATTAATTTTTAATGTGAATAGAATGATTAGAGATGTTGGCCAATTCATCAGATACCAAGGCTGCCCATTAATCTTAAATGTTAATAGAATGATTAAAGATGTTCATCGATTCATCAGATAACAAGGCTGCACATTAATTTTTAATGTGAATAGAATGATTAGAGATGTTGGCCAATTCATCAGATACCAAGGCTGCCCATTAATCTTAAATGTTAATAGAATGATTAAAGATGTTCATCGATTCATCAGATAACAAGGCTGCACATTAATTTTTAATGTGAATAGAATGATTAGAGATGTTGGCCAATTCATCAGATACCAAGGCTGCCCATTAATCTTAAATGTTAATAGAATGATTAAAGATGTTCATCGATTCATCAGATAACAAGGCTGCACATTAATTTTTAATGTGAATAGAATGATTAGAGATGTTGGCCAATTCATCAGATACCAAGGCTGCCCATTAATCTTAAATGTTAATAGAATGATTAAAGATGTTCATCGATTCATCAGATAACAAGGCTGCACATTAATTTTAAATGTTAATAGAATGATTAGAGATGTTGGCCAATTCATCAGATACCAAGGCTGCCCATTAATCTTAAATGTTAATAGAATGATTAAAGATGTTCATCGATTCATCAGATAACAAGGCTGCACATTGATTTTTAATGTGAATAGAATGATTAGAGATGTTGGCCAATTCATCAGATACCAAGGCTGCCCATTAATCTTAAATGTTAATAGAATGATTAAAGATGTTCATCGATTCATCAGATAACAAGGCTGCACATTAATTTTTAATGTGAATAGAATGATTAGAGATGTTGGCCAATTCATCAGATACCAAGGCTGCACATTAATCTTAAATGTTAATAGAATGATTAAAGATGTTCATCGATTCATCAGATAACAAGGCTGCACATTAATCTTAAATGTTAATAGAATGATTAGAGATGTTGGCCAATTCATCAGATACCAAGGCTGCCCATTAATCTTAAATGTTAATAGAATGATTAAAGATGTTCATCGATTCATCAGATAACAAGGCTGCACATTAATTTTTAATGTGAATAGAATGATTAGAGATGTTGGCCAATTCATCAGATACCAAGGCTGCCCATTAATCTTAAATGTTAATAGAATGATTAAAGATGTTCATCGATTCATCAGATAACAAGGCTGCACATTAATCTTAAATGTTAATAGAATGATTAGAGATGTTGGCCAATTCATCAGATACCAAGGCTGCCCATTAATCTTAAATGTTAATAGAATGATTAAAGATGTTCATCGATTCATCAGATAACAAGGCTGCACATTAATCTTAAATGTTAATAGAATGATTAGAGATGTTGGCCAATTCATCAGATACCAAGGCTGCCCATTAATCTTAAATGTTAATAGAATGATTAAAGATGTTCATCGATTCATCAGATAACAAGGCTGCACATTAATCTTAAATGTTAATAGAATGATTAGAGATGTTGGCCAATTCATCAGATACCAAGGCTGCACATTAATCTTAAATGTTAATAGAATGATTAAAGATGTTCATCGATTCATCAGATAACAAGGCTGCACATTAATTTTAAATGTTAATAGAATGATTAGAGATGTTGGCCAATTCATCAGATAACAAGGCTGCCCATTAATCTTAAATGTTAATAGAATGATTAAAGATGTTCATCGATTCATCAGATAACAAGGCTGCACATTAATTTTTAATGTGAATAGAATGATTAGAGATGTTGGCCAATTCATCAGATACCAAGGCTGCCCATTAATCTTAAATGTTAATAGAATGATTAAAGATGTTCATCGATTCATCAGATAACAAGGCTGCACATTAATTTTTAATGTGAATAGAATGATTAGAGATGTTGGCCAATTCATCAGATACCAAGGCTGCCCATTAATCTTAAATGTTAATAGAATGATTAAAGATGTTCATCGATTCATCAGATAACAAGGCTGCACATTAATTTTTAATGTGAATAGAATGATTAGAGATGTTGGCCAATTCATCAGATACCAAGGCTGCACATTAATCTTAAATGTTAATAGAATGATTAAAGATGTTCATCGATTCATCAGATAACAAGGCTGCACATTAATCTTAAATGTTAATAGAATGATTAGAGATGTTCATCGATTCATCAGATAACAAGGCTGCACATTAATTTTTAATGTGAATAGAATGATTAGAGATGTTGGCCAATTCATAAGATACCAAGGCTGCCCATTAATCTTAAATGTTAATAGAATGATTAAAGATGTTGGCCAATTCATCAGATACCAAGGCTGCCCATTAATCTTAAATGTTAATAGAATGATTAAAGATGTTCATCGATTCATCAGATAACAAGGCTGCACATTAATTTTTAATGTGAATAGAATGATTAAAGATGTTGGCCAATTCATCAGATACCAAGGCTGCCCATTAATCTTAAATGTTAATAGAATGATTAAAGATGTTCATCGATTCATCAGATAACAAGGCTGCACATTAATTTTTAATGTTAATAGAATGATTAGAGATGTTGGCCAATTCATCAGATACCAAGGCTGCACATTAATCTTAAATGTTAATAGAATGATTAAAGATGTTGGCCAATTCATCAGATACCAAGGCTGCCCATTAATCTTAAATGTTAATAGAATGATTAAAGATGTTCATCGATTCATCAGATAACAAGGCTGCACATTAATTTTTAATGTGAATAGAATGATTAGAGATGTTCATCGATTCATCAGATAACAAGGCTGCACATTAATTTTTAATGTGAATAGAATGATTAGAGATGTTGGCCAATTCATCAGATACCAAGGCTGCCCATTAATCTTAAATGTTAATAGAATGATTAAAGATGTTCATCGATTCATCAGTTAACAAGGCTGCACATTAATTTTAAATGTTAATAGAATGATTAAAGATGTTCATCGATTCATCAGATAACAAGGCTGCACATTAATCTTAAATGTTAATAGAATGATTAAAGATGTTCATCGATTCATCAGATAACAAGGCTGCACATTAATCTTAAATGTTAATAGAATGATTAGAGATGTTCATCGATTCATCAGATAACAAGGCTGCACATTAATTTTTAATGTGAATAGAATGATTAGAGATGTTGGCCAATTCATCAGATACCAAGGCTGCCCATTAATCTTAAATGTTAATAGAATGATTAAAGATGTTCATCGATTCATCAGTTAACAAGGCTGCACATTAATTTTAAATGTTAATAGAATGATTAAAGATGTTCATCGATTCATCAGATAACAAGGCTGCACATTAATCTTAAATGTTAATAGAATGATTAAAGATGTTCATCGATTCATCAGATAACAAGGCTGCACATTAATCTTAAATGTTAATAGAATGATTAGAGATGTTCATCGATTCATCAGATAACAAGGCTGCACATTAATTTTAAATGTTAATAGAATGATTAGAGATGTTGGCCAATTCATCAGATACCAAGGCTGCCCATTAATCTTAAATGTTAATAGAATGATTAAAGATGTTCATCGATTCATCAGTTAACAAGGCTGCACATTAATTTTTAATGTTAATAGAATGATTAGAGATGTTGGCCAATTCATCAGATAACAAGGCTGCCCATTAATCTTAAATGTTAATAGAATGATTAAAGATGTTCATCGATTCATCAGTTAACAAGGCTGCACATTAATTTTAAATGTTAATAGAATGATTAAAGATGTTCATCGATTCATCAGATAACAAGGCTGCACATTAATCTTAAATGTTAATAGAATGATTAAAGATGTTCATCGATTCATCAGATAACAAGGCTGCACATTAATCTTAAATGTTAATAGAATGATTAGAGATGTTCATCGATTCATCAGATAACAAGGCTGCACATTAATTTTAAATGTTAATAGAATGATTAGAGATGTTGGCCAATTCATCAGATACCAAGGCTGCCCATTAATCTTAAATGTTAATAGAATGATTAAAGATGTTCATCGATTCATCAGTTAACAAGGCTGCACATTAATTTTTAATGTTAATAGAATGATTAGAGATGTTGGCCAATTCATCAGATACCAAGGCTGCCCATTAATCTTAAATGTTAATAGAATGATTAAAGATGTTGGCCAATTCATCAGATACCAAGGCTGCCCATTAATCTTAAATGTTAATAGAATGATTAAAGATGTTCATCGATTCATCAGATAACAAGGCTGCACATTAATCTTAAATGTTAATAGAATGATTAGAGATGTTGGCCAATTCATCAGATACCAAGGCTGCCCATTAATCTTAAATGTTAATAGAATGATTAGAGATGTTGGCCAATTCATCAGATACCAAGGCTGCCCATTAATCTTAAATGTTAATAGAATGATTAAAGATGTTGGCCAATTCATCAGATACCAAGGCTGCCCATTAATCTTAAATGTTAATAGAATGATTAAAGATGTTCATCGATTCATCAGATAACAAGGCTGCACATTAATCTTAAATGTTAATAGAATGATTAGAGATGTTGGCCAATTCATCAGATACCAAGGCTGCCCATTAATCTTAAATGTTAATAGAATGATTAGAGATGTTGGCCAATTCATCAGATAACAAGGCTGCACATTAATCTTAAATGTTAATAGAATGATTAGAGATGTTCATCGATTCATCAGATAACAAGGCTGCACATTAATTTTTAATGTGAATAGAATGATTAGAGATGTTGGCCAATTCATCAGATACCAAGGCTGCCCATTAATCTTAAATGTTAATAGAATGATTAAAGATGTTGGCCAATTCATCAGATACCAAGGCTGCCCATTAATCTTAAATGTTAATAGAATGATTAAAGATGTTGGCCAATTCATCAGATACCAAGGCTGCCCATTAATCTTAAATGTTAATAGAATGATTAGAGATGTTGGCCAATTCATCAGATACCAAGGCTGCCCATTAATCTTAAATGTTAATAGAATGATTAGAGATGTTGGCCAATTCATCAGATACCAAGGCTGCCCATTAATCTTAAATGTTAATAGAATGATTAAAGATGTTGGCCAATTCATCAGATACCAAGGCTGCCCATTAATCTTAAATGTTAATAGAATGATTAAAGATGTTGGCCAATTCATCAGATACCAAGGCTGCCCATTAATCTTAAATGTTAATAGAATGATTAGAGATGTTGGCCAATTCATCAGATACCAAGGCTGCCCATTAATCTTAAATGTTAATAGAATGATTAGAGATGTTGGCCAATTCATCAGATACCAAGGCTGCCCATTAATCTTAAATGTTAATAGAATGATTAAAGATGTTGGCCAATTCATCAGATACCAAGGCTGCCCATTAATCTTAAATGTTAATAGAATGATTAAAGATGTTCATCGATTCATCAGATAACAAGGCTGCACATTAATCTTAAATGTTAATAGAATGATTAGAGATGTTCATCGATTCATCAGATAACAAGGCTGCACATTAATTTTTAATGTGAATAGAATGATTAGAGATGTTGGCCAATTCATCAGATACCAAGGCTGCCCATTAATCTTAAATGTTAATAGAATGATTAAAGATGTTCATCGATTCATCAGTTAACAAGGCTGCACATTAATTTTTAATGTTAATAGAATGATTAGAGATGTTGGCCAATTCATCAGATACCAAGGCTGCACATTAATCTTAAATGTTAATAGAATGATTAAAGATGTTCATCGATTCATCAGTTAACAAGGCTGCACATTAATTTTTAATGTTAATAGAATGATTAGAGATGTTGGCCAATTCATCAGATACCAAGGCTGCCCATTAATCTTAAATGTTAATAGAATGATTAAAGATGTTCATCGATTCATCAGATAACAAGGCTGCACATTAATTTTTAATGTTAATAGAATGATTAGAGATGTTGGCCAATTCATCAGATACCAAGGCTGCCCATTAATCTTAAATGTTAATAGAATGATTAAAGATGTTGGCCAATTCATCAGATACCAAGGCTGCCCATTAATCTTAAATGTTAATAGAATGATTAAAGATGTTCATCGATTCATCAGATAACAAGGCTGAGCATTAATTTTAAATGTTTATAGAATGATTAGAGATGTTGGCCAATTCATCAGATACCAAGGCTGCCCATTAATCTTAAATGTTAATAGAATGATTAAAGATGTTCATCGATTCATCAGATAACAAGGCTGCACATTAATCTTAAATGTTAATAGAATGATTAGAGATGTTCATCGATTCATCAGATAACAAGGCTGCACATTAATCTTAAATGTTAATAGAATGATTAAAGATGTTCATCGATTCATCAGATACCAAGGCTGCCCATTAATCTTAAATGTTAATAGAATGATTAAAGATGTTCATCGATTCATCAGATAACAAGGCTGCACATTAATCTTAAATGTTAATAGAATGATTAGAGATGTTCATCGATTCATCAGATAACAAGGCTGCACATTAATTTTTAATGTGAATAGAATGATTAGAGATGTTGGCCAATTCATCAGATACCAAGGCTGCCCATTAATCTTAAATGTTAATAGAATGATTAAAGATGTTCATCGATTCATCAGATAACAAGGCTGAGCATTAATTTTAAATGTTTATAGAATGATTAGAGATGTTGGCCAATTCATCAGATACCAAGGCTGCCCATTAATCTTAAATGTTAATAGAATGATTAAAGATGTTCATCGATTCATCAGATAACAAGGCTGCACATTAATCTTAAATGTTAATAGAATGATTAGAGATGTTCATCGATTCATCAGATAACAAGGCTGCACATTAATCTTAAATGTTAATAGAATGATTAAAGATGTTCATCGATTCATCAGATAACAAGGCTGCCCATTAATCTTAAATGTTAATAGAATGATTAAAGATGTTCATCGATTCATCAGATAACAAGGCTGCACATTAATTTTTAATGTGAATAGAATGATTAGAGATGTTGGCCAATTCATCAGATACCAAGGCTGCACATTAATCTTAAATGTTAATAGAATGATTAAAGATGTTCATCGATTCATCAGATAACAAGGCTGCACATTAATTTTTAATGTGAATAGAATGATTAGAGATGTTGGCCAATTCATCAGATACCAAGGCTGCACATTAATCTTAAATGTTAATAGAATGATTAGAGATGTTCATCGATTCATCAGATAACAAGGCTGCACATTAATTTTTAATGTTAATAGAATGATTAGAGATGTTGGCCAATTCATCAGATACCAAGGCTGCCCATTAATCTTAAATGTTAATAGAATGATTAAAGATGTTCATCGATTCATCAGATAACAAGGCTGCACATTAATTTTAAATGTTAATAGAATGATTAAAGATGTTCATCGATTCATCAGATAACAAGGCTGCACATTAATCTTAAATGTTAATAGAATGATTAAAGATGTTCATCGATTCATCAGATAACAAGGCTGAGCATTAATTTTAAATGTTTATAGAATGATTAGAGATGTTGGCCAATTCATCAGATAACAAGGCTGAGCATTAATTTTAAATGTGAATGAAATAACTTTTATGTTTAATACCTTTTCTTAATAAGGTTAGTATTTGATGTTTGAATTATGACACTATTTAATGAAAAACAAAATAGTGTACTATAAATGTGTTTGTTAAAACAATATGTAGAGGCCTTATAAGAAATTTAATTTTCTGCAGCCTGCCCTGAATAAAATGGTAAAAAAATAACGGTGAAAGTGATTTGACGGCACATTTTGTAAAGGTGAAACTTGTGGGCAATCTACAATGGATTGGGAAACAATTGTAATCGCAGTTGAGAGTTGAACCAGTCAGCATATATTGCCTACAATAAAGTTATGAGTGTGAGACAAGAAAGCAAGAGCCATTGTCGATACAAGATGTTCTACATTGTTAATCCATTTTCAAATGATTGTATGGCATTAGCGTTATGCAAGCAGTCAATGGAAAAGACGTTGGGTGCAAAGCTTTTAGCTCCACAACATTGAAGATACAGATACAGTTGGTGAATGTGGAATTTATTGTGATATAAGAAACCATTGA
The DNA here is from genome assembly GCA_963556195.1 of Sepiola atlantica. Lineage (NCBI taxonomy): Eukaryota > Metazoa > Mollusca > Cephalopoda > Sepiida > Sepiolidae > Sepiola > Sepiola atlantica. The sequence continues at coordinate 2,192,069 of CAUVYP010000069.1, read as the reverse complement.
TAGCTTTTGTCATATAAGGTATGGACGTAATCAAAGAGCTAGCAATTACTGACTAGGAAAATAATGTTGTTTAGTTTAGAAGAGTATATTGTACAGTAGATATATGACCAACAACATTGCTTCATGAAGGAAATTGCATACGTCTGTGAAAACCCTAAAACAAGTGTTTTGATGGTGAGAAATTGACTGTTTAGTGGCAATAGATTACACAGCTCCAATGTTAAATAAGTTTATTGTAATGAAACTAACCTGAAGATTAAGGCGAATAGAGAGCTCAACAGAGAAATCATAGGGTGAACACATAAGAACAGGAATTTTACGATTATTGGCAGTAGTTCACACTAGAAACACAAGGTTTGGTCAGTTATTGATTATCAGGAGCTGAAAAAATATGTTATGTGTCAGTCCAGTTGATGTATATGAGGAAATCAGAGCAAATAAAGATAAACGACTGATTGCTAAAATCCAAATAATTTTAAACACATGTTAAATAATGAAGCAGCACATTTTTTATTGGTAAAATTATTAAATTAAAATTTATATGAATTAAACCATTACTTTAACAAAATGTACTTATTTTTTATGGTAGACATATTATATATAGAGAATAGAAAACAAAAGATCAAGGGTTTTATAATTGTCAATCTAGAATCAAAATACTTGGAGACATATATTGCAAGACATGTAGAGGTTAGGGTTAGTAAGATAAAATCATTACCCAGTTTAGGGATGGATTGAACGCGGCTCTAAATATCATATCAAAATCCTCAAAACTATGCATAAAGGGCACATTTTTTTATATTGAGATCTTGACCATGCACATGCTTTAACCTGTGAGTAATCCTGACTAATTTAGCTTAACATCGAAGCTACAGAAACAATTAAAGGCGCATCATTTTGTTTCTGTTTTGATAAGGATAGGGTCTGCAACCTAGAGTTTGCTAGGACAACATGTAATTGGTTAAGAGAAGGGCAGAATGAATTGATCAAGAAAACAGTATGTATGAAGGGAAAGATAGCCATTGTGATGTGGGCAGTTATGTAAGATGTACAAAAGCAATAAGCTGTTCATGGCCTGTCCTCAAATCAGAAAATGACATCATATGGTGTAAAGCTAGTAATTGAGTATTAGGATTAACACCGTCGTTGTGTGTTGTGATGGAAATAAAAGGTAAAACAATTGCACAATTAGCATCATATGAGAGTAGATATGACACTGTACCTAATCTAAAATGTTAAACAAGTTGTGACAAGAGAAGTAGTTAAGAGAGTGATTAGAAGTTGCGAACAATGTCAGTAAATCGTTCCCTCAACAATCAATTATGAATTGAGAGTGAACACTGATTGGATAAATCTGACTATTGATCTGATACACTATAGAGAATGAGTCTACACAACCATGGTTAACTCTAGAATAATTTGCTATTCGAAGAGATATCTAAGCAGAAACGGCAAGTTATTGTGTCAAATGCATCTTTTCTAGAACAAACGAAGCTATTGATGGATAATGGCAGAGCATTTCATTTTAAGATCCTTGGACACATTGCACGATAATAGAGGGTGGCTTACAGGCCAGTAAAAATGGGATTGTGGAACAAAATCACTGAACCATAATAGCCGCTGCTGAGAGAGTATATATATAATTACTGAAGCGATGTTCTGGTACAATATGTTTCCCAAGACCAAACAAGTTGAAAAATAACTCTATTACAAAGAGCAAACTTCAATTACTAGTAGAGTAATCTGATAGTTGTACCAGACAATGGACCTACAAAAATAAGTTGGAGACAAGGTTTAGGTTAAACCACTCGGCACCCACTGCACAACAAAATTGAAAAACAGGGTAATTGCTGGGTGCATTCTTTTAATAATGTATCAAAATGTATCAAAATGGGATAAATACAATGTGATTTCAATATTCCACTATTTAGATAGTATTAAACTATTTGAATCAGAAAAATAATGAGTTTTTGAAACCATTTAAATATTAAAAATATAAAAAGTAAAAATCCAAAATTAGCCTCTTTCTGATCGCTATATAAATATTTTTCTCTTTCTTTCTCTCTTTTCCCCCCTAATTAGAGGTTAAATAAATTTACTTCCTGTGTTGATAGTCCATTTTTCAAACGAAGAAGATAGAGTGTGAGAGACAGTCAGACAGAGATGGTGGTACATGGGAGAGTGACAGAGACAGAGAAATTGACAAAGACAAAAACAAGAGTGTTAGATAAGTTTACAATAAGAACAGGGCATCAAACAATATATGGGTAAAGAGTGTTAGTTATATTTAAACACTTAGTAAGAGAATGACTTATTAGTATATTTTGGTTAATTAGAACTATTAAAATAGAAGTTCTTAAAACATAACTTAATCCCTAAACTAACGACTATTTTAGCATGTGTTTATTTCGATGAGGTAGGATCGCTTGTTTACCAAGGTTTGATTCTCACTTCAGGACAACTATATATCATCAAGTCTATGATTGTGAGACATAGTTAATGAGAGTGGACGATTAGTAGAAGTTTAATCGACCATTTATTAAAATGTGTGTTTTTTTGTTTTTCAAAATGAACAATTCAGTTTATTTACAATATAGTAAAAATTTGTAATAAAGTAAAACAGTCATGTTTTTTGGCTATTATTAATTAGCTAAAATTGTATTTTTTCCCGAAATAAAATTCATATTTATATTTTTAAAATAATGTATCAAAATGGCTGCTTTTGCTGAGGTAGGTTCACTTGTGTACCAAGGTTTGATTTTCAAGCTAGGACAACTCTATATCATCAAGACTATCCATGTTCATGACTGCATAACATAAATAATGAGAGTGGACGATCAACAAAAGTTAGCAATCTTTGACACCGCATTAAAAACCTAGACCTGGTTGCATTCCAGGGAAATGCTTATTGTCTTTCTCCGGATGACGTTAGTCAATTGGTTAAGGATTGTTGAACACCCTGGAATAAAGCTTCTTTCTAAGTCGAATTCACATTTCTCCATATGAACTCAGAGGATGTAATGTGATAAATGGAAAATACCTCATTCAGATATTGCATGATGATACTCGTTCTGCTAACCACTAGTATGTGGTCAATGTAAGTATAGACATATGGTAAGCCATGCAGAATCTTGTCTATCAATCTCTGAAAATATTGTGCTATTTACATAGCCTGTAGGAATTCGTACACCAGAAAGAGGGTGTGATAGTTTTAAGAATGTCCTTAGTAGCAACTGGAACTTATTAATATGCATTGGTCAGGTAAATTTTTGAAAAAAAAGCGTCCCTTGCAGACTTGAGGCAAAATTATGGATAGGCTAGTGGTCGACCATGAGAGAGGCCTTGAGTTTTCTGTAATCCACACATATATGGACATCTTTTCCACTGCACAAAATGTGTCTCACCAATAAAAGTAGGGGTGAAGCATATTGACTGTGAGAGAAGCAGATGACATCTGCTAATATTTTGTTGAATGCTTTTTATCCAAAGTCAGATTATGATAATGTAGTCACAATGGGTGAAAAATACCAGCTGTCCAGAGTGGTGCTAGGTTTAGTATTAACCAAAAAGCGGTACTCTTAAATAGGCGTATTATGTATTTGTACTGATGCAGGATTTCCAGATTATGGGGTGTAACAATGCTAATTCTGGTTGCCTTTCACTTTTCTTGATCTTATTTTGTTTAATGCTTGTCATATTGTGAGCCATAGCCCTTGCATTAATATGAATTGCCAGGAAATTTACACCGAGTATGTGTCTACCATAAAAAAAAACAGGTAAAGCCAGGTCTTATGTTGATATTAAAGGTCAGGTTTCTGTTCCCATAATCTCTACTAAGGAACTATTAGTTACATAGAGTTTGAATAGTCTTGATGTCAAATCTGTTACTGGTAGCTATGATACTAATTGCAACTCTAATATCAACCAGTAATTTCCGCTTGTTTTAATGGGTCAACATGTAAAAAAGATAACTGTGTGAACATGTACCAGTCAGTTCATCATCTGCTGGTGTGTTACTTTCCCTGGGCCTTATTATGCTTTTACTATTGAGGGTCTGGAATAAGGCATGTTCGTCGCAGGGTTGAGGAGTTAGACACTGGATTGCCAGAGAGTCAACAATCAGACACACATAGATCATAAAGCCAGGAGCACTATTTATCCACTTCCCACTTATTGGGGGAAATCTAGCTCCTTCCAGGAAGCATTGTGAAAGAGTACAAAATAGCTGATAATAGGCCCATTTGAATTTCACAGTAGGGGCAGTTCAAGTAATCACAAATAACTTACCCACTCTCTTGCCCAAAGGAAGATGTAATACAATAAGGCAGGTTATTACAAGGTCAAACATTCTTTAAATTTCGTAGAACAAGACACAAAGCTTGCAACAAATAAAAGCCTATAGAATTGATACTTAGGGCTCAACTGTACGACCTGAATTCCGATTGCCTGCCAGTCTGAGAGTGAATAATTCTATAAATAAATACTGCTTCATTCAAGCAATATTTGCCTATAGGATATTGGAGTTGATAAGTGTTAATTTGATTCTATAGAGCCCTCCTCCGCAAAATAAGTCTGCATGAAATGTAACAATTTACAAAATAAATAAGCTGCCGCCATCACTAAAAAATCCCATGAGGAAACCATAATTAAAAAATAACAACAAATATCAGCCATCTACAAAATAAATACAATGAAACAATGTAAACATATTAAAAAAAATAAATGTAGAGTAAATCATTTTGTGAGTATTGTTTCGTTTAGTTTCAAGATCATGAGGTCAGTTTTGTGTAGTTATATTTCGTTTGTTGTAACTCATGACCAGATTTGATCGAGCTAAGAGGGGCAGTCATGGGGGTTGATCTATATATGTTATTTATCTTCCAAGAGCAGAAAATTGTACAACTAAATTACAAAAAAAGTCATTTGATCGAAGTAAAAACTTGGCTTTGTTATAAGAGATATTGGTTACTGTTTTGAGCCACCATATTTATGGGTGGGGCTAGTTTGTTTTGGCAGCCATTAGGGAACATAGTCAAAAGATCTATTCCCAACTCCTACACTTTTAACATCGCGTTTAAAAGTTTGTCGTAATCCCGTTGTTGCAGTCTTTTCCATTGCGTTTTTAAAGATAATAATTGGGATTATTTTGTGAAATACATAAAAACTTGAAACTTTAAAATATTGTTATATTTCCTCGAATTATTTATCGGCATGATTTCAATATTTACTATTATATTTAATCTTACACGATTAAAAGTTTAGGAATTAAAGTAAGCAATAATTTATTGGCTTTTGAATTGGTAATACATAAGATTAATATGTAAAAACATATCTGTTTATAGAAATAATTTGAAAATATTAACTTTTAAAAATTATAATTACTTTCTTGTTTTCTCATGAAACATTTTACGATTTTTTTATTTTTAGGTTTTATTTTTTAACCCAGAAAATGTCACGGCAATTTTGTCCGTATGAAATGAAAATCAGTAACAGAAAACCAAATTTAAAAAAAAAGAAAGGTGCTACTGCAGAGACGGGGGCCACTGTTCGATCGATGGCGGCGGAAACTGCCGACTCCTCTTCGGGAGAAATCGTCCGAAAACGTGAGCGATGGAAAGAAATTTTATTTTGGGGAAGATAAGTTGAATTGACAATAAGTTAAAATTATGAACATTTATTTATTGAAACAAATTAAACATCATGTACAACAAATAAATAAAACTTTGATAAACATTTGAAATTACAAAAAAAACTAAATAAATAAAACTTTGATAAACATTATGCCTGGACGGCGGCACCGGGGCTTGCCCCCCCCCCCACACACACACACACTTTACGGTCATCAATAATGAAGTTTTATATGCATGTGTTTAACCGCCCCCCCACTTTTATAACTGTCCCGCCGGTCCTGTTATGTACATCAAATAAATAAATATCAAACTTTTAATTGAAATAAAAAAACGAAATAAATAAAACTTTGATTTGAAAAATAAAAAAGTAAACATAATTGACTGAACGATAAATGTGGAAAAAAACAAGTTTTAAACAGGGTATTGACTGAACGATAAATCCCCAAGTAAATGCAATAACTCTTCAAAGTTTAATCAGTTTACGTCCATTTCGTGAAAAAGTAATTAACTCAATATTAGTTATCTCCCCCAAAGTCAAATTTCTTTCCGTCGATCACGATTTCTCCCGAAGAGGAGTCGGCAGTTTCCACCGCCATCGATCGAACAGTGGCGTGGCCACCGAGAGTTACTACAGGCCAAGCAACTAACTTCCTGCCCCCCTCTGACTTCCGTGTCAAAACAAGGACGGTCGTAATGACGATAAGAAGGCATTTCGACTTCTCCATTCACTAAATAATCCATCAAAATTCAGGAAATCAACCAATTTTAATGAAATTTTCAGGATTTATTAATTAATGATCACGGAATATAATAAATCCATTACTTTATTATAAAGCTTGGTGCAAATGTATTATTTCTTGTAAACAAAAAACACCTTTACTAAAGTTATTCAAAATATCAAAACATGTTGACCATACGATATTGTAAATATTTAAAACAAAGCATTAGACAACTTTAAAAATTGCATGTAAAAAAAGAAAAGAACCCGATTCGATTCATCTTGAAACTGATCTTTATCCAATATAAATTTAAAGAAAATAATAATTCACGATCAAATACTGCAAAAAACTGAATTATGAATTACCATTATTTAAACTTCTAACCCAATCAACCGTAAGTAATTCAGACTTTGAAATTTGTTTAAAAATTATACAAAAAAAAATTTCAATGTTAACTGTTTGTTTAATAATGGAATCAAAATTCAGGAAATCAACCAATTTTAAAATAATTTCGCGCTTTTTAAAATTTCATTTCATAATTCACAAAGTTAAAATGCCTACTGCATATGTTTGGATTTCCAAAAGAGAAATAATTACTGCAAATATGGATACACGTAATGTTTACACCGACTAAATATAGTGTAGTAAGTTTGAATTTTTTTTAATTATATAAAAAATCAAGTCTGAATTACTTATTCATTATTTGATAAAAAAGTAGTGTTCCATTTTTTTTTATTACTTTTTTTCGATGTCTTAAGTGTAGCATAGTTTATCTTTTCTCTACTTTTGTAGATTAAATAAATGAAATAATAACATCATATTTAATCAAAATTTTCACAAAAAATATTAATTAAACAATGCTTTATTCAATGATAATATCGTTAATTCTTCGAGTTATACTGATTTTATTAACAAGAGTGTAGGGGCATTTTCCGTAATATATACGAAATAGTTTAAAAAAAAAAATATTTTAAACATATACAGATCTTATTTTCATTTTTAAAAAATCATGGATTTTTTTTATATATATAAAAATATACGTTTAGTAAAGGTGTATTTTATTTTAAAAAAAATAATACATTTTCACTAAGATTTAAAAAAAATGTTTCACTATATCTCCTATGCTTGTTTATTAATAAATATTGAAAATTTCATTAAAATTGGTTGATTTCCTGAATTTTGGTGAATTTTTAAGTGATGGGAGGGTCAAAATGTTTTTACATTTTGGGGATCGGCCTTTGATTTTGCACGTACCTATCTCTTAATAGCAAGATAGGAGTTGGTGATTCCATTATTAAACAGACAGTTAACATTGAACTTTTTTTTGTATAATTTTTAAACAAATTTCAAAGTCTGAATTACTTACGGTTGATTGGGTTAGAAGAAGTTTAAATAATGGTAATTCATAATTCAGTTTTTTGAAGTATTTGATCGTGAATTATTATTTTCTTTAAATTTATATTGGATAAAGATCAGTTTCAAGATGAATCGAATCGTGTTCTTTTCTTTTTTTACATGCAATTTTTAAAGTTGTCTAATGCTTTGTTTTAAATATTTACAATATCGTATGGTCAACATGTTTTGATATTTTGAATAACTTTAGTAAAGGTGTTTTTTGTTTACAAGAAATAATACATTTGCACCAAGCTTTATAATAAAGTAATGGATTTATTATATTCCGTGATCATTAATTAATAAATCCTGAAAATTTCATTAAAATTGGTTGATTTCCTGAATTTTGATGGATTATTTAGTGAATGGAGAAGTCGAAATGCCTTCTTATTGTTATTACTACGGTTCTTGTTTTGACACGGAAGTCAGTGACGTCATTTTCTAGCTAACCGGCCTGTAGTAACTCTCGGTGGCCACGACAGTGGCCCCCGTCTCTGCAGTAGCACCAAAAGAAGAACTTTAAATCAATTAGTTATTCATTTTAAATAATTAATGAATTACAAGGAAACAAAATTGAGTGGAATTTAGTTTATAAAAATACAAAAATGAGCGGTAAAAAAAATGAATTATACTTACATTTTCTTATGCCCATTTGTGGTTAAAGTGTTTTCATATGAAACAAAAAAAACAATAAGACATTAAATAAACAAATGATTTTAAAATTAAATTTCTTTTTAAGACTTGGTTAATTCTTTCGTTTTGCTATTTCAAGTATTTCGGGCAGAGCTTAGAATGGTTAGAGATTATTATGAATCATATTAAGATGTGACGTGTTAAGAAGGTGTAATAGCGGACATCGGAATAATCGTTTTACCGGGTAAAAATTGCATTGTGGGTAAACTTTACCCACAATGCAATGTTTACTTCCGTCAGTTTATATATTTAACTGACTGTATTTACTTTTGACCATTTTTAGAGGCAGTACAACCGTGCCACCGAAGTTCCGCTCTAACATGAGTTTAAACCAGACCGGTGTAGTCCGGAAAATGTCATCTGTGTATTTTTGGTCAACAAATAAGAAAAGCAAAAATGATTTCTGTAAATGGAAAGTTAGAATTTTACCTTTTTTTCAACTTGAATGTTATTTTTTATTTACATACATATTTTATGACGAAAATAGTGATTTTTCTGGGTTTTTTTTTACTCATAGTGAAAATAAATATGTTTATCCAATTTTTGGAATGTTTGTTTTTTTAAATTATTTTTTGTCTAAAAATATTAATAGTGAAAATATAATAAACTTTTTTTGGTCAAAAGTGGAGCGTAAGGGCCCCCGATCAACCACTCGAGAAACCACCTGTGCGCATGTGCAAAACCGCCCGAGAAACCACATGTGCGCATGCGCCAATGTAAAAAGGAAGCGCACAATTTAAAATATGAAAATATATAAAAAAAAACAAAATAAATCTAAATTTCGCAAAACTGAAAACGCTATTGAATGAAAATGTAAAATAAAAAAACAAACACGTAATAAAAAAACAAACAAACACGTAAATTTAAACAGTAGGTACGTGCAAAAATGGCGCCTTCTTGTACGGACTATGCTTATTAAAAAGCGCTTATCATTAATTATTTAATTAGTTTCCGTGTAAACTGTGATTGTGTTTGAAAGATAAAAGCCTAAACTTAATCTCTAAACGAAAAAAACTGCATATTTACGTGTGAAAAATAAATTATAATAAAATATGTAATTACGACGGTCAAAAACCCCAAAAATTCAATGAATTTTGAACTTTGAAAAAAATTACTTGTAAAAATCCCTTAAAAGATAAATATAAGTTTTTGGGAACTATTTCAAAGATAATTATTAAATTAAAGTCATAAGACACTGAATTAAAAAAAAAATCCCACGTCTGACTAAAAATTAGCAAAATTATCCCTTCAAATGTGATAAATGAGTAAAATCCGCCATAACTTCATCGGAAAAGGACGTTGTTTACATATTGACTATCGCTATGCAAAATATATAGAAGACAAAAATGTCATAATTTATCATTTTTAACTTTATATATAAAAATGTAATAATAGTTTATAGAAGTTGAAAAATTATTATCTATTAATTTCTTTATTCTTTTCTTTTTCAAAAGTTGATTATCTCCCCTACGAAATCTTCTTTCTTTATAAACAAACTGAAATGATTTTGAAATGAAATCAGAATAAACTGGAAACAGAACGATGGTTTGACAATTGTCCCGGATTTTTCCTTTGGTTTGGTGCTTTGCTTTCTTACAAGTTATGTCGGCCTACTTATGGGAACAAGATTGATATGAAGCTTATAGCAGAGTTTAGTTGTTCGGATCCCAACCAGTTTATTATTGAATGGATTGCGAAGGCTGAGCTTGTGTGTCCACTGTGCTATGCAAAGTCAATAGAATGCATAACCCTTATACATTTGACAGGTGGCGTTTTTGTGGTGTACCAACAATTGAGTGAAAAAAAAGGGATTATGCCTCCATAAAGAAATTTGTATTTACAACCTTCGCCCTGAACTACTATGCAGCATATGCACACTTTGTGTCATGCTTCATGCACCTGGGTGAAACCGTAGATATTTCTGGTGAACCTGCGAAAGCTTACTGTACCATTCGATGGTATAACGGATCGAAGACTCAAAGCAGCTTTTGTCCATGAGTTGGCCGACAGCTTTCACGAACTTCTTCTAACCGAATGGAGGTAATTCGCATTTCTCAGCTGTTGGCTCGAGCGTGAGATATATTGAAAGATGACCCAACTAGACCCGCGTTAATTACGACATCCGTGGGGCTAATGTAAACTAAGGAAAGCCAGACGAAAAACACCAGGATAAGTTGTTTCGAATGCGACAGACAGAGGGCCTGAGACCCCCAACTGCGGAGAAGTGATGCACGTTTTTACCGATATAGATGACTAGGGCAAACTTATCTGATTTGTCCTGGAAAAGGTTTGGAGGACGACAGCTATGCACCGGCTCTTGCCCAGACAAAATGTAGACTCGGTGCTGTCAACTGTAAGAGTTGCACTCGTTGATTGTGGGTGTTCCTGCTCATTAGTGAGCACAACAGTTTGCCGGAAGTGGCGAAAGCAGACCATCAAGGTGATTACTATTGGCGGAGGAACGCAAACATGTGGACTAGGGTCCGTTAGCCTCCAACTCGAGCCAGTTTCTATTTGCGCGGCTGCGTCAACCCTTATCATTGAAGATCCCGATTTTCAAGCGGAGTTCGACCAACAAAGAAATGAATTGACTGCGACCTGAAAATAGGCGGAAAGCAATTCTCCTGACAATCTGAAAACCCCTGTCACTGAGTATTCAATGTCAGTAACAGTCAGGAAACTATTTGAGGAAGAAGTACAGCGATGGATCAAGAGGTTTGTTTGCTTCCTATGACGAACAATAGCTGTGCCCCCTGAGAGGGCTGCTTCCGCTGATGGTTGTCGCTCAGCAGAATAAATCTAAAGTGCGCTCTGTAATGAACTATAGGAAACAGAGCCTGGCCTCCGCCAATAATTGCATAAAGCTGAGCAAAATACGACATATTCATTTGAACAGCAGTCATCTTAGAGTGAAACAAACAACCTACTTCGTTAGGAGGATCTCGCCCCTAATACGGCGAAAAGGACTATAGAAATTTGCCATTGCATCCTGTCACGAATGTTTGTCTGTTGATCCTGCACCAATACGATCCTAACATGGGAAGCTTGAATGATCAAGCGTATGGAAAAGGTTGGGTATGGATGTTACTCACTATCAGGGTGTTCACTACCCCCCCCCCCTCATCGATTGCGGACCTACCAGATTTGCCATTTTGAGACTTTTCCGGCGAGAGGATTCTATCGCTGTGATACAGTGTCTCAATTCTGTTTTCATTGAGTGAGATGCACCCAACGAAATTTTGATCGACAACGGTACAGCTTTCAGTAGCAATAGGTTCAGATTATTTGCTGAAAGTTGGGGGGCTCCGATAGCGTTTTCAGTGTATATATGCACTGTCAGGAAACGTATTGTCGAGAAATAACATAGATCTATAAAACAGATTGTCGCTAGGAAGAGATTTACTGCTGAAGAGGTTGGTTATTGGTACAATATCACGCTAAAAGACGATGTTCCTAATGCGACGACCCCGGCGAAATATCTGTACAAGTATCAATGACGTCCTTTAGTTGCTACCAGGAAACAAGCATTACATTTATGAATGGGGGACGTTGGGCTGGTAGGAGCCTGGCCAAACAAGTGCATGAGTGACGAAGGTGGTGAGTCCCCAAACGGTGTGTGCGGACGGAGTGCCTCGCACTGTAAGACATCTTCGCTCGTACCATCGGATGGTGAGTAATTCCAAATAGAGTGGAAGTACAGCATGAAGCGATGGCGAATTATGTGTGATGTGCCGGTGATGAATGAAAGGGGCCGATAGCAATAGTGACGACGGCAATAACGAAGATAAACGTGTCTCGGTAGGATCACATCAAGAAGCGACGAAATAAGCTGTGTCACGTGTTCGGTATCGAGAGGGGTGATGTTCCCAGGCTATAAACGTGCAAAGTTGAATCAAGCAATGTTGCATGAAAAAGACAGAGTAATAATTAACAAACAAGATAAGGTAGTTCAAATAACGTTTATTGAATGTGTGTGTACGTGGAATGATGAAGTGTGTGTGGTGTATGCATGTGTGTCGATGGAAAAACAGTTCTTGAAAAGGTATAAGAAGAAATGAATCCGGCGTGAGAAAAGTCTTTGAAAGCCGTACACAAAGAAAATGAGTTGAGAACTCTTACCGTTGTTTGACCACGTGTGTTGGTAGTTGTTATGCCGATGCCATTTGAAGAGAAAAGCGTGAGACGAAGCGCTAGTGTATTAGCGTCGTTCTGTCGACCAGAGAAGAGAGAGAGAGAGAGAGAGAGACGGAGCGCTGGTGCCAGCGTTGTTCTCCCGAGGCTGGTCGGTGAAGAAGAGAGAGAATTTCCGTTTGCACCTGGTTTTATAGTCCGAAGGGCAGATAACTCTGGTGTTGCTTTCCAACGCCACCTGTTGGTGAAAAGGCGACACCTAACGGCCAACCGGTGCAGTTATGTTTTGAAAGGAGGAGGTAACTGCTACAAGGACTCCCCCCCCCAGATTGAAAAATATTGAAAATATTATTCAATATGTACAGTTGTAGATGAGAAGCATTCTTTGTGGGTATGTCTGTTTTGCTGTTGAAGATTAGAAAAAGTAGTGTGCACGCTACTTATTTCTGTTTCTGCATCTGTATTGAATGATTGATCGCAAGTGTGTCTGCGGAATTGAGTGTTTGTAACGCATGTGGATCTGCGTGTTTGCATGCAATTGGGTCTGCATCAAGTTTGAGTGCAAGCGAATTTGCACTTGTTGGTGGCGTTGTTCATGTTGATTAGTCTGCGTGATGCGGAGCTGATGAACGAACGTTGAATTGTCAGTGTTGTCCGGGAATGTTTGATGCTTGGGTCTGCGCAGTTGTTGATGAGTGAGCACAAGTGGGTCTGTGCGGTGGTGATGAGTGAGCACAAGTAGGTCTGTGCAGTTGTTGATGAATAGGCACAAGTGAGTCTGTGCAGTTGTTGATGAATGAGCACAAGTAAGTCTGTGCAGTTGTTGATGAATGAACACAAGTGGATCTGTGCAGTTGTTGAATGAGCACAAGTGAGTCTTTGCAGTTGTTGATGAATGAGCACAAGTGAGTCTGTGCAGTTGTTGATGAATGAGCACAAGTGGGTCTGTGCAGTTGTTGATGAATGAGCACAAGTGAGTCTGTGCAGTTGTTGATGAATAAGCACAAGTGTGTCTGTGCAGTTGTTAATGAATAAGCACAAGTGGGTCTGTGCAGTTGTTGATGTTGTTCATGTTAATTAGTCCGTGTTGTGGAACTAATGAACAAACATCTAGTTGTTGATATTGGTGGTACGCTATGGTCAAAATCAGATGCACAAATGTCTGCAAGTGAGTTAGCAGGTCCAGGTACAAGTGGGTCTGTACTGGTGTTGGTGCGCGTCGTTCGAGTTGATGTGTCCTCCTGTAGATCATCGAACGTCCAGTTGTTGAAGAGGGTTGGTAGCCCTTGAAGGGTGATGTTGGTGCTTGCTGAGCCTGACTTTTTACAACCAGTATTAAGTCTTGGGGCTTGGTGATGTTGTTCGTGTTTGGCTGAGTTTGTCATCGTGTGTTGTCTGTTTTGTAGTTTTCTTTTCTTATATATATATATATTTCCAACACGTGGGTGGAAGGGAAAAAGGAAAGAGAAAAATGGAGTCGTAATTTGTTTCACACGAGGAATGACGTTTTTGTTTTCGTTTGTTTGAATGTTAGTTTCCACGTAGAGAAAGAATGGCGGCTTCTCTTTCCTTTTTTCTTTGTTGTCGAAAAGAAAGAAAAAAATGAATTCGTATTATCTTTTTTTTTTTTTGAATTTTCATTTCCACGTGGTTAGAGAAAAAGATGGCGGCTTCCTTTCTCTGCTTGTTGTTGAAACAGAAAATAAGTTCGTATTTTCTTTTTTGTTGTTTGAATTTTTTTATCAACACGTGGTCCGAAAAAGATGGCAGCATTTTTGAATTTCTTTATCAACACGTAGTCATGAAAAAGAGTGTCAGTGTGTGAGCGTTTGTTTTCTTTTGTTTTCTTTTTATCTCCACGTGTTCAAAACAATGGAAATGGCGTATTGTAAGGTCCTTTTGTTCGTCGAAAAAAAAAAAAGGATTGGCAAAAGTTTGTCTTTGTCTTTGTATATATTTTTCCGACACGTGGGTGGAGAAAGAGAAGAAGAAAAAATGAAATTGTAATTTGTTTTATACTCGGAGAAAACCGAGAAATGTTTTTGTTTTTCTTTGTTTGGGTATATCCACGTGGCCAGGAAAAAATAAAGATAGCAGCTTCTTTTTTTTATTTGTTTGTATTTTTCTACAACGTGGGTAGAAAAAAAAGGAAAAAGATGGGTGCGTAATTCGTTTCACCACGAAAGAAAAAAAACGAGAAATGATATATATTTTTTTTTTCTTGCACGAAATTAATTACTTCGTCCTATACAACAAAGCTTGCACGTTCGGGTCACCAATTGTTCAGTATCGAGAGGGGTGATGTTCCCAGGCTACACAAAGAAAATGAGTTGAGAACTCTTACCGTTGTTTGACCACGTGTGTTGGTAGTTGTTATGCCGATGCCATTGTAAAAGAAAAGCGTGAGACGAAGCGCTAGTGTATTAGCGTCGTTCTGTCGACCAGAGAAGAGAGAGAGAGAGAGACGGAGCGCTGGTGCCAGCGTTGTTCTGTCGAGGCTGGTTGGTGAAGAAGAGAGAGAATTTCCGTATGCACCTGGTTTTATAGTCCGAATGGCAGATAACTCTGGTGTCGCTTTCCAGCGCCACCTGTTGGTGAAAAGGCGACACCTAACGGCCAACCGGTGCAGTTATGTTTGGAAAGGAGGAGGTTACTGCTACATACGTCTCAGAGGGAGACACAGACGAAGGGTCCGCCTCGCAGCTGTTGCGTGTGTTATAATGAGAACAGGGGAAAGTGTAATGTATTGAGCCAATACCCCTGACATAAACGACAAAAATAGCTTGTGTCATACATAAAATTTTCATAGCGTCCAAGTGAATTAGTAAAAAGAAAGTATTTAGATATTAAATCAGAATTAGCTGGAAAGCGACAGGAACGGCGGTTGATTGTTAGACGATTGTCTCGGATGTTTCGTGTTGTTTTGTGCGTTGCTTTCTTACAATAACATCGTGTCAGACGAGACGCAAGAACTAACAACGATCACAGAAGTCAACTGAATTTAAAAACAAGAAGGAAATCATAGAATTTGTACCACATGCAAAGGAATTAAATTTTGCTTCGGATAATCTCAGACAAGAATGGACAACATGGAGAAACAAATTCCAAATATTTCCTCAAGCTACAGAGTCAGATATGAAGTCAGCGAATGGAAAAAAATCTCAATTCTTCCATTGACCTGTACAGGGAGACAAATAAAGAAACGTGTGGTTAGCAAAGTATGACTTACCCCAGCCAGGAATGGATTCATAAAGAAACAGAACCTGAGTGAAATGGCTAGTTATAGCAAACACCTCCCATTACTTCCTGATCTCTCTGGCAGAAGAGCTCACTGCTCATTTGCATGCTCATTTGCATGAGTGCAATGTCACTGGCAATAAAAGGGGAATGTTTTGAAGGAAGTGGGCGACTATGAGTTGGTGATTTGTGTTGGTGACTACGTTGGTGTGTGCGCTGGATGAAAGACTGTTCGGAGAGATATCATTTGGCAGAGCAAGACCGTGGAAACATTTTGTTGCGATAAGGAGTACAGACACGAGGAAATCAGTAGAAAGAAAAATATAATTACAAAACGTTTATTAATTCTTTTAACCTGTATCTTATGAGATACAAAGGAAGAAACTTAATTCCACTTTTAATTTTGAGAACGAGGAATAGTGTCGGATTTTTCGTGGGTGTTAACGAAAAACCGCTCTAAACAAAGGTCATGTTATCTAGGAAAATTATCACAAAAGAAATTATAACAAGAGAGAAGGAATGGAAGGATACAAGATGTTCGTAAAAGTTAAAACAAAGTTTTATTTACAAAAAAGGTAGCTTGGACTGCTTTTTTTTCCAAAGCTGGAATAAATAAATTATTCCTGGATAACATACAAAAAAAATAAAAATAAAAAAAATACAACATCAGGATTTCTGAACATTAAAGTTAGATACAACAAAAATTGACACAATCTAAGCAAAGGAATAAATCTTTATAAAACATGAACTTACTATAAAGTCAGTATTCTTACAAATCAATCAAAAGGTCTCTTTTTTTCTTTACACCAAAGTTACAACCAAAAGTAATAAAATTAACAAACCGTGCTGAAGGCCGAACATAATTTTCACGATAAAAATAACTCCTTTTTTTTATCAAACGTCTGTCACAAAGTTCTTTTTTTTTCTTCTTTTTCTTCAATAATTTTCTTTTAGCAAATCCAACGTAAGATATACGTCACAAGAACAGTACAAATTTCAAATAAACATAATACTTGCGATTTTCCACCGAGTGTCCCTGAATAGCATCACGCGCGAATGTAAGGATTCAACTTGCAAAGTTACATCTTTCAAATCGATCTGTGTTGCAAAGACGATCACTCTCTATGATTCTTAATCTCTGATTAGAATCTTCTCGACAGCAAAGTATTCCAGTTCACTGGAGCTAAGCTCTTCAACATAGGCAATTTCGTGCATGGAGTTCTTCTTATCTCGTTCAAATTCTCCATAATTCTTCATTTCAAGTGCCTGGTTTGGAACATCTTCTAAGGTAAACATTCGTTGACTGAAGGAAGAATATTTCATACACAAAAGGCAATTCTTGCCAAGAGATATCATATCTCTTAAATTTCTTCAAGTAGAAATTCTTCACAAATTTAACGTCCCCCATGTGGACGGAGAAACAGCTTTACAGGTGTTGACTTCCTGAGGTCCAAATCTGTTCTGATCAAATTTCGCGCCGATATCAACTCCAGACATAACCAATGCATCATTGCTAAAAATAGAAATCACGTGACACAAAATGGCCTCCCTAGCATAACTCCCACGCAATATAATCCATATGACCTTCAACCTGCACGTAGGCCAACCTGACAGCCCCCACCCCCAAGCGGTCACAAACAAAGGGAAGTAACCGATGACCTACTTAGAAAATATCTCGAAATTTCCACAATAGAGATATCATCTGAAAACGATGATTGAAAAGTTTAATAAACAGCGCCAATCCAGAAAAATGTTTACTTTTCTAACACGTCAGTTATTCAGATGCAAACAAAAAGAAGACAACATATGTTACAGAGTTGCGTCAAAAAGCAAATAAATGTGAATTCGGGCAACTTACAGACAGATTGACAAAGGATATCCTTGTATATGGCATAAAAGACAATATGTTACGTGAGAGATTGTTGCGGATGTAGTGTAATACAAATTACCTCCCTTTGCACTCGTGCATAGCTAAGGAACTCTCCTATGTTCGAAGATCACATTGAGACTTTAACACAATAGAGATATAAATATTGTTTGCTACCGTAAGAGACATTAGTTATCATTCTGCATTTTGTCTTTATTCTCGTCAACTCTCATAAAAATACATGGTGTCAGAAATTTGGATCATTATTTCGAACGATTAAAAACGTTTATTTAAGAAGATTTTCGCCGGGAAAGCCAAAAAGGTTAACAAATTCGGACAACAGCCAACGCAAATTGAACAAACAAAACAAGGAAAACCGTCAAAAAAATTAAAAAAATTAATATTTCTTTAAAAAAAAGTAAATCTTTTTCTTCATCTTCATCAACGAAATGACTGCAGGAAAATCTTTTGCAAATTTACCGTCCCCAGATAAAATGTCCTTATCGGGAGATATAGCGAGCAATTAGCGAAAATTCAAGAGGAACTTTTAAAATTATTCTGTTGCAAGTCGACTCTCAAATGAACTCGATACTAAGTATCAAACTTCAGTATTTCTTGCAACTATTGACGAGTCTTGTTATGATATTTATGAATGGCTTCATTTTGACAAAATAAGACAGATTTAATCGAAGTGATAACGAGATTCGAGGAAGTTTTCGTTATTGAGAGACATGAAGCATATGAGACTTATAAATTCCACCCTCGGAAACAGGACCACAGTGAGAGCATAGATTCCTATATAGCTGTTCTGCACCCACTTGAAAAAAACTGCAATTTCGGACAACTAACGGATAGTCTCATTAGAGACCAAGTTGTGGCGGGAGTTAACGATGATTCAATGCGAAAGAAATTTTAGCCGACAAAAAAGTAACCCTCGACAAGTGTATGGGTAGAGCAGACGAATCATCAAGACTTCAAACCAAAACAATCCTCTCGACCGTGAATACAACATATTTACAATTAAACCGTGTCGCCAAACCTTTTAGAGATAAAAGGCAGAAAAAGAAGATGACGGAGAAACAGTGTATGCAGTGTGGAATGCATGTATTTCACAACAGAAAAGACTGCCCCGCCTCGCAAGCAAGATGTAGAAAGTGTTCAAATAAGGAAACTACGCAACTGTCTGCAAAAGTAACACGAAAATTAGGGAAGTTGAGGAAGAAACTCAGTTCCTAGGAACTGTTGTATGTAATACAGTTAGTGAAGAAGAATGGCAAGCTAAGGTAGAAATCACCACTGAAGTCTGCAGCAAAGTCATCAAATTTAGATTAGATACCGGCGCAGATGTGACTGTTTGGCCAGACAGGTTCTTTGGGAAGAACTCTCCTATCGTAAAACCGACAAGCAAAAGCTTATATGAACAAGGTCGACATAAAATAAAAGTATTAGGAAGAGTGGATGCCACACTTAGTTATAAAAAAAACTTTGCAAACAGCAAGTATACGTAGTGAAAGATTTAGCCGAACCATTACTGGGTGGACCAGCAATCAACGCTCTAAAAATATTGAGTAAATTCAATACGGTGAAAAGTGACGGTCATCAATATAAAAACGACTTCTCCAGTTTTTTCACTGGCCTAGGAAATCTACAGCACATTTATAAGATTCATTTGGATGATATGGCCCAACCCTTTTCAATCGTTGCTCCTAGACGTCTTCCACTTCCCATGAAGAAAAAAGTCCAGAAAGAGTTGAAGCGTTTGGAAAAAGAAGAAATTATCCATCCAGTGAAGTCCCCAACAGACTGGTGTGCTCCCATCGTAGCAGTCTCGGAAAGGTATGGAAGAGTCAGACTTTGTGTCGACCTCTCAAAACTTAATGAAAGAGTGAAAAGGGGAAATTTTCCACTTCCTTCAACGGATGGAGCCACAGTGTTCACAAAACTTGATTGTAACAGTGGTTTTCACCAAATAGTTCGGCATAAGGATTCACCGGAACTAACCACCTTACAAACTTCTTTTGGACAATTTTGCTATTTGCGTCCACCATTTGGAATAAGTTCTGGACCGGAAATCTTCCACAGAGAAATGTCGCACATAGTGTCCAGAATACCAGGGGTCATTTGCGTTATAGATGATATTCTAATCGGTAGAAAAATTCAAAACGTGCACGATCAGAGTACAAATGGTACTTCAACGAATTATAGCAGCAGGGGTAATATTAAATGAAAAAATGTTTATTCTCCGCTAGAGAAGTTACATTTCTTGGACATCTTATCTCGAAAGAAGGAATTCGAGTTGATCCTGAGAAAGTGAAGACCATTAAAGAATTGACCAGACCACAACATATGTGTCAGCTAAGACGTTTACTTGACATTGCAAATCATGTGGGCAAATTCGCTGAAGATTTAGCAGAAATCACAAAACAACTGCGGAATCGTCTTTAAAAAGAAACAATATGAATACGGGAGCAGACTCAGGAAACAGCGTTTCAGACTCTGAAGAAGAAACTGACTTCTGCACCAATACTAATGCATTATAGTGCTGAAAAATCAACAGGAGTCTCAGCAAATGCATCATCTGATGGCTTGGGTGGAGTACTACTTCAGAAGGAAGATGACTGGAGACCTGTATTTTATGCGTCAAGATCTCTCACTGAAACAGAGCAGAAATATGCACAGATCGAGAAGGAAGCATAAGCAATTACGTGGTGTTGTGAGAGGTTTGTGGAGTTCTTGATAGGACTTCCAAAGTTCTTGATAGAAACAGATCATAAGCCTCTACTTCCACTGCTGAAGACCAAATGCCTTGATGTACTGACTCCCAGAATACAACGTTTCCACATGCGGCTAATGAGATTCACCTACGTGATTACACACACCGCAGAGAAAAACCTAACACCGCAGACACTTTATCCATGGCTCCTGGTTGCCTACCAAACGAAACATATGACCCTGTACTGAGATCCTACTGGTTTGTGCGACAATACCTTACAGTTTATCAGGAACTCTTATTGTATCAAAACCGACTGATCATCTCAGCCGACCTACAAAAAGACATCTTGGATCGTCTCCACGAAAGACACTAAAGTATAGTCAAGTGCAGAGCAGTAGCACGGAAGAATTTTGATGGCAATGCTTTTCCAAGTAAATTGCTGAGAGAATAGGAGAGTGCAGTATATGTGAGAAGGAAAGGAAATATCATCCATAGTTTCTACAACCTAGCAAGTTACCTGACTACACATGACAGAAGGGAGGAATGGACTTGTTTGAACTGAATGGATACCGATATGTGATAGCCGTTGACTATTATTCCAGGTGAATAAAAATATCTCATCTACAGACAACAATTTCTGGCAGTATGGTGGATAATTGCAAGACAATATTTGCTCGATACGGAATTCCCGAGATCGTTGTTTCCGATAATGGTCTTCAGTTTATATCCAAAGAGTTCTTTGATTTCTCAGAGAATTTTGGCTTTGTTCACCTCACAAGTAGCCATCATTATCCACAGGGAAACGGAGAAGCAGAACGTGCGGTTCAGACAATCAAGTTATCCGTACATCGCATTACTGAATTATTGCAGTACTCCCCTCCAACATGGCCAGAGTTTTTAAGAATTTTGATTTGAGCATTTCAGCACTGTCTCAACAAAGTTTAATTGGCAAACAAATTTTGAGAAACTTAAAAGTTTAGACTCTAAGCTCAGAATGAAACAAAAAGTTAATTTTGACAAGCGTCATAGAGCTAGAGCACGTGCATCAGTAACTGAAGGATTGTCAGTTTGGTTAAAGACACTCACAACTAGTCCAGCCAAAGTGGTGAAGTCTTTATCACCAGAGCCAGTACTGGCCAAGACTGAGTCAGGTTGTTATAGCCACATATTTTGCACCATAAAGTACGAAAAGAAGAATAAGGGACTTGTTGGCAAATATTTTCCTACAATAAAAACTATGGTGCAATTCACCAAAAAGAGAACATACATAAAAAAAATTGGGACCGGATGTAGTTTAGACAGCGAAAGGCCAAGAGAGGAAAAGTCAGCCCACGCAGTTTGCGGAGGGATGAAGGGCAACCAATCAAATTGGAGTAAAGCCTGTTGCAATGAGAGAAGAAGGGAAGACGTGAGAAAGCCGACAAAGCAGGAGACACGAGGTGTGGGTAGGCGGAAGCGGTGGAGTCAAGACGTTTCTAAGATTTGCTGCCGACCAATCAGAAATTGAAATAAGATATATCCCAGCACACAAAAAACAAAAGGAGATTTACAAGGAAAAATCCTATCTGACAAAGTTTGCCATATAGACGACAGCAACAATTTCCTTTCTGGATACGAGATTACCTATATCTCGTCACCTAAAAAGAAACTATCCGCAAAAGACAAGACAGTCAGATTTCAGGAGCGGAGGGGTCAAGTCGTATCAAGATTTTGTGCCGATCAAGCATTTAAAATTGAAAGCTATACTCTCGTATACAAGGAAGGACAAAGTTTATGAGATAACCTAAGCTCGCTACATTAACGAAAGTCCGCGGAAGGAACTGACGTCAGGATCTAAAATCCTGTAAAAATATATTCCACTCAACGTGTCAATTAACACACACACACACACACACACACACACACACACACACACACACACACAAAGACTATAAAAAGGTATGTGCTCTATGACAAAAAAAGACAAATGAAAAAGATAACAAATTACTTTTTTTAACTTTCATTATTTGTAAATTTCTATAACTCTGATCTAAACCAGCCCCATATCAAAAACTCCCCAGAGCGGAGCAGAACTTTTATTTTGTCTTTTATATTTAATAAACACTTGTTATGTTTGGTTAATTCTCACAAGTATCTTATTTCTAATTTTATGTTTACGAACTGTGATTCAAATGTGTCCCGTTCCTTCTCCTATTTATCGTTTAATGAAAAGTGGTTTTACTACCTTAACATGTGATTCGCGGGCCCGATTAAAACATAAAGGATCACGTTTATAACAAGGTCTGCTTCAGCGAAACAGAAGCCATCTTCGCAATAGAATTGAGCATACCAAGTTTCCTCATGTAGCTACACCCACTGAAACGTCGACATTACCAAACATACCCAGAGATATTCCTAAGTATAGCAACACCGAACCCAGGACCCAGTTTCCTGTGCACCGAGATGTTCCATCTGTCAACACTGGAAGTCTCAGACCAGCAGTTTACATCAGGAGTGGTCAGAAAGTTCGACCACCAAAGAAACTGTCTTTATGAATTGAAAGGGAGATGTGGCGTAATCCAAGTTACCTTTTTTTGCACTCGTGCAAACTTAAGGAACTAATCTATGTTTAAAGATCAGATATATAATTTAACACAATGGATATAAGCATTTTAAGTTTGACCGTAAGGGACATACATTCACACTCTGCATTTTGTCCTTATTCATGTCAACCCTCATAATAATACAGCAGGAACCACCCTTAGACTAGGAAAAGAACATTCAGACTGTTGAAGAAACAAAGTTACATTAAAATATAATGGCTACGTGTGAAACAGAAAATATATCAATGATTCGAGAGAGAAGAAAATCAAGATGGCGAGACAAGAAATCAAATTGAACTTCCCATTTACATTAAAAATGTCTTACTTGCTGGCTGCAAAATGCTGGGTCGTTATCGGCCCAAATCTCATGCGGTGCCCCCCTTCCGTAAAAGACGGATAATAGTTATCAAATAACGCTTGCGTGGAATTTGTCGCCTAACCGCAAAACGGGTTGGTCCACAGTCGATGACAGTAAGTAAGTGGTTGCCATTATAATGTGTGATATCCATTGCAACCCTTTGCCAGTCGTTTTTATCGCAACCGCGCTGGTGCTGGGTCAATTGACTGACATATCTCACAGTGCTTGATGACTTGTTTCACATCTGATTTGGCCACTGATGAGTTTACACGCCTCACGAAATACAGAGTCCTCTTGATACCTGGATGTCCGCTCTGTGTGCAGATGTTTTCTATCTGCTGATGGCTTATAATAGCTAAGGCTAATAGTCGTAGCCTCACTATAAGTATAAGCACGGTAGATGGTAGTCATACGAGGAAAAACTCAACGCTTCTTTTAACATTAAACACATCTTTGTTGGGTATCCTATATTTGGTATGCTATAGCATAGAAAAAAGTAGGACTGGTGTCCAGTTGAATGGAAACAAAGTTCTTTTACTGTCCGGGGGTGGTGCTCGGTAATCCAGTGTATGAGGGGGCAAGAGAGAGGTGAAGAAGAGTCCCTTCTAGGGTGACGTCCAGGGTCTCTCTGACGATCCGTTCCACCGTTCAATATGGGTGTTGTTACGTAAAGACGAGAGTTATCTCCCGTTGACTTAAGTGACTCCCACCGTCACTCTTGACGGCAACCTCCCACTACTTGGATTACTGCTATATGTAATCAGTGTAAATAAATTTTTGTTATGTTCGCACGTGTCTCGACTCTGTTAATGAATGCTTCAATAACAAGTTACTAATATGGCTTTATTTATTACTCACCTGTATCAACCCATAATATAAAATGGTGTCAGAATAAAACATCGAACCGTCAACACTAACAGCCGTATATAAATATTTTCAAAAAAAAAAAAAAAATGGAATTTTTACCACATCCAAAAGAATTAAATTTCTCTTCGGATAATCTCGGACAGGAATGGGAAACTTGGAAAAACCAATTTCAATTGTTCCTGCAAGCTACAGAGTCTGACAAAAAGCCGGAGAAGGTGAAAACTTCAATATTACTGACCTGTATAGGAACCGAGGGAAGGAAAATATATTATACGTTTAACTTTGAAAATGACGAAGAGAAGCTAAACTTGAAAAAAGTTATAGAAAAATTTGATGCGCACTGCCAACCAAGAAAAAACCTGACGTTTCTCACATATCAATTTCTCACGTGCAAACAGAAAGAAACACAGAGATTTGATGAGTACGTCACAGAACTACGGCAAAAGGCAAACAAATGTGAATTCGGTGACCTCACTGAAAGACTAATAAAAGACATTCTAATTTGTGGCGTTAATGACAACATGTTGAGAGAAAGAATGCTCAGAGAACCTTCACTGGATTTACAAAAGGCGATACAAGCAGGCCTGAGTGCTGAAGAAACGAAGAGACACTCCAAGATAATGGCTGCATACGAAACAGAAAATATCGCAACAATTCGCAATCCAAAGAAAAACAGGCTGTCGTCCAAAGTCATGTTCAAACGTGAAGACAAAAAGCCCGCGAAAACACAACAATGGATTGAGACATGCACCTACTGCGCTGGGTCACATCAGAAAGGAAACTGTCCAGCATACAATAAAAACTGCACAAATTGCGGCAAAAAAGGACACTTCGCTCGAATATGTCGAACGAAAAAGAAGAAATTATATAATGTCGGACAATCACACAATTCAGACCACGTGGAGCAAAATCAGTTTAACATGGACGCCATATTGAAAAAAAATGTAGACGCACTACAAACTGACAAATGGAAAGTAAAGATTCGAGGCAACGAAACACTCATCAACTTCAAAATCGATACAGGTGCTGAAGTAAATGTATTACCAGCAAAAATATATAGAACTGTTGAACCAAAGCCAAAATTAAATAAAACGTCTATAAAATTAACCGCCTACAACTGTACGCAAATTCCAACGATAGGGAGCTGTGTTATACAATTACAAAATAAAAATATAAAAGTAAGTTCGCATTTCATTGTGGCAAACACAAATGCAAACGCAGTAATCGGCGCAGAAACAGCGGAAGAATTAGGACTGATAAAAAGAACTTATGAAATAAACAAGACGGACATAGAAGCATTAAAAGAAAAATATAAAGATTGCTATGGTGACATCGGAAAATTACCAGTCACACATCATATAACAATAACTCCGGACATAAAACCCGTCATAAATCCTCCAAGGAACATACCGTTTGGGATGAAACCAAAATTAAAAAAGGAGTTAGAAAAAATGACAAAAATGGGAATAATAAAACCCGTTGAAGAACCGACAGATTGGGTAAATTCTCTGGTAATAGTGGAGAAACCGAACGGAAAATTAAGACTATGTTTGGACCCTAGAGATCTAAACAAGGCCATAAAAAGAGAACACTACAAATTACCCACCGCCGAAGAAATATTTGCAGAAATGGAAAATCCAAAATATTTCACAAAATTAGACGCTTCAAATGGATATTGGCAAATACCCGTTGATGAAGAAAGCTCTAAGCTATTAACATTTAATTCGCCATTTGGTCGTTATTCGTTCACGCGCCTGCCATATGGAATACATAGTGCCTCTGAAATTTTTCAAGCACAAGTTGCAAAAATAATAGAAGGCATACCTGGAACGAAGAACTCACAGGATGACATAATAATATGGTCAGAAACATTAGAGGACCATATAAAAACATTAGACAAAGTATTCAGTCAACTACGCAAAGCTGGATTAAAATTAAACAAAAATAAATGTGAATTTGCAACAAAGCAATTAACATATTTAGGTCATTTGATCACTGATGAAGGAATAAAACCAGACCCTTCTAAAATAAAGGCAATAACAGACATGCCTCTACCCGAAAATAAAAAAGATATCCAACGATTTTTGGGAATGACCAACTACCTGTGCAAGTTCATACCAGAGTACTCAGAGATAACTACACCGTTGAGAGTACTGCTACACAACGATACGCTGTGGTCATTTGATAAACCTCAAATAGAGGCTATAGAAAAACTAAAACGGATAATAACTAGCCTACCAATTTTAAAATTTTATGATCCCAGCAAAGAAATTAAAATCACCACCGATGCCAGTAAACATGGATTGGGTGCAGTGTTACAACAGAAACATGATGAAAAATGGTTACCCGTGTCATACGCGTCACGATCGACAACCTCAGCAGAACAAAATTACTGCCCGATAGAATTGGAAACGCTCAGCATAGTGTTCGCCTGCAACAAATTCCACCAATATATCTATGGAAGAACATTTCTCATAGAAAATGATCACAAACCATTAAGGAAAATTTTTTAAAAATCCATTACAAAAAGCCCTCCGAGAATACAAAGATTCATACTCGCGCTTCAGAAATACGAATTCGAAGTAATATACATTCCAGGGCGAGAATCCGTAATTGCTGATGCATTATCACGCGCATACATATCAGACAGCGAACAAGAAATATCGGATACAGAAATGGACAAATATATCCATACCATTATAAAACAATATCCAATGAGCGACCAAAAACTCAACATATATCGTGAGGAGACTGGGAAAGACCCAACACTAAAAATGCTCATGAAATATGCGACATCAACTTGGCCAGAAAAAATGGAAGTGCCACCCACAATAGCACCATATATGCCAGTCCGCGATGACATATCGGTTGTAAAAGGACTAGTATTGAAAGGTACACGAATAGTGGTCCCAACCTCCCTAAGGAAGGAAGCCCTACAAAAAATCCACACTGGACATTTGGGCATAGAAAAGTGCATTACAAGAGCAAAAGAGGTCGTATATTGGCCTAACATAAACAATCAAATAAAAGAAATGGTTAGCACATGCACACATTGTCTAGATCACAGAAACCGACAACCGTCAGAATCACTAATACACCATGAAATACCCGTAACACCATGGACCAAAGTTGCGACAGACGTATTTTACTTATATAGTAAAGCATATGTAGTGATAATAGACTACACGACTAGATATTTCGATATCCACAAACTTGATGACTGCAAATCAAGTACGGTGATCAATAAAATAAAAAACACCTTCGCAAAATTTGGCATTCCACAAATAGTGATTAGTGACAATGGACCCGAGTACCGATCATCAGAATTTAGACAATTTGCTAAAGATTGGGATTTCAGGCATATCACGACAAGTCCGAACTATCCACAGTCGAATGGCTTAGTAGAAAGAAACATTCAAACAATTAAAAGAACATTAAAGAAATCGTTTGAAAGTAGACAAGACCCATACCTAGCAATGTTAGCGTTACGGACTTCACCATTAAAAGATAAAACCCCGTCACCAGCCCAACAGTTGATGAAAAGAACGCTAAGGACAAATCTTCTAAATATCATGCATAACAAAACAATGAAAAAGCGTGAAATAAATAATAAGTCCAGAGAGCTACCAGAACTAAAGAAAGACGATACTGTCCGTATACTTTCACAAGAAAAATGGAACCGAAAAGGTAAGGTTGTGAAAAAATTAAAAGAGCCTCGTTCATATCTAATAAAAACAGAACAAGGAAATTATGTACGGCGCAACAGACGTCATATTTTAAAAACAAAAGAAAATCAAAAGTACAAAATCGAACACGACTATGAAAACATAATAAACCAAGAAAATAGTCGAAAACAAGTCGTATCAAAAACGGGCTCGGAAAACAAAATAATACCAAACTCCACAAAGAAAGGGAGACCAATTAAGTGTCCAGCCCGATACAGAGACTAAATGAGAAAACTCTAAAAAATAAAAATACTTTTATTTTTCAGTTAAAACAAAGAAATAAAAAACGGAGATGTTACGTAAAGACGAGAGTTATCTCCCGTTGACTTAAGTGACTCCCACCGTCACTCTTGACGGCAACCTCCCACTACTTGGATTACTGCTATATGTAATCAGTGTAAATAAATTTTTGTTATGTTCGCACGTGTCTCGACTCTGTTAATGAATGCTTCAATAACAAGTTACTAATATGGCTTTATTTATTACTCACCTGTATCAACCCATAATATAAAAGGTGTAAATAGTCCGCAAGGAACTAGTTGAAATCAATACGCCCTGTGAGCCAGTTGGTTAGTTTAAGACAAACTTGCTCACAGTGGACGCATAAGAAATAGGTTCTATTTCAGACTGCTACAGGTTCATTGTGTTCACTGTAGCAGCGCATGTTTGATGAACTGGCTAAGCCCCCACCTTTATTGCATCGTTCCATTAGCGAGGCTATCGTGTTAGCTTATCAGCAAGGTTGCAGTATGACCGGGCCAATGTTACGCTAAGTACAAGGCCATACTCGCAGAATAGACTCTTTAAAGTGTCTAACCGATCTAATCAACATCTCGCTGCCTTGATGCGTATACTTGCTTTCCCAGTCAGCGTGTCGGACACCCAGTGATAGACGAAAAGGGAGTGCGTATACAAGTTAAACCTCTTTACCTGCCACTGTAGTGCTAGGTTTACGCCCTTCATTACAGCATCTAACTCAGCAAGGTTGATGTGTTGGGCGCTGTTCGCAGGCCGCATCCAACAGGCATTCTCCAACATGGCTCCATCCTTCTCCAACATGACTTCAAATTCTAGTATACTAGCGTCACCCCATACTTTCATTTCTTTGCCATTCACACACCACTTTCCTCGGGCCAGTTCCTCGTATGTTGCTCTCTTAACACTTTCTGCAATCATTCGAATGAGAAGGGCATTACTTGTTTGATCGTCCCACCCTTTGGTTACCGCATTGCCCTGCATTTAATTACACCCACTGTCACACGAAGCCAACAACACACTGGCAGGTGTCCCACGAGTTTTCCACACAAGAAAATAAATGGTCCTTCTTGTGAGAAATTCAGGGATGCCGAAATCACATTTCCTTGTCTCCATCGCAGGGTGCCATCCCGTCCTCTGACTTCCAGGCTCAGTACGCGTGCCCTGTATCCAAGCTGCTCTTGGTCTTTGCACGTTAGGCCAAACTCTGTCAATTTCCCTTTCATGTGCGTCACCGAGTTAACATCTTCATTGATGTAAATGTCGTCAAAGTACGATGATGTTGCCTTTTTGACGGTCTTCCCCTGGGATAACACAACACTAACGATGGTCTTCATGATCTGCGGCGCCAGATTCAACCCCAAAACAAGTCTGGTCAGGCAG
The DNA here is from genome assembly GCA_963556195.1 of Sepiola atlantica. Taxonomy (NCBI): domain Eukaryota; kingdom Metazoa; phylum Mollusca; class Cephalopoda; order Sepiida; family Sepiolidae; genus Sepiola; species Sepiola atlantica. The sequence goes on along the minus strand of CAUVYP010000069.1, from coordinate 2,162,517 downwards.
TATCTCTTGCCACAAAATACCACCGTCTAGAATGGCTATAAAGTTTTGTCGAACCTCACCTACAGATAGGCCTTCCTCAGATCGAGCAATGATACATTCAAACCTTTCTGGCGCAACTCCCTTAACTTGCTTGCACATACGTCAGCATCAGCCGTGTAAGCCTCAATATATTGATTGATCTCACGGTAGTCCATGACTGGTCGCACCTTTGATTTGTTATGTTGAACCACTGCCGTTAAAGGGATAAGACTCTTTGGAGGTCCAAGCTCTTGGTTAGGGTACGGGATAAACCAGCCATATTTGATTCAGGCGTCAAGCTCTTGTTCATATGCGGCTCTAACGTTCGCGGCTACGGGGTAGTCTGGAACGCCATTCCGCAGCTGGTACTTTATCATCTGTCCATTTCCACGGCGCAGTCCAGATTTTCTGGCGTTGATCAAACTCCACCTTGACGTCTGGTCGATCAATACAAAGTGCGGCACACACCGGTGCCTTAGGGAATTTCACAGTAACAGCTGGTGTAATGTGAACACCATCTAGTGCCTTGATAGCGTCATATCCGAGCAGTAGGTCAAAGCTCAGTATGTCATTACGTGTCACGAGGTCATTGACCTCTGCGAGTACACAAGAGTCCGTACTAATATTTACCAATGCTACTCGTCAGCACGCCAGTGTCTCGTCATTTATCGGTATTATTTTAATGCTCACCTTTCTTCAGTCGCGACATAACCTTGCGCTCACTATGGTACGGGAGCAGCCTGAATCAAGCAGTGCTGAGCAAAGCGTTTTGTTAACATGCACTCTAATCAATGGTTCCCCTCGTTTACATCTTGCAAGGGGAGCAGAGCGGCGCGGATATATTGTCACCTGACTCGTTCCCCGAACAGCTTGAAGCTATGATCCGATCCCGCCACGCTGGAAGCACCGTATACGTCCCTGTCTTCTTTCTGAAAACTAAACTTCTGATGCTCCACCAACTGCCAACTGCCAACTTCACCTCTTTCTCTCTGCACTTCACTCTGCTCACTGAGCAACACCTCTCTTCAATCCAAAGAGTACAGTTCTGATCAATCCACCCCCTATGCAAATTGACTACCAACCAGAGCCATCTAGCGGTTAGAGACTACAAACAGCAAATTTGCAAAGGGGGTTAACTCTACTGGCGACTAAATCACACGCCCCCTTGATCTTCAAGATCAATAATTGATTTCATAATCCGCCATCCACGTCGGTCGTCTTCGTGCACATTGCGACCTTCGTATGGGTTCTTCTTGGGGGACTTCAACAACCTCTTCGTCTGATGGTAAGGGAACTCTCCATATATCTCATATGTGACGAGGTACTTCGTTAACTGACACGTTGTTCTCAGATAGTACATCAGTTACTGTTCCTCTTCCCCAGCGGGTTGTACATCTGACATTAGGCGGTTTCACCCACGCCTGCTCACCCATCGTGATTTTCGCTTACTCCTGTTTCACTCTTTCCGTCATTGCCAGTGGATGTCGGCATTCGTACGTGAAGACAGACCGATGTGGCACTGACATTTCGTCTTGATCAGCCTTTGGTGCAATGTTATACTAAAACACCGCTTCTTGGAGCGAAATTTGGCTTCTTGCTGCAACAGCTTTTATAGTTCGATGGTGCCTCTCTATGATTCCATTGCCGCTTGGGCGGACGCTGATCTAAAATATTGCCAAACACTCCACTTCTCACATAGTTCTTTAAAGACTCCCGAACGTAAGGACATCCCGTCGTCCATTAAGATCTCTTCTACTGACCCCCACTCCATAAACACCTCTTCAACAACTCTCCTGATTTCTTCTGCTATTTCTGTTCTAATTTTTCGCCATATTGCTACTCTTCCAGTGTTAAATTGCTGGTTTATAACACGTTGTAATGTCGAATCTGGCGTCGTAGAACCTTCGTCTGTTGATCCCGCGAACGGGACGATGTGTCGTTTCCATTCGAGAATCCCAGCTGGGGGGGAACTATTTGTACTAACCGTGCGTCGTCGTTGTCGCCTGCAGCTTGTGTTGGGCTGCTATCTGTCTTCTTTCGGCCACATTGTCCGTGATCACAATCTCCATCGTCTACTGTCCCTGGCTGTTTTCTCGCAAGCTGAAATCAAATCTTTTACACACAATAATTTATAACAAGCCTTTCTTTTTTCTTTGAGCCATGTATTTTTTATTAGCTTGTCGATACTGGTGCAGTTACGTCGTAGTAGAGAGAGAAGCTTACATTAGTTGCTTAACTTATTAATCACTTAATCACTTGTAAGGGAAGGAAGAGGGGGACATCGTCTGGCTCTCATTTTTGGGGATCCGTGTTCCCCTCTTATTTAATTGCTACATGACTAATGCGTCTTGACTCGTCGGCTTCCAGTCAAGAACTGAAAATCTCACTGCCGTTTTCCCACCGGGAAAACTGTGACGTCACGAAATCTCGTGATCGACGCACAGGTGTGACCTAACCCCCCGACCCCGAGGTCTCGTCAACTGTCCCCGCGAATTTTGAGAACACATCGCACCAACATTGCACGAAATGACTCCGTTACAAATCGCACCAGTTAAGCGATCTCACTGTACGTCCATCACCCATGCGTCCTATTACATAACACCAGATCCACAGTCAATCATAGGTAAATACAGTTCATGGCTGTAATGCGGCATATCAATGACCAGTCACTTCCAATTGTCTGTTACATGCAGCTCTCCTTTTTCATGCCTGGATGACGGAGGATCAATGGACTGACACTCCCTAAGTGTTTAACTACATCCTGAACATCTTCCATTGCGATGTCTGGATTAACTTTTCTTGCCAGATATAACGTCCTCTCCTTACCAAAATGATGCATATGATGCAGGTGCTTTATTTCATCTACTATACAGCACATCGGAGCCACATCTTTCTTCTCTCGTAGCCAATCCTTCTTCACTCTGGTCAGCACGTCTGCTTTGTTTTTCTGTGATGAAACCAATGTGACGGTTACTCTCAGTTTGAATTCTCTGATCAAGTCTCCAAGTACCCAAAGTCGACGCTTGATAAGCATCTCAGTTGCTCCTTTGGTCTTGATCAGTTCATCTCCCGATACTTCTGACTTAATTCACGATGCCACTGTTGCCGAGTTAGTTCTAATGTCCACTGTTTGTAGCCCCCATTTCAAAGCCAGGTTGATGTCCTTCATTGTGCCATCGAGCTCCGCAACATTGATGTGGGCGCTATAATCCTTCTTTCGTCGCCAGGCCGCATCTTCAACAGTTACACCCTCTATTTCTAACAATGCTCCGAATGCCAGGCTGCTAGCAACGCTTCATACCACCCCTTCCAGGCCCTTTTTTACGTGCCATTCTCCTTTTACAGGATCCACATTTTTTACTTTCGCGATACCTTCCTTTATCATGTGCAACACCTCAGGGTTAATTTCATTCTCCCATCGATCCATACCGGTCTGCCTTTTAATAAATCTGCATACAGTCTGCAGCCACCCGACTATGGGATAATGACCAACCATATGTCCGCACACTGAAGAAAAGTTCCTGCTTGGTTAGGCAGTCCATGACTCCAGGGATGTTGTTCCCTCTTCCAAACATATACTTTTTTGCCTTATTCCGCTGTAATTTTAACCCAAGAGTCATTCCATTTTCTAACGACTCTGATGTCAGTCCATATATTTTGACATTTTCGCAGTCACCTCTGTCTCGTCAACTTGTACATCATCGATATAAGAACAGCTGGCTCTTTTCACTGCATCGTCTTTGGACAACACGGTTTTAAGCACTGGCGTCATAATTTTCGGTGCAGAATTCAGTCTAAATCCTTTCGCCGACAAACTTCTGGTCTATCCGTAAAAGAAAGCTTCTTGAAAACTAAACTTCTGATGCTCCACCAACTGCCAACTGCCAACTTCACCTTTTTCACTCTGCACTTCACTCTGCTCACTGAGCAACACCTCTCTTCAATCCAAAGAGTACAGTTCTTATACTGATCAATCCACCCCCTATGCAAATTGACTCCCAACCAGAGCCATCTAGGGGTTAGAGACTCCAAACAGCCAATTTGCAAAGGGGGAATAACTTAATTGGCGACTAAATCACACTTCTGTCCATGCAGCGGAAACAATTTACTTTGGCATGTGAGTCGGTTTTCTTCAGATTTTTAAGCAAACTCTGGGCCGACTGCGCGGGCATTATTTTTTTATATTGGTATCGTGGTGTATTATTTTGGTATTGCTAACAAGGATGTTTCTATATTGGGAGGGGGTGCAATTATGTTTTTTAGGCGTTGGCATACATCACGATACCAATATCAAAAAATTAAAATACTCGAAGCCCTCTACATAAAAACTAAACATCCCACACTTAATAATGTCAATTATGAAACTAGTCGCAACATTTTAAAGTGTCTAGCATAATAATTAACATTACCAAATTCTTAGCCATTAGGTAGTTATGCGTTTGAATTGTATGCACTTTCTTTTAACGTCATCAATTTCTTAACGGTTTAAACAGTCAAACTTTTAAATCTTTCATATGTGTAGAACGCCATCACGCTCTCATGTACATTTCAACTTTACAGACGCTTTTTCAAGTTATAAACTACTTGCCGTTATAATTCAAAAATGAGCACAACAGTAAAGTTATAATTTGTAAAGACACTAAAACTAATACCGCCTGAAGATGATTTGACGATTCAAATCGAAAGTACTTGCAAAAAAGAAAAAAGAATGGAACAAGAAAACTCATGGATCATATTTACATCAATTTGACAGAAACATTAGATGGACAATTCGGAAAATTGTAAAAATAAAAAAAAGTTGCATCAAACAAAACCACTTAGGGTTATTTAATAATGTTTGCTTAAATATATATATATATATATATATATATATATATATATATATATATATATCGTAAGATTTATCGAAATAGAAATTCACAATAAATTATATTTTAAATTTAATTTATTATATTAATTTATTATTCAAGCCGATATTTATTATTATTTTTTTGTATGCGACATTTTTAAACTGTTTTCTAACGTAAAAATGTCAGTAACCTAAAAAATTCAGTTATTACACTTATGCCCATCCATACTTCCAAATCGTATCGATTAACAAAAGAAAATTAATTCATTCGGTTCCTATGAAATAAATGAGTCGTTTTGGTGTCAACGGAGTTTAGGTAATTCATAATTGGAATGTTTTGGTAACTGACTGATCAATTTTACATGCACGATAGGGTTCAAGAAAGTGGATAAATAAAGTAAGACTTAGTGGCGAACACCAGTCCTCGCCATATTTCACATAAGTAAACATCGTATATTGCATTGTGGGGGAAAAAACCGATTATTCTGATGTCTGCCATCATCGGGAGACTTTCTAACCATCCTAAGACCTGCCCGAAATACTACAGATAGCAAAACGAAAGCTTTTAAAAAGAGATTTCATTGTAAAATCGTTTATTTATTTAATATATTTTTGTTTTCTTTTTTCTACGAAACCCCCTCAACAACAAAAGTGCGTAAAAAATGTAAGTATAATATCTAACTTATTGTTTTCACCGTCATTTTAGTATTTTTATAAATTCAATTCAAGCCATTTTCTTTACTGGTAATGGCTTATTTTTTTTATTTAACGTAGAATAAATAAATGACTCAAATATCTCTTTTTTTTTAAATTCAATTATACCCCCTGTTTTACTCATGTTCACTTGATACGGGCAAAATGATCGTTATTTTAATCCTGAGCTTTGTTTGTTTGTTTGTTTAAACAAAAGAACTATGCGAACGTTTTCCCGGCATTTTTAGTTTAAGTATCAATAATTCAAAAGGCAATAAATTAATGAATTTCGAATTCCTTGAACATAAAGTCGTTATATTTTTCTTTTGTCTTGAAATAATAATAACATGAGAATATTCCGACATTTGATTTTTTAGTAAATTTAAAAATCTTCCAAAATTTAAAAGTCTAATTAGTTTTTGTTTTCCATTTTCATTTCACAAAATGATCCCAATTATTACATTGAAAACGCTCATTAATATGGTGGACCAAAAGGGTAACACATATTTGGCTTTACAAAGCAAAGAATATCATACATTGTTTTTTTTGTTAATAATACAATGAAAGTTATATGATACTCATAAAGATTATTTATTATTCAATAAATATTGCATAAATTTGCGTATTTTTTTATGTACAATCATATTTTCAGCTAACACATAAGTACATTACAAAGTTTATACATTTCTTTAAATATTTTAATGTCATTGTGAAACTGCAGAAGCACCGTGTTTTTAATTAATTAAATTTGGTAATAACACTGAACTTTGAAAATCTTCCAAAAATAATTTGATAAAAATATAACAAAATTACAATGTTTAATCAGTTTCTTTCCATTTTGATTTCACAAAATGATCTCAATTATTGCTCATTAATATGGTGGATCAAAAGGGTAACAAATATTTAGCTTTACGAAGTAAAGAATATTTTACATTTTTTTAATGAAAAACCACAGTTGTTGGCCGTATTGGCTCAGTAAAATCTATTAACGATTTATAACACACGATTTCTGTAAAACCGGCCTTCACACGGATCAAGCTTTTGTTTTCAGTTAAGTCGACTAGACACGTGTTTGCCCTTAAATATTATATATATATATTATCTCATGCTCCGGGGTTTAGAATCCTACGACCGGTATGAATAATTATCTTTAAAATACGTATGTACATAAAAACGAATATTTATAATCATATATATATATATATATATATATATGATTATAAATATTCGTTTTGTCTGGTTGATCTAGTGTATTTACGTCTAGGGGGCACTTAAGCAAAAACTTCATCGGAGCACAATCCATTGAAGTACTTGTAAAACAGGCAGAAGGATGCAACATTGCGGCGATGGGACAGAGGCTGGAGCTTGGTGGTTAGTGAAGGACCTATTAAGTTAGCATCTCTTTTTTGGAGAGACTAGTGGATGATGCACCATCCCAGATATGGGGAAAATACTCCATGCATGAGCAGAGGATGGCTTTGTAGAAATATAGGATAATGTCAGGTGTGAGAAATTTACTAGCACGGTATAGGGATCCAACCTTCTTTGCAGCAGCCTTGGCAATGTCTTCAATGTATTTGTTCCAATTCATGTTACTTGTGAATGTTAGGCCAAGAACTTTGAACGTTGGACTCTCAGATACAGTGTTATTTGCAATGACAATAGGTGGTTGAAGAGGTTTCTTGTAGTTATTAAAAGAAAGGAGCTTTGTCTTTGCAGCATTAAATGTTACCATTTATTTATGACCCCATTCCACTACAGACTGGAGGTCACTTTCTAAGGATTCAGCCATTGCCTCGGATATGTGCGCATCCGTTTTTCCTACATGATGAGAGTAGTGTGGTGTCGTCAGCAAATATACCCATCTCAAACACAATGTCATCAGGGAGGTCGTTTATGAAAATCAAGAACAGTAGAGGGCAAAGGATGGATCCCTGGGGTACAGCAGCATTATTGTCATGTCGCTTGGATGAACGGCAATCAAGGACACCCTGGATCTTTTTTTTGGTTATGAAGGATAAAGCTATATTAAATATTTGTCCATATGAGTGAATTTTTATGAGAAGTCCTTTATACCAGACATGTCAAAGACTTTGGATATAGCAAGTGCTACCTCCCTAGCTTCACCTGCCTTGTCCAGTTTATTATATGTGCTTGTCTAAATTCATACTGACGGTCACAAAGTTTAGCATTAACAAGGTGCCGGACTATCGCAAGATTGATTAAGTATTCAAAGATTTTAGCAAATATAGGGAGTAGACTGATGGGTTGATAATTCTGAGGATTAGTTCTATCTCCAGAATTTTTCAAGACTAGTACCAAAGAGGCAATTTTCCAGCTATCAGGGAAGCAAGATTCAGCGTGGCATTTGTTGTAGAGTTTGGAGAGGACAGGGGTCAGTTTAGCAAAGCATTTCTTTATTACTATTGTTGGTATAAGATCAGACCCACTTGCTTTGGAGGTGTCAAGGTTTTTATGATGTTCCTGAGATGGGGTGATGACCAGGTTTTCAACTGTGGCTTCAGTCCGCAATGGGAAATTAGGGATGGAGTGGTTTGTGGAGTTTAAAGTGAAACGCTGGCAAAGTAGTTATGCCTTATCAGTTTCTGTGCAAAAGATGTCATTGTGGTTGGATAACGAAGGAATTGTTCATTACCCATTGTTCACCACACTATTGAAGATTTTCCAGAAATCACGAGTACCTAGTTTCTGCGACTGAATGCGTTTTCTAGTCATCTCTGTATACTTTTTATTTACTTCACATATAACAGTCTTACAATTTTTTCTTGATTCTGTCTATTCGTAGTTGACTTATGGTGACTGAAATGTTGGAATGCTTGCTGCCTCTGAGCAATAGCAGCTGCACAATTTTAGGTGAACCATTGTGAAGAGTAGGGATAGCGGTAAAATTTTTGAAATGAGCTATGTGCTTCAATGCCTGCTTTAACCGATCCGGTTAACTCATTTGCGCACTGATCAGCAAGGAGTGAGAAGGTTTTATTCCATGGCGCGTTGCTGATGTGTTCTTTAATGGAATCAAGATCAGTCTGCTCATAGTATCTCGTCGTTTTGAGCAACAGCTAATCAACTTTGAGACGAGATTTTAGGATGATATCAATCATTACCACAATGTGATCGGCATTCCTGTGCAGGCTATGGGCATTTGTCACACAAGCCTTGTGCAGTACGGTCAAGAATAGATTGAGAAGTGAGGATTGATTGTCCACACGATCAGGGAGGCAGGTCAGGAAAGTGACAGTAAGAGGGAGTGAGAAAATATGTGTACAGTTACCAGCTGCGTCATTAAAGCTGAAGAATCCCAGCAGGCAGTCACAGTGGTGTGCATTAAAATCCACAAATACATGTATTTGGACATTCGAGTCAAGTGAAAATGGTGTATCTCTGCTTTCAGGGCAAAAGTTAAGCAGGGTACAGTCCTGGGTCAAAGGAGAACGGTATAAGAAATATAAGTAACTAACGCTGTGTTGTAAGATCAATCTAAAGCATGTAGGCTTGGTCATCTGATTCTAGCCTATCTACTCTAGTCAAGTTGAGGGTGTTCTGAACATAAATTCCTCGCCTGTGCATATGTTTGTCAGAGTCTTTTCGGTAGAGTGGGAGGTAATCAGTAACATCAAAGTGGTGAGAGATTGAAGATTTGTTTCACTTTGTGCTAGGATATAAATATTGCAAGTTATTTTTGTAGTAATCGTTTGGTGAGGATATCGACAAGATGAAGAAAAACTTGTATAAGACAATAATCTGTTACAGTAGATTTATGTCAGTAATTGTCACATTACCTCGTGGTGTGACTGATGTTATAATCTATATATAACATGTCCATCTTTAAAAATTTGAACTTTAAAATATTTATAATTTGTTTTCGGGTCTTCTGCTATGTTTATTATTTGTATTTTCCTGTTTGCTTTGTTGATGTATATTTTTGTTTACCTTTTATGTTGCGTGACGATATTCTTGTATGATATCGTCATTTGTTTTTTGTTATAATAAGGAGTAGTATGCTGCTTATTTGTTGCCCTTAGTGAATTATAGGTATTTATATCGGAGTCCTTGTGATGATATTGATAAGATGCAGAGAAACTATTGCTATTACAAGCAACAGTCGTTATATTACATTTGGTCAACAAAGTTTCTAAGCTATATGTAACAGATTCCTTATTTTTATTATTCTTTTTAAATTGAACTTATAAATGTTATTTGTTTTCGTCTCTTTGTAACGATACAGAATGTTTTTAAATCGTTCCTAAAAAGTTTTAAAACTGTCCTTTATACTTGTTCGATAGTTCTTTAAAAATCACGTTGCTAAATCACATGTATGTAACGTTTCCAGATATAATCGAAAAACGTGAAATGTTACTAAAAGTTTTTTAAACTATTTTTCTCTTCGTTTTAACTCATACGTTCTCTTTCAAACTTATGCATGTGCAATGTTCAATTATTGTTAATATATATAAACGTGTGAGCACAGTGGTTTTTTTTTTCAAATGTCCGTTACAGTTCAAAACGAAAAACACACGGAGAATAGAGACCGTATGATTGTAATTAATTGCCTCTGTGATATCTTAACGTCTTGCTAATTTATTTCTTGACTTATCTGGCTATAGGGCCATTTCAGTGTCTGGACGACAGAACGGGTTACTAATCTTTGTCTTGTCCAAAACTTAACTTTAAGTTGTTAGAACATACTTCTTACGTCTGCTTGCTCCATAATCCATGGCAGACTCTCTCAAAACTCCTGTTCATTTTTCCGACAACAACAAGTAATGTCACTACATCTCAATCTGTCGGTCTCTATCTCTGACCTTTATTGATCCCCCAATGCTTAGTTCTGTTGATCTTAAGTTCACCTGTTTGTTACTCACTCATGGTAACCCAAATTCGTTTCCCCAAAGTGTGTGCCAGCCTGATATGCAGCCAGCCGGATAATTGCGACCGCAGTCCCAATTCATACTAGCTAAAGTACACCATTTCAACATAGGGCTCCCATAATATAACATTTTCTGCCATATTTATTGATTGTATTTTTTTGTTTGCATTTTTGACTGTATTGTGTTCTTTGCATGTGAATTTTCTTGTATCATTGACTACTTTATATTTTAAATAAGTCGTAGTTTAGTGCTTTTTTGTTCTTCTTGAGGTTGGATTAGTTGTTTTAATTCATTTTGTGTTACGGACGTGATGAATCTCAACCCGAACTGATCAGTTGAAGTGGCAATAAAAGGCCCCAATCTTAACCAGGTATGCAATTTGAAAATTACAGCAATGTTTAAATTATTGGTTACAAGTGAGGATTCGAACACTGCCCCATTGATGATGAATACCGGCGTTCGAATAGACAACTCGTGGTGTCTTTATTTTAACATCCGGGACAGTGAGCCAGTAGATGTTGTTATGCAAAAAAAAGAAAGAAAATAATTCTCATTTTGGGTCACAAAATTCATTTTCTGAACTAAATGTTGCGAAAAGAAGGAGAAGGGAGAGAAAACGTTAGCTGTGAGCCGCATTATTTTGAATGGAGGCAGTAAGTCGATTGTTTTCATTTAATTCAGTTAAATGTATATTTAACGGTTCTATTTAAGTCAGATTGATAACACTTTGCTGATAGAATTTCAAAACCCCTATTTCATTTTCCTATTATTAGTTATTTTTTAAATTTGATTCTCACATTTACTGTGAGAATGGAGAATTCACAAATCGATTAGGTTTGTTTAGTTTCTCATTTTATGTGTGTATGTGTGTGTATTTATTGTATAGCATCATTATAATCTAAGTATATCCATGGATCTTGTCATAATCTGAAACATTTTCATAATTAATATCGTTGTCTGATATATGTTTTTAATCAGAAGTATTTTTTCCTTTTTATAATGTTCCTATTTTGAACCAGCTACTTTTTAAATGTTATTCTTACATCTGCTGTCTTTCCTATTTTATGTCTTGATGTTCTGGAATATATTTTCGTAAGGTTGTGAGTATGGGACTCGGTTTTATTTATTCAAAATACAAGAAGTACAAACTGAAGTTCTAATTATATTGTTTATGTTATCGTTTACTTTTTGATTTTATGTGTTGATGTCCTGCAATATATCTCTATAGTCGTGGGTATAGTATTAGGTTTGAATCGCACTATGTTCAAGGATCTTGTAAAAATCGGTCATGCATTCTGTTCAAAGGAAAATTTTAAATGTTTTATTTCCCATATAAGGACGATTTTAATGCAAGTATATCCACTGATATTGGCAAAAGCGGTCATGCATTCTTTTCAAAAGAGACTTTAAAATGTTTTATTTCCACTATTAGGACCGTTTTAATCTTAGTATATCCACTGATATTGTCAAAATAAATCATACATTCTGTACAGAAGAGAATTAAAATGTTTTATTTGCATATTAAGGCAATTTTGATTTAAGTATATCCACTGATATTGTCAAAGTAAATCATACATTCTGTACAGAAGAGAATTAAAATGTTTTATTTGCATATTAAGGCAATTTTGATTTAAGTATATCCATTGATATTGTAAAAATCGGTCATGTATTCTTTTAAAAAGATAATTAAAAATGTTCGATATCAAATTGTTTATATCTATTAGACGATCCTAATAAAATCATAGTGCCATTTATGATTATAATAAATGATAAATAGTAAAGATCCTAATGAAATCATAATGCAATATATGATTATAATAATTGATAAACTATAAACATCCTAATAAAAAGATCATGCAATTTCTGATTATAATAAATGGTAAATTATAAAGATCCTGATGAAATAATAATGAAATTCATGTTTATAATAAATAATAAATTATAATGCTCCTAATGAAATCATAATGCAATTCATCATAATAATACATGATGAAGATCCTAATAAAATCTATGCAATTTATGATTATTATATATGATAAATGAGAAAGATCCTTATAAAATCATACTGCAATTTATGATTATAATAACGTATAATTTATTAAGATCATGATGAATTATGATGTAATTTTTTATTATAATGTATGATAAATGATATAGATCCTAATGAAATCATGATGCAATTTATGATTACAATAAATGGTAAAATATAAAGACCTTAATGTAATCATAATACATTTTATGATTATAATAAATAATAAACATTCTGATTAAATCATAATGTAATTAATTATAATAAATAATACATTATAAAGAACCTAATGAAATCATAATGCTTTTTCTAATTATGATAAATTATGAAGATCCTAATGAAATCATAATTCAATTCATGATTTTAATAAATGATAGATTATGAAGATCCTAATAAAATCAGGATTCAATTCATGATTTTAATAAATGATAGATTATGAAGATCCTAATAAAATCAGGATTCAATTCATGATTTTAATAAATTATGAATTATGAAGATCCTAAATCATAATGCAATTGATTATTATAATAAATGATAAGTGATAAAGATCCTAATGAAATCATCCAATTTATGATTTAAATAATAGATAAATGATAAAGATCATAGTGAAATCATGATTCAATTTATGATTATAATAAATGATAAATTATAAAGAACCTCATGAAATCTTTATACAATTTATTATGATAATAAATGATGAATTATAAAGTTTTAAAATCTTAATGAAATTATAATGCAATGTATTATTATAATAAATGATGAATTTTAAAAATCCCAATGTAATCATAATGCAATTTATGATTATAATAAATGATAAATATCATAATGAAATGATAATGAAATTTATTATCATGACAAATTATGAAGATGCTAATGAAATCATTATGCAATTTATTATTATAATAAATGAAGAATGATGAAAATTCTTATGAAATAATAGTGAAATTTATTATTATTGTTGTAGACCCGTGCTAGGGGTCACAAAGATAACAACCACAAATTGTGACAGGTTAAAATATACAATGTATTTATTCATAGCAATACAGTAACGCCACTAAATGTGGTAGGAGATGACCGGATTCCTACCATGCGGTAAAACATGAATAGGAATGTCCTCTGTTTGAGTCTTTGCAACCATGGTATTCATTATAGATGGTTGCTTCATTAGTTCTTCAATAGGGGTGATTTGTACCCCACAACACCCCCTTCCCGAGCTTTTTATTCCCCTGGAATGATCGTATAGCTCTTTTTCCTGGCATTGATCTCTATGGGATCGATCCTTTTTCTTTCTCTGGAAGATCGGCGTTGTCCGGCTGCTTGTGGTGTTACCAGGTCGAACGTGTCATATATATGGTCCATTACTTCTTGTTCAACAGGAGGTTGTCTGTCGTCATCAGTGACACTTTTCTGAATTTGGTTCAAATGCTTCTTGTGAGTGAATTTTGGACCTTCGATTATGTAAACCATCCGCCCGATCCTCTGCTTGACCTTTCCTAGTTCCCACATCATACTATTATTTTTATGTACCTGGAAAAATACCTTTCCCCCAGGTAAATACCTCTTTTTAGGAACTGTAGTATTCGGCGGTTTTTTGAGTATTGGTTTTGCTTCATCCAGCAATTCGGATCTCGCTTTTATTTTCGTGCAGCATCCAAGCTTTTCAGAAAAAACACCTGGAAAAAAATTTTTTAGATCTTTTTTTAGTTTGACGGCTTCGGCCGTTAAATTTTCGACTTTTTGACAAAAATCACTCATTGGCGAGTCCCATAATTCAAATTCTTGGATCCAGTCAGATCCAAATAAATTTGATGTGTTCCTAAGAACGAATACTTTTAACTTTTTTGTCTTTCTTTTTAGTGAAACATTAATAATTAATTCACCTTCAAAATGTATCTTTTCACCAGTTACCGATCTTGCGATTTTATTCGTCTTCATCATCGTGGGCTTACCTAATTTCTTCCACGTGTGAACATTTATAATCGATATATCCGACCCTGAATCGAGTTGCAGATTTACTTCTCTATTTCCGATTCTCACCGTAACATATTTCCTTATGTTCTCTGTTGGTGAAGGGTCCCATTTTTGCAGTTTTTATGTAGTTCTTTTTTTCTACTTTTGCTCTGCAATATGAGGCCTTGTGCCCGGCTCGTTTGCATTGGTCACACGTTATTTTCTTATGGTACCAACATGCATTGTACCCATGAGGTCCTCCACATTTACTACAAGGGGTCATAGGCTTTTGTCTATCCTGATAATTTTGTGACGGGTTCTTTTTGCCTCTTGGTTGGTAATAGCTGGCGGGTGAGTGTCCTTTATTTTTGGAGCGTATCTTTTTAATGTGAGCGATACCTGCTTCCTCTATGTTTCGGGAATCTTGTTTCACTGCCACGAACCGTTGACAATCTTCAGCCAGTTTCTGAAGCGTTAAATCAGGTTCTAATTCCAGTTTATTTAGAGCACGACGTCTTATATCGGCGTCTTTTGTGGCTATCAAACCTTGTGTGAATATTAGGCATCTAAAATTATCTGCCGTTAATGATGACAACTTGAAGTCGTCACAGTTTTATTAACTATAGACGCAAAAGTCGTATAATCCTGATTTTCCTTATGTGTAATATTCATACATTTCCATCTTTTATGGAAAAGGCTTGTCTTTGGACAGTATAACTCCATTAACAGTTTGACTGCCTCGTCAAACGACAATTCGTTGGTTTTTCTTGGCAAAATATAATCCACGAATTTGTTATGTTCGGATGCACCCAACTTCCGTAGTAATAAACGAACCTTCTTTTGATCCGTCCATGAACCACAATCAATCTTGAATAAGTCTTCAAATCTTCTGAAGTATGTTTCAAACGTTAGGTCTTCCTCAGGAGCATAGCGAAATGTATCAATGGCTGACCAGATCGCATTTTGCGAAAAAGCCGTACTGCTTTCCTGTTCGTTGTCCTTATTCATTAAAACTTGCGTTAACAAATCCATTTTTTTATCTGATTGGTTTTTATGCTCTAAATGTAATTTTTCAATTCCAATATTTGTTCGTTCATTTCTTTCTTTTCTTCAGCGGCGTATTTCATCATTTCTTTTCTTTCTCTTCCCTGTTTTTCCTCGAAGTATTTCATTAAACTTAACTGCTTCTCGTCATTTTGTTTCTGTACTATCAATTGTTCTTCTCGAAACCTTTTTTCAAGTTCTAATCGTTGATTTTGTTGAAGTTTTATAATTTCCAAAATCTGTTTTGAAAAATCCTCCATTGTTTTTTCTATGACAAAAAAGCGTTTTCAGAAACAAACCAATTCTTTTTCTATAGTACCAACTCTACAAAAAAAACTTTTACAATTTTTGAATCTGGTTATATTGACGAGTATTTCCTTAATTTATTTTTTCCTTGTGTGGCAATTTTCCACTAGAAAATAATTCAGCGTTTTGTGTTTATACAGAAAAAAGTTTGACCTTTTTTTTTTTCTCTCCAATTTTCTTTTCGTAACGTGTAAGTATTTAGTTCAAATCTTTGTTGAACGTACACTTTTTTTTTCTTTTACAAAGAATTAGTTTGTTTTCTTTTTGTGAAAAAAAAAAGAGTTCATAGCATTTATTTAAATATTGGCCATAATTTCCGCTTTAAGTGCGTAACAGAATATCATATTTTCTCATTAACACAAAGTGTTATGCCGTACCTGCTTGTCGAAAGTGTTTTTTTTTTCAACGTGCCAGTCAGTCAGAGAAAAATTTATTTTAATCGGAAAAAATCCGACGTAACTTTAAAAAAAATTTTTCAATGCTAATGCCTTTTTAAGACAATCTTTTTAGAACGAACAATTTTTTTTTTGTACTTACTGAAACTTTGCGTCGTTTTTTTTTTCAGTTGTCGTAAATCCACGCCATTTATGAGTTCCGTTTTAACTTGTAGTTAAGGCTTCTTGTGGCTTTTTTTATTTCCAACAACAATATAAGACGTTTTGACGACGTCTTTTGTTGTTTGACTTTTTTTTTTTCAAGTAAATCCTTGCCCGAATCTTCGTTATTCAGTTTTTTGTCGAATGATCCGGTAACTTTCTTGAGTAATCCTGATTGCGCGTTGTCGTGACTGGTATAAGTCAGAATCCTCACGTTTGTTCTTTACTAAATTTCTCGTCGCCAGTGTTGTAGACCCGTGCTAGGGGTCACAAAGATAACAACCACAAATTGTGACAGGTTAAAATATACAATGTATTTATTCATAGCAATACAGTAACGCCACTAAATGTGGTAGGAGATGACCGGATTCCTACCATGCGGTAAAATATGAATAGGAATGTCCTCTGTTTGAGTCTTTGCAACCATGGTATTTATTATAGATGGTTCTTCAATAGGGGTGATTTGTACCCCACAACAATTATCATAAATGATGAAATTTAAAAATAATGTAATCATGATGCAATTCATGATTATAATAAATGATAAAGATAATAATGAAATCATAATGCAATTTATGATTATGATAAATAATAAGGAACCTCATGAAATAATTGTACAATTTATTATTATAATAAATGATGAATTATAAAGATTCTAATGAAATCATAATGCAATTTATTATAATAATAAATGATAAAGATCCTAATGAAATCATAATACAATTTATGATGTTAATAAGTGATAAATGGTAAATATCCTAATAAAATCATAATTTAAATTTATTATATACTAGCAGGGCTACCCGGCGTTGCTCGAGGTGATAAAAATATAAAATAGAAGAAAAATCGCAAACGTCTATTTCTCTCCCTCTCTTTATAGCCGTCTCTATCTTTCTACTTTTCTCTTCCTTGGTCGACCCATTTCACCGCTACTTTTTCATTTTGCCTTTTGCGAAAGCTGTTTCTTCCCCACCATTCCTCTAACCTTTCCCTGGGCAAAAGTATGAAATATTTCTATAAAAAGTACCACCTCTGTCTACGCCTTCTATAAAGGTACATATCTTTACCCCAGTGTGCATACTATATAGGTATTTATCCCCGCCCTGGTGTTCATACTATATACGTACCTATCGCCGCCCCGGTGCGCATACTATATACGTACCTATCGCCGCCCCGGTGCGCATACTATATACGTACCTATTGCCGCCCCAGTGCACATACTATATACATACTTATCGCCACCCCGGTGCAGATACTATATAAGTACCTATCACCGCCCCGGTGCGAATGCTAAATACGTACCAATCGCCGCCCTGGTACAAATGCTAAATACGTACCTATCGCCGCCCCGGTGTGAATGCTAAATACGTACTTATAGCCGCCCCAGTGCGCATACTATATAGGTACCTATTGCTGCCCCGGTTCAGATACTATATAAGTACCTATTGCCACCCCGGGGTGAACTACATAAGTACCTATTGCCCCCAGTGTGCATACTACATAAGTACTTATCTCTGCCCCAGTGCGAATACTACATAAGTACCTATCGCTGCCCCGGTGCGAATGCTAAATATGTACCTATCGCAGCCCTGGTGCGAATGCTAAATACGTACTTATCGCCGCCCCTGTGCGAATGCTAAATACATACTTATCGCCGCCCTGGTGCGCGTTCGATATACGTACCTATCGGTGCCCCGGTGCGTGTCCTATATACGTACTGATCGCCGCCCTAGAGCACATGTTAAATATATACCTATCACCGCCCCGGTGCGCATGCTATATACATACTTATTGCCGCCCCAGTGCACATGCTATATACATACCTATCGCTACCCCTATGCACTACTATATACGTACCTATTGCGATCCTGGTGCACATACTATATATATACCTATCGCCGCCCCGGTGCGCATACTATATTTGTACCTATCGCCGCCCTGGTGCGCATACTATATACTTACCTATCTCTGCAAGGGTGCACATACTATATATGTACCTATCTCCATCCCAGTTGGCATACCTAAGAACTCATATTAATGCGCCCTTGTCGTGTCAAAAAAACTAAATAGTGTTTATTCATGTTTTGTCACTATCCTAAAAAAAATAACTCATATAAATGCGCCCCTGTCGTATCAAAGAACAAAAAAAAGTTTATTCATGTAGTGTCACTATCATAAAAAAACTCATATTAATGAGCCCTGTTTAAGTTCAAGAAAAAAAAATTTCCCCGACCCCCCCACCCCAAAAAAATGTTTACCCTTCAACCTCACCCCCCAAAAGATTTTACTCTCCCCATAAGAAATATTTTAGGTTCAAAAATTAAAATAAGTCCCATCCCCCAAAAAATTTTCTCCAAACCCCCCCCAAAAATTTTTTACCCTCCACCACCACTGCCCAAAAAATGTGTTTTACTCTCCCTCAACTCTGAGAAATATTTTAAGAAAAAAAAAAAATTTGGCCCGACCCCCTAAAAAGTTTTGCCTGACCCCTAAGATTTTCCCCGACCCCCAATCTCTCCAACCCCACGCACCGAATTTTTTTTTACTCTCCCCAACCCTGAGAAATATTTTAAGTTCAAAAAGTAAAATAAAAAAAATTTGGCCCGACCCCCTAAAAAATTTGGCCCCACCCCCAAACAAAAATTTCCCTGACCCCCTATCTTTCCAGCCCCACCCCCTACATATTTTTTTACTAACCCCCAACCCTGAGAAATATTTTAAGTAAAACAAAATAGTAATTTGGCCCGACCCCCTAAAAAATTCGGCCACACCCCCCACAAAATGTTTACCCTCCACCCCTACCCACCCCTAAAAATGTCTACTCTCCCCCAACCCTGAAAAATAATTAAATTTATGATTTTAATAAATGATAAATGATAAAAATCCTAATGACATCATAATGTAATTTATTTTTATAATAAATGATGAATTTAAAAAATCTTAATGAAATCAGGATGCAATGTATGATTATAATAAATGATAAATTATAAAGAACCTAATAAAATCATTATACAATTTATTATTATGATAAATAATGATTTATAAAGATCCTAATGAAATCATAATGCAATTTATTATTATAATAAATGATAAAAATCCTATTGAAATCATGATGCAATCTATGATTATAATAAATGATAATATATTAAGATCATAATGAAATAATAATGCGATTTGATATTATAATAAATGATAAATCGTAAAGACCCTACTGAAATCATGATGCAATTTATATTTACAATGAATGATAAAATATAAAGTACCTAATGCAATCATAATGCATTTTGTGATTATGATAAATAATAAATGATAAAAATTCTGATTAAATCATAATGCAATTTATTATTATAATAAATAATACATTATAAATATCCTAATGAAATCATGATGCTTTTTCTAATTATGATAAAGATCATAATGAAAACATAATTCAAGTTGAAATTTTTATAAATGATAAATGATAAAGATCCTAATGAAATAATATTGCAATTTATTATCATAATAAATGATGAATTTTAAAAATCCTAATGAAATCATGATTCAATTTATGATTATAATAAATGATAAATGATAGAGATCTTAATGAAATCATTATGCAATTTATGGTTATAAAAAATATAAATTATAAAGAACCTAATGAAATCATTATATAATTTATTATTGTGAATGATAAATGATAAAGATCCCAATGAAATAATAATGTAATTGATGATTATAATAAACGATAAATGATAGAGATCTTAATGAAATCATAATGCAATTTATGATTATAAAAAATGATAAATGATAAAGATCTTAATGAAATCATGATGCAATTTATGATTATAAAAATGATAAATGTTAAAGATCTTAATGCAATTTATGATTATAAAAAAATATAAATTATAAAGAACCTAATGAAATCATTATATAATTTATTATAGTGAATGACAAATGATAAAGATCCCAATGAAATAATGTAATTTATGATTATAATTAACGATAAATGATAAAGATGCTAATTAAATCATGATGCTATTTATTGTCATAATAAATGATGAATTTTAAAAATCCTAATGAAATCATGATTCAATTCATTATTATGATAAATGATAAATGATAATAATCCTAATGAAATCATGATGCAATTTATGATTATAATAAATGATAAATTATAAAGATCCTAATGAAATCATCATGCAATTTATCATTATAATAAATTATTAAGTTTTAAAATCCTAATGAAATCATAATGCCATATATGATTATAATAAATGATAAAAATCCTAATGAAATCATGATGCAATTTATGATTATAATAAATGATAAATGATAAAAATCCTAATGAAATCATGATGCAATTTATGATTATAATAAATGATAAATTATAAAGATCCTAATGAAATCGTAATGCAATTTCTTATCTTTTATATTAATCCCAGTTGTATGTATGTATGTATGTATGTATGTATGTAAAGCTTCCTCTTCCGAGCGTACCCAACAAACGGTCACATGGTTGACATCATTCGAACCGGACAGCCCAGGGATGTATAATATCTAAGAATCGGAGAAAAAAATTGACTCTTTGGGGGTCGACTGAGCACTTTTCTCCAATGGGGGGGGGGGGGGTCCTCGATTTTCAACGTTATTTAGTACTTATTTGAGAAGAAATCAATGCTATCATGTATAAATTGAGAAAAAATTAAAGTCACGATTTTAACAAGAAATAACGTCAGAGGAAGATAATCACTCACACTACCACCCTTCTTTCCCTCTCACTCCCACCATTTCTTAATTAATATTTCTTTCATCCCTCACTTCGCCCGTTCTGTTGTTATGTTCTTTAGTCTTCGTTATGTTGACATGATACCATCCTCCCACGTATTACCTCCTCATTTTTGAGTTAGTGTAGTATCTGTTGAGAGGAGAGATTCGTCATTCGCCGGTGTGAGCGCCTCAGGCGAAATTCAAGGGGGAGAGGGTTATGGCATTCGCCTGTGTGAACGCCTCAGGCAATATTTGAGGGGGAGGTTTACGGCATTCGCCGTTGTGAGCGCCTCAGGCCCAATTTTTTTGGGGGGAGGGTTACGACATTCGCCGGTGTGAGCGCCCCAGGCCAAATTTGGGGGGAAAGCATCGGCATTCGCCAGTGTCAGCACCTCAGGTGAAACTTGAGAGGAATACCTCAGGCGAAATTTGGGGGAGAGTATAGATATTCGTTGGTGTGACAGATCCCAACTGTCGGCGCGTATCAGCCTGTACTTTAGGGGAGATGAAGTGCGCCAAAGGAAAAGGGATTAAAAAAATAAAATGATAGTCTTATTTTTGATTTGAGACATATCGGATAGGACTAGATAATACACTTGATCTCAAGGCAACAATGCCGAGAACAGCTAAAAGGCCAAGAAACAGCAACAAACAGTTTTTAAAATTTAATGGAGTATTTATAAGATATAAACCAGAGTACAGCGGTCTATCCACTAGACTGTTCAAATTACGTTAATAAATTCACGAGTAATAATAACTATGATTTTCTTTGAACAAACATTTTATAATACTATTTAACAAATTCTTACAAGAGTTTTGATGTGATCAAAGAATTTTAGGGTCATCTAGGCAATTTTTTTCTAATTCAACATAGCTTTTATACGCCATTTTTTCTAATTTGAGAAAAAAAATGCCAGGTCTGTCTGTCCAGCTACGTCAATCCATCTCTCCACCTACGTTAAGCAATATATATCCCGACCATTACTAAATGGGTGACCATTTTGAAAAAAATAAATTGTTGACGCATCCTTCCCGAAGTGAGGTCATTGTCACAAGAGGGGGGGAATCAGTAAGAGTGATTTTAGTAGTGCTCTGGAGGCCTCCTTGATTTTCTAAGTACTCGGCGTTGTCCGGGATAAAAGTGCTCAATATCCTAGATAGAGCTGCTGTAGTGATAGATTTGTATAATATTTTAACACCATTTACGCTTCTTTTCGGAATATTGTGCAGATGAACAGGAAGGTGAATCAGTAAGAGTGATTTTAGTAGTGCTCTGGAGGCCTCCTTGATTTTCTAAGTACTCGGCGTTGTCCGGGAGAAAAGTGCTCAATGTCCTAGATAGAGCTACTGTAGTGATAGGTTTGTATAATATTTTAACACCATCTACGCTTCTTTTCGGACTATTGTGCAGATTAAAAGGAGGGGAGATCAGTAAGAGTGATTTCAGTAGTGCTTTGGAGGCCTTCTTGATTGTCTAAATACCCGGCGTTGTTCGGGAGAAAAGTGCTCAAAATCCTAGATAGAGCTACTGTAGTGATAAGTTTGTATAATATTTTAACACCATCTACGTTTCTCTTCGGACTATTGTGCAGATTAAAAGGAGGGGAGATCAGTAAGAGTTATTTCAGTAATGCTGTGGAGACCTTCTTGAGTTTCTAAATACTCGGCGTTGTCCAGGAGAAAATTGCTCAATATCCTAGATAGAGCTACTGTAGTTATAGGTTTGTATAGTATTTTAACGCCGTGTAGGATTCTCTGACGTCATAGTAATAGATGGGGGCGTCGGGAAAATTCTTAGGGCTCGGGCCAAACGTTTGAGGGGGTCGGGCCAAATTTATTTTTTATTTTTTGAACTTAAAATATTTCTCAGGGTTGGGGGAGAGTAAAAAAAATTATGGGGGTAATTGGAGAGATTGGGGGGAGGGGTCGGGGAAAATCTTAGGGCTCGGGCCAAACTTTTTAGGGGGTTGGGCCAAATTTTCTTTTTTACTTTTTGAACTTAAAATATTTCTCAGGGTTGGGGAGAGTAAAAAAAAAAATTCGGACCGTGGGGTTTGAGAAATTCTTAGGGGTCGGGCCCAACTTTTTAGGGGGTCGGGCCCAATTTTTTTTTTTTTTAACTTAAAATATTTCTCAGGGTTTGGGGAGAGTAAAAAAAATTTCCCACCCTCATGGTCCGAAATTTTTTTTAGGGGGTCGGGCCAATGTTTTTTTTAAAAACTTACAATATTTCTCACGGTTGGGGGAGAGTAAAAATTTTTTTAGGGAGGGTGGGGTTTGAGAGATGGGGGTGGTCAGGGAAAATCTTACGGGATCGGGCCAATTTTTTTTTTACTTTTTGAACTTAAAATATTTCTCAGGGTTGGGGAGAGTAAAAAAGTTGCGGACCGTGGGGTTGGAGAGATGGGGGGGGATTTTTCGGGGTCGGACCAAACTTTTTAGGGGGTCGGGTCAAATTTTTTTTTTTAACTTAAAATATTTCTCAGGGTTGGGGAGAGTAATAACAAATTGGGGGGCCTGGAGAGATTAGGGGAGCCTCAAAGGAAAATTATTTGGGTTGTGAGGCCTAACGTTTTAGGGGGTCAGGCTAATATTTTTTTCTTTTTTAACTTAAAATATTTCTCAGGGTTGGGGGAGAGTACAAAAAAATTATGGGAGGGCTGGAGAGATTGGAGGGTCGGGGAAAATTTTTGGGGCCAAACTTTTTAGGGGGTCAGGCCAATTTTTTTTTAACTTAAAATATTTCTCAAGGTTGAGGGAGAGTAAAACACATTTTGGGGCGGTGGTGGTGGAGGGGAACAAATTTGGGGGATTCGTCGGGGAAAATTTGGGGGAGGAGGCAAATTTTTTGTACTTTTTAATCTAAAATATTTCTTATGGGGTGAGTAAAATCTTTTTTGGTGGGTGGGGTTGAAGGGTAAACAATTTTTGGGGGGTCGGGGAAATTTTTTTTTCTTGAACTTAAACAGGGCTCATTAATATGAGTTCTTTTTAATGATAGTGACACTACGTGAATGAACTTGATTTTTGTTCTTTGATACGACAGGGGCGCATTTATATGAGTTATTTTTTTAGTATAGTGACAAAACATGAACAAACACTATTTAGTTTTTTTGACACGACAGGGGCACATTAATATGAGTTCTTAGGTATGCAAACTGGGCTGGAGATATGTATATATATAGTATGTGCACCCTTGCAGAGATAGGTAAGTATATAGTATGCACACCGGGCGGCGATAGGTACAAATATAGTATGCGTACTGGGGCGGCAATAGGTATATATATAGTATGTGCACCGGGGTGGAATAGGTACGTATATAGCATGTGCACAGGGGCGGAAATAAGTACATATATAGCATGCACACTGGAGCGGTGATAGGTATATATTTAGCATGTGCTCCGTTGCAGCAGTCAGTACGTATATAGCACATGCACCGGAGTGGCGATAGGTACGTATATAGAACACGCACTATGGCAGAGATAGGTGCATATTTAGCATTCGCACCGGGGCGGCGATAGGTGCGTATTTAGCATTCACACCAGAGCAGCGATATGTACATATTTAGTATTCGCACTGGGGCAGCGATGGGTACTTATGTAGTATGCACACCGGGGCGGCAATAGGTACTTATATAGTATCTGCACCAGGGCGGCAATAGGTACATATATAGTATGAACACCGGGGCAGAGATAAGTACCTATATAGTATGCACACCGGGGCGGAGATATGTACCTATATAGAAGGCGCAGACAGAGGTGGTACTTTTTATAGAAATATTTCATACTTTTGCCCTGGGCAACATAAGAGGAATGGTGGGGAAGAAACAGCTTTCGCAAAAGGATAAATGAGAAAGTAGCGGTGAAAGATAAAGAGACAGCTATAGAGAGAGGGAGAGAAATTGAAGTTTGAATATAAAGATGTTACACACGCGATTTTTATATTTTATGTTTTTATGACACCGAGCAAGGCCGGGTAGACCTGCTAGTTATTATATAAATCCCAGTTGTCTGTATGTATGTATGTATGTATGTATGTATGTGAAACTTCTTCTCCAAGAGTACCCAACAAACGGTCACATGGGTGACATCATTCCGACCGGCCAGCCCAGAGATGTGTAATATCTCAGAATCGGAGAAAAAAATCCATTATTATAATAAATTTTAAATGATAAATATCCTAATGAAATCATAATGCAATTTATGATTATAATACATCATCAGTGATGAAGATCCTAATGAAACTATTATGTAATTTATTATCATAATAAATAAAGATCCTTATGAAATCATAATGCAATTTATTATTATAATTAATGATGATAATAAAGATCTTAATGAAACTATAATGCAATTCATCATAATAATAAATTATAAATGATAAAGATCCTAATATAATCATAATGTAATTTGTTTTTTAAGAAATGATAAATAATAAAGATCCTAATGAAATCATAATGCAATTCAAGATTATGATAAATTGTAAAAATCATAATCAAATTTATGATTATAATAAATGATAAAGATCCTTATGAAATCATAATGCAATTTATGATTATATAAAATCATAAATGATAAAGATCCTTATGAAATCATAATGCAATTTATGATTATATAAAATCATAAATGATAAAGATCCTTATGAAATCATAATGCAATTTATGATTATATAAAATCATAAATGATAAAGATCCTTATGAAATCATAATACAATTTATGATTATATAAAATCATAAATGATAAAGATCCTTATGAAATCATAATGCAATTTATGATTATATAAAATCATAAATGATAAAGATCCTTATGAAATCATAATGCAATTTATGATTATATAAAATCATAAATGATAAAGATCCTTATGAAATCATAATGCAATTTATGATTATATAAAATCATAAATGATAAAGATCCTTATGAAATCATAATGCAATTTATGATTATATAAAATCATAAATGATAAAGATCCTTATGAAATCATAATGCAATTTATGATTATATAAAATCATAAATGATAAAGATCCTTATGAAATCATAATGCAATTTATGATTATATAAAATCATAAATGATAAAGATCCTTATGAAATCATAATGCAATTTATGATTATATAAAATCATAAATGATAAAGATCCTTATGAAATCATAATGCAATTTATGATTATATAAAATCATAAATGATAAAGATCCTTATAAAATCATAATGCAATTTATGATTATATAATATCATAAATGATAAAGATCCTTATGAAATCATAATGCAATTTATGATTATATAAAATCATAAATGATAAAGATCCTTATGAAATTATAATGCAATTTATGATTATATAAAATCATAAATGATAAAGATCCTTATGAAATCATAATGCAATTTATGATTATATAAAATCATAAATGATAAAGATCCTTATGAAATCATAATACAATTTATGATTATATAAAATCATAAATGATAAAGATCCTTATGAAATCATAATGCAATTTATGATTATATAAAATCATAAATGATAAAGATCCTTATGAAATCATAATGCAATTTATGATTATATAAAATCATAAATGATAAACATCCTTATGAAATCATAATGCAATTTATGATTATATAATATCATAAATGATAAACATCCTTATGAAATCATAATGCAATTTATGATTATATAAAATCATAAATGATAAAGATCCTTATGAAATTATAATGCAATTAATGATTATATAAAATCATAAATGATAAAGATCCTTATGAAATTATAATGCAATTTATGTTTATATAAAATCATAAATGATAAAGATCCTTATGAAATCATAATGCAATTTATGATTATATAAAATCATAAATGATAAAGATCCTTATGAAATCATAATACAATTTATGATTATATAAAATCATAAATGATAAAGATCCTTATGAAATCATAATGCAATTTATGATTATATAAAATCATAAATGATAAAGATCCTTATGAAATCATAATGCAATTTATGATTATATAAAATCATAAATGATAAACATCCTTATGAAATCATAATGCAATTTATGATTATATAAAATCATAAATGATAAAGATCCTTATGAAATCATAATGCAATTTATAAATGATGAAATTGTTATGCAGTTAATGATTATCTTTTATCACGCTATGTATAAAAAATATTACGGTAACAAAATCAACGTTTCTTGTTGGTTATGGAAATAATTAAATGTTTAAATAAAACAGAAATTAAAAATATTCATAAACTAAGCAACAGTTAAAATTATTTCTTTTATTTAGGTTTCACAAAATAATCCCGAATTTTCTATACAACACAATTATAAAGTCATTTCAACAATAGGTTAACAACAAATATCACAATGTGCTTATTATGATCGCACAAAACCAACAAGCTTGCGAAGATCCACAGCAAAACATGATTCATAGTAGGATTAAATTCCTTTTTTTGTAAATTGTTTTTACCAATTTTCTACAGTTGGAAAATCTAGTGATCACCCTTATAGCTGCGTATGTTGCTCAGTAAAATTAGGTTACATGGTACCACAGCCCTAAAGTGACCAGGAAAAATTAAACTCGGGTTCCTGAAAGAAAAACACAAAAACGCACTTATTAATTAATTACCTGATTGTGACTTTTTACTTATATATTTTCATTGTTGCATTTTATTCCTTTTGTAAATTGTTGCTTTTTATTTTGTTTTCGTTTGTACTTATTGTGTTGGATAATGGCTCTGTGGGAACGGACGCATCTTGAGGTGGACGTATCTGTTGGAAATCGTTGGTTTGGCTTGCACGATTTAGTGCGGGTGGACCCGTACAGTCGAGTGAAGAATAGGGCTGTTCTCACGGTTGGAGTTCACAGACGTGACAAACCACCATTTTGATGATACCTTTCAGGTCGGGGGTTCAAAGGAGTCAGTCTGTGGAATGCACCTGCGCATAGGGGCTCTGACGTCACAGACTTTTGCGTGGGAAGCAGAGTTTTTGCGAGTCTGGATTTTGGAGGCGAGCCTATGAGACGTGATTTTTATGATGTAGTCTGCAACATGATTAGGGGAATTAATTCCCTCAGAAAATAGAGGTGAAATATCTTTTTTCCTCCTCCATGAATGGTTAAGGACTTAATTGATTAGTAATTACGAAAGCAGTAATTTGCTCTCTCTCTCTCGACGTTGGTGAATATCTCCAAGCCGATACATAACTAACGCCTGAAATAAAACAGAAATTAAGTTTAAAAGATTGTTAGTCTTCTGAGTTGGTCATGGAGCTTTTGTGCTGCAGCGGCGTAGTTCACGGTTGAGAGAAAGAAGAAAGAATTCAACCACTAGACGACACACCCCTCCACACGGCGAGGAAAGATTGAAGGTGCGAGAAATTTAAAGGTATGCCAACTATATCATTTATGGTGTTAAAAATGACGAGTGACTTAACGAGAACTGCCACGGCCCGTTCCGGGACGAGTATACAAAACGAGAACTGCCACGGCCCAAGTGGGGGGGGGGGCTATGCAACAATTGTGTTCAAGTCTTATTAAAGTCCTGTGACACAGACACTTTATATTATTTGTGTTTTTTCATTGTTGCATTTCATGCAAATAATTTCTTTCTTTTAGTTATTAGTATTTTTGCTTTCAACATTGTTTGTTGTATTCTTCTTTGTCTACGAAACTGAAACTGACAAACTACTTTCTCTCCAGTTTCTGGAAATGAAAAATTATTAATTCAATCAAGTACTTTTCTTCCATATTATTTCGATGTATTTTGTTGCAACCTTCATGTCTGGGTCTACTATATTCAAGGAATCTATCATTGCCATCTAACGGTAACTCCTATCTTGTAACATGTTGTAACCTTCCAAAGGTCAGAAACATTTGACATAGTCTTTTATAATAGGAACACGAGTTGAAGCAGTCCGATTTGGCACTGATACTAGGGAACCTTCCTATCAGTTGTCATAAACAACAAAACCCACACTTCTTACTTTCTTCATTCATCCTATTTGTAGCCGACGAAAATATATTTAGATAAGTAAAATACTATCCATTTCTTTTCTAAATTATCAATGGGAATTATTGATTAAAGAGGCATTGATAAAAACAGATTTATTTTGATAAAGTGTTTATTAAAATAGGGAAATAAGAAGTGGACGATTTAGTTTCGTTTACATATGAGAATACACGATAATGCAACATACCCTCGATATTTCTCTCATGCATGGCATAAAGATAATTACGAAAACAAAACGATAGTTTTAACAGTTTCATTTTTGAAAGCATCTTCAGAGACCAATGGAAATGTAATATAAACACATTGCATTTGCTATCGCCATTATTTATTTGATGAAAGGTGAGCAAACGTTTATTCATGGTAAAATTTGATGATATTTATGATAATACTGAGGAGATACTGTGTTATTTACATGGTTTTTATTAACATTTTTATCCACGTTGTGTTTTCTGTTAATCATGTTTTGTAATATTTCAGATTTCCTATCTGAAGTATTTAATCCACTAAAAATGAAAGTAAGCAGCTACGGAACAAAGCCATGCAAAAAAATGAAGTGAGAAATAATGTTATGTTGCAGTTCGAACTCTGATTATCTGTTACAAAATGAATTGACAAATACAAGATATTAAGTGACTAAGAACATTCTAACAAATCATATAAAAGACTAGTAAATAAAGACAGATTATCTTTATTAAATTCGTCCAATAATTGGCACCAAATCAATGTTGATATACTTTTAGATTATGTATTATTTTATTTTTCTCCTGATTAAAATAATGTATGATAATATTAATTAAACTGACTGTTTGTGTGCAAAGTCAAGTCAAACATGTCAAATAATTCATCATCTTACTTTAACGAAATGGATTTCATTAAAAACACATATTTGTTTTAATTTATTTACGTAAATAAAGGATGAATAAAAGATTGTTCAACTTTAAATTAAATATTTGTTTCCTCATGGAAAATGAATATTCAAAATCTACTTAAGTTGATAGAAATTTATATTGATTTTTTTATATAATAATAAAATACTGTGCATTTGTCTTAACATGTATTATTTATTTACAGATATAATGATGCCTAGACTCACAGAAATTAAAACTTATTCCTGTACAATTTGTGGATCAACCTTTTCCCAAAAAGCGAACCTAGCAAGACATATGCTTATACACACTGGGGAGAAACCATATTCCTGTGTAAAATGCGGATCTACATTTTGTTCGAAATCAAGTTTGACAAAACACGTGCGTATACACACTGGGGAAAAACCATTTTCCTGTGGGATATGTAAATCTTCATTTTCTCAGAAATCAAATTTAAAAACGCACATGCGGGTACATACTGGGGAAAAACCATTTTCCTGTGAAATATGCGAATCTTCATTTTCTCTTAAATCGATTTTAACAAAACACATGCATGTACACACTGGGGATAAACCATTTTCATGTGAAATATGTGGATCACGATATTCTCAAAAATCACTTTTGTCAATTCACACGCGTACACACACTGGCGATAAAGAATTCTGCTGTGAAATATGTGGATGTTTATTTTACCTGAAAGGAAATTTCACAGCGCATATGCGTAAACATACTGGAGAGAAACCATTTTCCTGTAAAATTTGTAGATCGTCATTTTCTCATAACGCAAGTTTGAAAGTTCACATGAGAATACACACTGGAGAGAAACCATTTTCATGTGATATATGCAGATCTTCATTTACTCAGCAGTCTACTTTAAAAGGACACATGCGTATACACACCGGAGAGAAACCATTTTCCTGTAAAATATGTGGAACTTCATTTTCTCTTAAATTATATTTGAAAATTCATATGCGTATACACACTGGGGAGAAACCATTTTCTTGTGAAATATGCAGATCTTCATTTTCTCAAAAATCAACTTTGAAAACGCACATGCAATTACACATTGGAAATTGAATTGTAATTACCGACTGGAGAATTTGAATTACAAACTATATACCAGCCTCGAATGTATTCGGTCCCTTTGTAACAGGATTTGCAGTAAAACCTGACATGAAGATACTTCATCCTACAAGAAAACCCTGACCAAATATTAAAAATAGCATAGTATTCGAAGCCCAAAATCAGATCTCTGTTTGGCTACATGCCTATACGGGGAATGGTGCACATTCTCCTTGTGGTTTTACCTCAAGGAAAGGAACTTAGCTGGATACTCCACCAGACCAGATGAATTCATGTCTTTGAATCCGGTAAGAGACCAAAAGAAATATATAGTATTATATAATCAACTGGTCAATTGAGGAGAGGAAATTTAATGTCCTTTACTATTTTACTAACTCAATGCTTCAGAGGTAAAGGAGAACTTAAATGGAACACTTGAATATCTGTATCTCATATAGAGATCAAGTGTTATCCCACGGAAGGGGCTTGTTGATTTCTGAGAACTTCGACTGAAGTAAAATAAAATAAAAAAAGTAAAATAAACAATTATCCTATGAAATATGAATATGTTTATTTTGTCAGAAATCGATTTTGTAAAAACCTGCATATATACACTAGGTACAAAACATTTTCCTGTCAAATATGCACGTCTTTATTTTGTCAGCAAGCAATTTCTACAAATCGCATGCATGTACACACTGGGTTTTTTAGGGGAAACTCACCTGATGAAAAACTCTTAAAATACTGTGACACAAACTCAGGAAAATAAAACTGTATCAGAATACAGAAGCCCCATAAAGGACTACGTCTATTAGTTAAAGATTCCTCAGATATAAATTTATAGAGTAACAAAGTAAAATATTAGTCCCAGGGGTTAGGGGACACCCTTCATCATTTTGACTAACTGAAGTAAAATAAAAAAAAGTAAGAAACGATTTCCCTGTCAAATATGGGAACCTTCATTCTTTTTCAGAATTAAAATTTTAAATGATTGATGTATATAGTCTCGGTATAACAACCCTTTCTATGTACACTTTGTCTTGTTCAATGTTCTTGTAGGTTTATCTGAAAAGACACATGCAAATAGACATGTATGAGAAATCATAAAGACATTTTAAAATACACTTTCTGACAAGTATGATAAACTTTATTTACTCATGAATAAATTCAGAAAAGCAAATACACCCAGTAAAGGTACGATTTAATTAACATTTGGACAGACGCTCTGGAATCTTCATCCATGCGTAATACTGTGCATTGTAAAATACCGTAGCATCTAGGCCATATAATAATCTTTTACTTCTGAATGTAACAACCTCTTTAATTCGGAAACCCTTTAAAATATATGAGGAGGAACAGCAAATTTACAGAGTTTCCATGCAATTGAGAACGTGAGAATAGGACATACCTTTAAATGTGGCTTGAATGACCTACAAATAGATACAAGATAATGTTTTAAATGTGAGTAACATTTTTAAACGTACAAAACTATTTTCTGCAATGGTATGTAATTATAATTTATGCACGGCAATTCACAGAAGTGGAGATATTTTCATGTTTATATATTTGTATGTTAATTCGAATTGAAACATGACAGATAAAAATAACCTTTTTGCATGAGTATTACCTGCATTTGTATTGATTTAATATTCGGAAAAATGTGGAGCATACTTTTTCAAAAAATGGTGCAAATAAAACCTCTAGTTATAATACAATGATTAGAATTATATATACATCATGCAAGAATTTAAGGAAAATAAATTTTAAATCTTCCTAGATATTAATTCATTAGCTGCAAATGAAGTTGACTGGCGATAATGTTTACAACTATTTAGTCTAGATTTATTCTACAATCTATTCAAAGACAATTCAATACGGCTTTTCAAGTACAGAACTTTGGTTGGAAAACACCATGGCTGTTTGGTTGTTGTAACTTTGGTATTCTAGCACTGCGACCAGCATTCGATCTTTCATCTCTATTTTTGGTGTTTTTTTTATGGTAGTTCAAACTCTGATCTGACAGCCCTGATTTACCAACAATAAAAATGTTGGAACAATCTTTTGTGTCGTACTCATTGAATAGTCTCCAAGAGTCAAAGCCAAGTTTTTGTTACTTTCATCCTTTACTTGTTGTATCGACTAGGCTTGAATTGGGAGATTTCTATCATAAATTGTGTTCCAAAAAATGAAAAACGTGAAATAGAAATAAGTTTGTAATTCTTGGAAAGGTATCTCACATCTTTATACTACACAGCAACAACGGATGTTTTATGATAAAATCGAATATTATTGCTGATAAATAAATAAAATATTTCTTGTAGAAAATCCTACGGAGAAATTGGAATTGAATAATAATTCTTGAAAAAGTGTGTTGCTAAAATTAGAACAATGACAACTTGAGAGTTGTTTTCTTTAAATCATCAAATTATAAAAACTGAACTTTGTTCCACTATGAAAATGTCACAAAACAGATAATGAAGAGTACATTAATGAAGAGTTAGTTCATTGTAAAGAAATATTTTGCCGTAAAGTAGAATGAAAACAATGTGAAATTGAAATGAATGTCCAAACCAAAAAATGTTCACTTCAGATTTTTTTTGGCGACGAAAATAATGTTTTTAAAAC
Organism: Sepiola atlantica; assembly: GCA_963556195.1. Classification (NCBI taxonomy): domain Eukaryota; kingdom Metazoa; phylum Mollusca; class Cephalopoda; order Sepiida; family Sepiolidae; genus Sepiola; species Sepiola atlantica. The sequence continues at coordinate 2,128,848 of CAUVYP010000069.1, read as the reverse complement.
ATTAGTTTCCTGACAGACCTATTTATTATTCCTTTAAATTGGAGTTTTAAGTTTAATTTAATGTCTCATAATATCGTCTGCTATTATATTAAGTAAAATCCATTAAAATTCGAAAGTATATAAAAAGATCATTAACAAATTGTATCATTTCTCCAACAGGGTTACCAAATCTCCACATATGCAAATAAGACTTCACTATAAAAATTTGCACTTATAAAGAGAAGCCCTTCTTTACCCTGCAGACATGACATGCTAAGCACCTCATCCTCTTTCATGCTGGCAAGTGTTCCTCTTCATTGTCACCCCCCCCCCCGATCGTATGATCACACAAGTGACAGGTGGGGGCTGGTCGCTTTATCCTAGTATTTCTCTGTAGTTGGACAGTTATTTCTTCCTTTCCTGCATATGTACCAGGACCTTAATTGGCAATAAAATAAGGAAGCTCAACCAAAGAACTCCGTTTTCTTCCTCAATTTCAGACGCAGAACTACTACTACTTGTATCAGAATCTAGTTCTCTCCATTCAGTAATCGTTAATGATGTGTCATCATTGTCATCCACTACCGGTGATAAACTGAGACATGGGCGCACGTCTCTTACATGTCGAGGTGTGCCATTGACGACCACCGACTGTGGAATTATCACTCTGGTGACACGACCATGTCTGAATCTCGACGTGCAACGCCCTTGTGGATTTTTCACCCAAACTGTGGTCCCTTCTTTATAAAGTGTAAAGATCCTATACTGATTCGGAGGAGGTACAACATTGACCCTTTTCACTCTGATCTGGTATGAGTGCAACAAATTGGCAGGTGCTGATGAGGCGGACACGTCATTTTTGGGGTAACGTTGTACCAATACACAGACTCCAGAACAGGACAGCTTTTTCGTGCAGCAATCAGCTTCACTGTCATATGACACCTTTCTATAATACTATTTCCAGATGCCCTGTATGCACAGCATGGTCGAAAGTTTACACCCCACTCGGTTATGGCCAGATCTTACCAGTGCTATATCAACCTAAATGTCGTACTCTTTCACAAGTGAGATTATTGTGCCCAATCTCCGCCTTATGAGCATCTCACTTGCGGCCTTTGTGCTAAACTGAGACTTTCCTGTTGTACACCCCCCAGTGGTATACACACAGAGAGTCTGTATTTATGTGTAACACATTAGCCTTCCACTTGAGCGCAAGGTTTAGTCCTTTTAATATGGCATCCATCTCTGCCATGTTTATATGTAAGTAGCCTTTGTTGGTCGCAACCAGCATGCATCCTCGATGATGGCTCCATAAGAGTCAAGAGCTATGCCCACAGCAAGCGAGCTTACGTCCACCCACACATTAAGTTCCTTTGTGTCAACGTATCATTTTCTTCAGACGGGATCTGATTGTTGTATACGGGCAAGTGTATCTGCTATCATACACTCACGCAGAGCATCGCTAGCCTTGTCATCCCAGTCGTGTGTGACAGTTGTAGCGTGACGTTTAATAAAGCCTGTTACCAGTCGAAGCCATCCACACACAGAAAAGTGCCCCACCAGTTTTCCGCACATAGAGAAGATACATCTTTGTTTCATAGTTCTCGACGCATCCACAGTATTGCTTCCTTGTCGCAGTCGCCATGCTCTGCCCAAACTTCTAATTCCAGCACTCGTGCACCATTTTAAAGTTTTTCTGGGTCCTTACTAGTTGGTCCATACAGGTCCAGATGCTTCCTTACAGATTCTGCCGACACCACCTCCTCATTAATATATATGTTATCAATATACGCCGACGTTGCTCTCCTTATCTTCTCATCCTGGGCTAACACAGCCTCGAGCACAGCCGGCATTAGAAGAGGCGCCACATTTAAGCAAAATCCTAACCTGGTTAGACAATATCTTTGTCTTTTAAATATCACTGTCTGGTACGGGCAGAGGGATCTCTCAACATGAATCTGTAGGTATGCCTTCCTGAGGTCCAGAATGGATACATCTGTTCCTTGCTGTCTTCATTCTCGCATTTTCTCTGCGCAGATATTTGCATCGCCAGTGAATGCATCAACATAGGTGTTTAATTCGCGATAGTCCATCACAGGACGCACCTTATTTTTATTGGCCTGCAGCACACCCATCAGTGGTATAAGTCCCTTGGGTGGCCCAGAATCCTCCTGATTATATAGTAAGAACTAGCCGTTGTCTATCCAGGTCGTCAACACGCGTTCATAACCATCCCTTAATTCATAAGATATTGGGTATTCAGAAATCCAAGTTTCCAGTTTCTCTGGTGTACGACCCGCTGACCATTTCCATGCTGCAACCCACACTCTCTTCAGTTCGTCAAATTTTGCAACAAAATCAGCTTTGTTAATACGAAGCGCTGCACAGAGGGGTTGTGCCCCCCCCCCAAACTCCACACTTCCAGATTGTGTTATGCGAACGCAACCGACTGCCTTAATAGCGTCAATGCCAAGTAACATATCGAAATCAGCATGTTGATTGTGGCAACGTTACCAGTTTCTGTATGAATCCTAATAGTGGCATATGCGCATGTCAATGTAGTTATCACCATTTTCTGCTTTGACCAAGACTGACATGGTTTTCAACTTAAGATAGATCCTGAGAACCCAGTGTCGAGTAGAGCCAAGCATGGCGCATCATCAACATAGATAGTAATGACAGGTAGCGCCGAGTTCACATTCTGACTGGGGAATAGACTGGTGCTGATGTCTCGTCCCCAACTTCATTTCCCGGACAATCTCTTATCAGATGACCAGCCTTGTTGCACCAATAACATCGTTGACGGGTAGTCTGCCTCCTTTGCATGCAGTCACTTGCGAAATGATTAACATGTAACATATATAATCAGACTGTCCCATGCCCACAGGTGGTTGAGTGATACGGGCAGGCTGTGTTCCCCCACTTCACCATTGTCTTTCATCAATACTCGGCTCGAGCCAACAACTCTTCTAAAGTCATATCGTTTGCCTTAGAGGAGGACTACAACAGCCTTTTCACAGGGTTGAGAAGCTCCCGAACAAACACACACACCAGCACATTATCTGGTATTCCTCCAAATAGCACTGACAACTTCCGCAGATTTGCCAAATACACGTCTACAGTATTACCCGGATGCAACACACGTGCCTCAAACTTCTCATACACTGTGAATCTGTCATCAGCAAAGACAGTGAATAGAGCTCCTATAATCTGTGCTGCATCAGATTTTTCTTTCTTCAGTTAGTTGCTAGTAAACTGTGAATGCTCTCCCAGTTAGCCAATGTCGGGATTTTTCCTGTTAGAATGAAGGACGAAGACTGTAATCCGCTGGAAGAAAAGTTGGTGGCATATAAACGTGACTAGACAAGAACAGAGATAAGAAACAACGTGGGTAGATAACGAAATGATATTTATATGAATAAAAAAAAGAAGAAAGAAAGAGAATGTTGCTTGCAAGAGAAGTGCCTTTGCGGACTCACTGAAAATGCCAGTTGTCTTGCAACAAGATTCTTTCTGGGGACAAGGCTGTGAAGAATAGTTCAGAACATCAAGATGGCTTCTTTCGCTCAAATTGGGCACTGCATACATGCTTGACTGAATTAGCCCGCATGGTGTGAAAAGACAGTGGCTACTGTCTTATCGGCTATAGGGTGGGATAGCCGACTGCTGTAAAAACCAGAGGGCTTATTCATCATGGCCTCATGCGTATTATATACGCTAAAAAGCATGTGCCCGCTCGCACCTGCCGCAGCAGAGAAGGATCGATGTTGACGGCAGCGAAGGCAGGAGAGAAGAGACCGATATTTTCAAAATAGGCGCTATCCTGGGTTTTCTGCAGAGATTGAAGCAGTGGTCTATGATTGGCTAATTTTCATCCAATCACAGGGCACTAAGAATTCACTGCGCTTAATAATAATTCCAATACCAAAGTGGGATGACATTTTCAAGCCGCTTCACTCAAGATAAGTCACAGTTTTAATTCCATGACTGCCCCAATCCCAGCAAACTCAGGAATTATCTTTAGGTCAAAACGGCTGTCAATTTTCCGCTGGAATAGCTTGTTACCTAATTGTGCCAGAAAAACAAAACAAAAGCTAATTCAACTTCACCGATTTTAACTACCACCACTTTCCCAATGCCTTTCTCTCTGCAATCCAAATCGCTTCTGTTGCTTCCCAGCTGTCCTCTTCATTTATATCCAGCTGATCTCCACATATGCAAATCAGACTTCACCATAAAAATGTGCACTCATGAAGAGAAGCCCTTCTTTACCTTGCAGACACGACTTGTCCTTAATATGTCTTTAATATGTATTGAGATAACATCACATGGTGGCAGCGGTTATGGTAGCAACAACAATGTCTACAGAAGACAACACCCAGCCTTAAAAACAATTTAAAAGGAAACTGAAAGAAGCAGTATCTTGGAGGAACTCGGAGCATATTAAAAGACACCACGTGATAGCGTGGAAGACGCCACCTTGAAAAATATGAAAAGACACCACGTGATAGCGTGGAAGACGCCATCTTGAAAAATATGAAAAGACACCATGTGATAGCGTGGAAGACGCCATCTTGAAAAATATGAAAAGACACCACGTGATAGCGTGGAAGACGCCATCTTGAAAAATATGAAAAGACACCACATGATAGCGTGGAAGACGCCATCTTGAAAAATAGAATACGGCAAACAATGGAGAAAATTAACACTGGGAAGTTCTAAATAGTGGCGGATACACGAAGCTTCCATAAGCCGCACGAAACAAGGAAAAAGCAAGGAAATAGACGCCATCAGACACAACAACTGCAATCGATGCCGCATGGGATACCATCCGTTCAGCATGTGGACGGAAGCATCATTAGGCGAAGGTATACACCAATAAAAGGGAGAAGGAAGGGAAATACTCATCAAGGGATTCCCGAGTCAAAACAGAACATCCAGAGGTCCAGGGCAAGTAGCAGCGCTAGTAGCAGAGAAAAGAAGCGTTGGTGACCGTGTCTACTCTGTAAATACCCGTCAGAAAGAAAATGATGAACTCTACGAAGAGTACCAGGAATTGTCCTGTGATTCAGCCACAGAGTGACGCTCGGACTGAAGCTTTTGTAGACCTTCGCATAAAGCTTCCCAACCGACCAGTGTAATAGTAGGTTGTGAATTGTGTTCCTTTTTTCTATTCCATGCAACGCGTTTTTCCTTCTTTTTCTTCCGTATTCTCCCAACGCATACGAACTTTGTGACGTTCTCTACTCGACTCGCCCCGATCCAAAAAAACACTGCCTTTTATGTAGCCTTCTTTGCCACACCTGATTTGCATAATGCGACCCTCTCAGTCTCGTAATTTAATGGGCGTGGGTTTGTAGCAGTTACCTCCTCCTTCCACACATAACTGCACCGGTTGGCCGTTAGGTGTCGCTTATTCACCGACAGGTGGCGCTGAAAAGCGACACCAGAGTTATCTGCCCTTCTGAGTATAAAATCCGGTGCAAACGAAAAATCACACTCTTTTTCATTCAACAGCCTCGCATAGACGTCCCCTTGGCACCAGCTGGGACGCATCGCCGAGAACATCGACGAGGAACTTGGAAAATCTCTTTCTTCTGCTACCGTCGCCTCACTCAAAGACTACTACCATCTTCACTTGAAGAAACCCCACGGCCAGCCCGGAGAACCATTATATTTTTCTTTTCCTCAACCGGACACCGTTCAACTTTCTCTTCTACCTATACCAAACGGTATTGATACCCTTGAGTCGATAAAACCCCTCTTTTTTGTTGCCTGTTACTCAGTTGTTCATTCAATTCATTTCGTGCGATAAATGTAAGGAAGGGACAAACTATCGCTTCCATAACAAATGGTGACCCTGTGAAGAACAAAAATCGCACGAAACTGAGTTGAACAAAAGAGTACAAAAAACGGCAACGAGGTTTTATACAGAACAGCGACGACCAAGAAGACTCTACACTTTAAAGCATGCGAACCTTCTCACAAATACATTTGAACACAAGCAAAATATTTTACAAGACGCCATGTCTTTCTTTTGTGTCTAACACGTGGAACAAAAAATACGTCGCCATCTTTTTTCCGTACCACGTGGAAAAGAAAATACGAATTACTATTCTCTATTCCGACAACAACAGTATGAGAACATTTTTCTTCACCGCGTAAAAATTGAATCTTTTCATCTGGCTAAAAAAGGTTATTCGTTTTCGCGAATCTACATACACTCTTTCAACTCTGAGAAGATAGACAGCTACGCGAACAAAGATCCTAACCCTGGAACTCAACTCAAACAAAAATATACGGCAAAGTTTCACACTGGAATACAAATTAACTATCTACCGACTTATGGAATTTGTGTCATTTTAGAGGATGTCAATGGATTGAATAGAAACATAACGACAGAGACAGGTTCTATAAAAAATGGCGTCCTTTATTTATATCAGGCAAAACATGAGTGCCCCGGTAAAGGGGCGTAACTCCAGACGGTGAAACTCTTATTCAGTCCCTCATGCAACATCTTCCCTTTTCTCAATAAATAAAAAACAGAAGATAAAGACAAACAAAAAAAACAAAACAAAAAGTCTGATAAGAATTAAAAACAGAGTCTACAAAACACAGTGATCTAGGCGTTCATTGGGCTGACTACCCTCCTACCTAACAGGGATTATTCTTCCCTTTCACTTATGTTGTGAAATCCTTGAATCTCATAGGACCTCTTATTATCCTTCCCGACCGTGTTGTCCGCAACCTTTCCGGACTTGGTTTTGTTGGGAATGGGGTCGGGTTGAGGTTTTCTCTTATTTCACCTTTATATTGAGGTGGTTCTGAGTTACATATCTCTTCTGTACTCTGCCCTGTATTCTTGGGTAACTCGCTCTGCACTTCATATGGCTGTTGTATTACTGATGTGAGTGGGGGTGTCTCTGCAGTTTTCTTCAAATCTACTCGATTCCGTCGATATAAGTCCCCACCCACTTTTACATGGTATGATCGCTCATCCAGTCTCCCCCATACAACAGCTTTCCTCCACTCTTTTTGACCATTTATGTGTGGTTTCATCCGTACTACATCTCCAGGATACAATGGTTTAAGTGGTTTTACTTTGTGGTTGAAAGAACGTTCTTGCCTCCTGCAGTCTTGCTTCACTGATTTTCTCAGATTTTTGGGCAATGCTGGCTTGAGTAAATCCTCCCTGGTTGGGAGAAGTGTTTTTGTTCTCCTTGACATCAGCTTCTGAGCTGGTGATAAGAGACCTTTGGCTGGCGTATTCCTGTGATCCAACATTGCTAGGTATGGATCAGCCTTATCGTCCATCGCTTTCCGGAAAAGGTTCTTTGCCATCTTTATCGCAGATTCCACTTTGCCATTTGCCTTGCTATTGTATGGACTGACAGGTGTATGTGTAAAACACCACTTTTTTGCGAAGGCAGAAAATTCCTGGCTACTAAACTGAGGCCCATTATCAGTTACGACCTGATCTGGTATTCCATGACGTGCAAAATGGTGTTTAAGTTTGGTTATCACTGTCTTTGCTTGTGTATTGAGAAGATGATCGATTTCCCAGAAGTTGCTCATGTAATCAACTGTGCACAGGTAGTCTCTATCTGCAAACTTAAAGAGATCTACTCCCACTTTCGCCCAGGGTCTGTCAGGAACTTCATGGACCATTAATGGTTCTGCCGGGTTGGCCACTTCATATTTTCTACATATGGGGCACTTTGAAACATAGTCTTTGATGTCACTGTTCATATTTGGCCAATACAAACATTCTCTTGCTCTTCTGCAACATCCTTCTACTCCCAGGTGTGTGGAATGCAGTTTTTCCTTCAACACCGCTCGCTGTGTCAGTGGAACCACTACCCGGTTTCCTCTGAAAATTAAGCCATCTTGCACCGTCATTTCATTCCGCATATTAAAATATGGTCTCACCTCTGGGTCAAGATGTATTTTTTCTTCTGGCCATCCTTCCAGAATTACTTGCTGCAACTGCTGCAAGCTTCTGTCTTCCTTCGTGGCTGAGCGCAGTTCAAGCAGCCTTCTCTCTGTTATAGGAATATATTCTGCTTCCTTGACATCATCTTCATCGTCCATATCTTCACTGCCCAATCCATAGATGTATGCTCTTGATAGCGTGTCTGCAAGGAACATTTTCTTACCTGAATGGTACAGAACTGTAGCATCGTAAGCCTGTAGTCGCATCAGCATGTTTTGAAGTCGTTTCGGGCATTTCACCAATTCTTTTTTCATAATCGCTTCCAGTGGCTTATGATCGGTTAGTACTGTTATCTGTCGACCAAACGTATATTGATGAAATCGTTCACATGCGTAGATTACTGCTAGTAGTTCCTTTTCAATCTGTGCATACCGAGTTTCTGTGTCGGTCAGTGCACGGCTGATATAGGCTAGGGGTTGACCTTCTTGTAGTAGTGCAGCCCCCATGCCCTTCTCACTTGCATCGCATTGGATGACCAAAGATTTGTTGGGGTCATAGTACCTCAACACTGGTGCCTCACTCACTACCTCTTTAATTTTCCCAAAAGCCTCTTCATGAATTTGGGACCATGTCCATGGCACATCTGCCTTCACCAAATTTCGAATTGGGGCCATCACATCAGATATGTGTGGTAGAAATTTTGCCAGGTAATTCACGAATCCAACCAATCGTTGCACTCCTTTCACATCTGTTGGACACGGCATCTCTTTTATGGCTCTTACTTTCCCAGGATCAGGAAGTAAACCATCACTGGTTATTATGTGTCCCAGGAAAGATATAGACGTTTGTCGTAGGTTCAATTTTTCAGCATTCAATCGCATCCCGCGATCACGACATCTCTGCAACAGTTTCCTGAGTTTTCGGTCATGATCAAGTGTTGCTTCTTCCATCGTTTTACCCTTCCCAATCACCAGGAGATCATCCGCTTTGTTAACCACACCTTCCAAATCGGACACATTGTTAAAAAGGGTCTTTTGAAATATCTCTAGAGCTGGAGAAATACCGAACGGTAAAACCTTCCACCGGAACCTACCATATGGTGTAGCAAATGTTGTTAAGCGACTGCTGGCTTCGTCTAATTTTACATGCCAGAATCCATCTCGTAAATCCAGGGTAGAAAATACCTTGCTGTCAGCCAGTTCTGGTAGTAAATCGTCTAGTGTAGGTAACTGAAAATGTTCCCTTTTTAGAGCTTTATTCAGTGGTCTTGGGTCTATACATATCCGCAGGTTTCCATTTTTCTTAGTTACCAGTGCTAACGCACTTACCCATGGTGTTGGGTCGCTCACTGGTTCAATAACATTCTTCTTAACCAGTTTTTCCAACTCGACTTTTAGCCTGTCTTTAAGTGCCACTGGTATTCTCCGTGTTGCTGCAACATTTGGTGTTACTCCTGGATCCACCTGCAAATGTACCTCTCCTGGTAATTGACCCAATTCTTCCCTGAACACATCTCTGAAGTCATTGATAATTCTGTCCGAGTACTGGCTGCTGGATTCATTCATCTGGGAAACTTTGGCGACCATTTTGAATTTGTTGTTATTGATTGTGACGAGTTCCATTTTCTGGATTGCATTTGCTCCCAGTAAGGGATTGAAATCCTCTTTCACAATGACAAACTTAACCGCATATTTTTGTCCAGTTTTGGGGTTTATCATTTTAACTCGACATTCTCCCAACGGCTTCACTTCTGCTCCATTCCACATGACAAGGGTCTTATTTGAATGTTCCAGTGTTTTTCCAATCACGTGCTTCACATTCAATATATTCACGGACGCTCCACTATCGAGCTGAAAAGCAATTGGTTTTCCCTTGACCCTCATTTCTGCCTTTATCACCTCTTGACTCACAGCATTCACTTTTTCCTTAATCGTTATGTTGTCTACCTGTCCATAGTCTGAACAACTACTACTGTCGTTTTCCTGGTCCTCATATTGGGTTTTGACAGCCTGCACCTTCTTTTTCCTTGGTACTTTGCATTTCACGGCAAAGTGTTTTTTTCCATTACATTGATAACAGGTCTTGCCAAATGTAGGACATAACTCTTTTCTTGGTCCGTGCCGCAGTGCACACGCCCGGCAATCTCTGTCAGTTTGTGCCGATGTCTTTCTCCTGGGTTTAAAATCAACCTTATTCACTCCTTCAGGCCTTAGGATTCTGGACTGGACCGTGGCATTTTCAGAAAGCTTACAAATGTCAATACATTTTTGTAAGTCTAACTGTCTTATTTTCAATAATTCAGCTTGTGTCTGGGGGTTGTGTATTCCCAGCACTACCTGATCTCTGAGTACTGATGAAACGCAATTGTCACAAAAATTGCACGTTTTTACTAACGTCCGAAGTGCCATAATAAAGGATTCCACAGTCTCTGATCCTCCTTGCTTTCTAGAATGAAATACGTAACGCTCGTAGGTTTCATTCGTTTACCCTATAGCGTATTTATCAAATGCCTGAATAATTTCGGTGGGTGTTCTTTCATCTTCAGGTGTTAGAAATTGAAATCCGTAGTAAACTTTCAATGCGTCATCTCCCAACGTGTGAAGCAAAAGTGCCGTCTGATATTGTAATGAATGTTTCGTCAAACACGTAATAATGGCGTAGTTATGCCATTTCAGTTTAAACAACTTCCAGTTCGCCGATAAATTATCTTCCATACATAAGGGCGCTGGTGGTCTTATACTAGCCACTGGTCTGTTTGTGTCTTCCGACATTTTTTTTTCTTTTCTCCACGTGACGTACGTACGAATTTACAATTTGAAACAAGAATAATAAAGTTACTTATCTGTTTCTTATCCTTTTGTACATCTTACTTAGACATATCTTCATCCCACCGCTGCCACCATGTGTCATTTTAGAGGATGTCAATGGATTGAATAGAAACATAACGACAGAGATCAGGTTCTATAAAAAATGGCGTCCTTTATTTACATCAGGCAAAACATGAGTGCCCCGGTAAAGGGGCGTAACTCCAGACGGTGAAACTCTTATTCAGTCCCTCATGCAACAGTAACATCTCCGTTTTTTTTCTTTGTTTTAACTGAAAAATAAAAGTATTTTTATTTTTTAGAGTTTTCTCATTTAGTCTCTGTATCGGGCTGGACATTTAATTGGTCTCCCTTTCTTTGTGGAGTTTGGTATTATTTTGTTTTCCGAGCTTGTTTTTGATACGACTTGTTTTCGACTATTTTCTTGGTTTAATATGTTTTCATAGTCGTGTTTGATTTTGAACTTTTGATTTTCTTTTGTTTTTAAAATATGACGTCTGTTGCGCCGTACATATTTTCCTTGTTCTGTTTTTATTAGATATGAACGAGGCTCTTTTAATTTTTTCACAACCTTACCTTTTCGGTTCCATTTTTCTTGTGAAAGAATACGGACAGTATCGTCTTTCTTTAGTTCTGGTAGCTCTCTGGACTTATTATTTATTTCATGCTTTTTCATTGTTTTGTTATGCATGATATTTGGAAGATTTGTCCTTAGCGTTCTTTTCATCAACTGTTGGGCTGGTGACGGGGTTTTATCTTTTAATGATGAAGTCCGTAACGCTAACATTGCTAGGTATGGGTCTTGTCTACTTTCAAACGATTTCTTTAATGTTTTTTTAATTGTTTGAATGTTTCTTTCTACTAAGCCATTCGACTGTGGATAGTTCGGACTTGTCGTGATATGCCTGAAATCCCAATCTTTAGCAAATTGTCTAAATTCTGATGATCGGTACTCGGGTCCATTGTCACTAATCACTATTTGTGGAATGCCAAATTTTGCGAAGGTGTTTTTTATTTTATTGATCACCGTACTTGATTTGCAGTCATCAAGTTTATGGATATCGAAATATCTAGTCGTGTAGTCTATTATCACTACATATGCTTTACTATATAAGTAAAATACGTCTGTCGCAACTTTGGTCCATGGTGTTACGGGTATTTCATGGTGTATTAGTGATTCTGACGGTTGTCGGTTTCTGTGATCTAGACAATGTGTGCATGTGCTAACCATTTCTTTTATTTGATTGTTTATGTTAGGCCAATATACGACCTCTTTTGCTCTTGTAATGCACTTTTCTATGCCCAAATGTCCAGTGTGGATTTTTTGTAGGGCTTCCTTCCTTAGGGAGGTTGGGACCACTATTCGTGTACCTTTCAATACTAGTCCTTTCACAGCCGATATGTCATCGCGGACTGGCATATATGGTGCTATTGTGGGTGGCACGCCCATTTTTTCTGGCCAAGTTGATGTCGCATATTTCATGAGCATTTTTAGTGTTGGGTCTTTCCCAGTCTCCTCACGGTATATGTTGAGTTTTTGGTCGCTCATTGGATATTGTTTTATAATCGTATGGATATATTTGTCCATTTCTGTATCCGATATTTCTTGTTCGCTGTCTGATATGTATGCACGTGATAATGCATCAGCAATTACGGATTCTCGCCCTGGAATGTATATTACTTCGAATTCGTATTTCTGAAGCGCGAGTATGAATCTTTGTATTCTCGGAGGGCTTTTTGTAATGGATTTTTAAAAAATTTTCCTTAATGGTTTGTGATCATTTTCTATGAGAAATTTTCTTTCATAGATATATTGGTGGAATTTGTTGCAGGCGAACACTATGCTGAGCGTTTCCAATTCTATCGGGCAGTAATTTTGTTCTGCTGAGGTTGTCGATCGTGACGCGTATGACACGGGTAACCATTTTTCATCATGTTTCTGTTGTAACACTGCACCCAATCCATGTTTGCTGGCATCGGTGGTGATTTTAATTTCTTTGCTGGGATCATAAAATTTTAAAACTGGTAGGCTAGTTATTATCCGTTTTAGTTTTTCTATAGCCTCTATTTGAGGTTTATCAAATGACCACAGCGTATCGTTGTGTAGCAGTACTCTCAACGGTGTAGTTACCTCTGAGTACTCTGGTATGAACTTGCACAGGTAGTTGGTCATTCCCAAAAATCGTTGGATATCTTTTTTATTTTCGGGTAGAGGCATATGTGTTATTGCCTTTATTTTAGAAGGGTCTGGTTTTATTCCTTCATCAGTGATCAAATGACCTAAATATGTTAATTGCTTTGTTGCAAATTCACATTTATTTTTGTTTAATTCGTAGTTGACTGAATACTTTGTCTAATGTTTTTATATGGTCCTCTAATGTTTCTGACCATATTATTATGTCGTCCTGTGAGTTCTTCGTTCCAGGTATGCCTTCTATTATTTTTGCAACTTGTGCTTGAAAAATTTCAGAGGCACTATGTATTCCATATGGCAGGCGCGTGAACGAATAACGACCAAATGGCGAATTAAATGTTAATAGCTTAGAGCTTTCTTCATCAACGGGTATTTGCCAATATCCATTTGAAGCGTCTAATTTCGTGAAATATTTTGGTTTCCATTTCTGCAAATATTTCTTCGGCGGTGGGTAATTTGTAGTGTTCTCTTTTTATGGCCTTGTTTAGGTCTCTAGGGTCCAAACATAGTCTTAATTTTCCGTTCGGTTTCTCCACTATTACCAGAGAATTTACCCAATCTGTCGGTTCTTCAACGGGTTTTATTATTCCCATTTTTGTCATTTTTTCTAACTCCTTTTTTAATTTTGGTTTCATCCCAAACGGTATGTTTCTTGGAGGATTTATGACGGGTTTTATGTCCGGAGTTATTGTTATATGATGTGTGACTGGTAATTTTCCGATGTCACCATAGCAATCTTTATATTTTTCTTTTAATGCTTCTATGTCCGTCTTGTTTATTTCATAAGTTCTTTTTATCAGTCCTAGTTCTTCCGCTGTTTCTGCGCCGATTACTGCGTTTGCATATTTGTTTGCCACAATGAAATGCGAACTTACTTTTATATTTTTATTTTGTAATTGTATAACACAGCTCCCTATCGTGGGGATTTGCGTACAGTTGTAGGCGGTTAATTTTATAGACGTTTTATTTAATTTTGGCTTTGGTTCAATAGTTCTATATATTTTTGCTGGTAATACGTTTACTTCAGCACCTGTATCGATTTTGATGTTGATGAGTGTTTCGTTGCCTCGAATCTTTACTTTCCATTTGTCAGTTTGTAGTTCGTCTACATTTTTTTTCAATATGGCGTCCATGTTAAACTGATTTTGCTCCACGTGGTCTGAATTGTGTGAGTGTCCGACATTATATAGTTTCTTCTTTTTCATTCGACATATTCGAGCGAAGTGTCCTTTTTTGCCGCAATTTGTGCAGTTTTTATTGTATGCTGGACAGTTTCCTTTCTGATGTGACCCAGCGCAGTAGGTGCATGTCTCAATCCATTGTTGTGTTTTCGCGGGCTTTTTGTCTTCACGTTTGAACATGACTTTGGACGACAGCCTGTTTTTCTTTGGATTGCGAATTGTTGAGATATTTTCTGTTTCGCATGTAGCCATTATCTTGGAGTGTCTCTTCGTTTCTTCAGCACTCAGGCCTGCTTGTATCGCCTTTTGTAAATCCAGTGAAGGTTCTCTGAGCATTCTTTCTCTCAACATGTTGTCATTAACGCCACAAATTAGAATGTCTTTTATTAGTCTTTCAGTGAGGTCACCGAATTCACATTTGTTTGCCTTTTGCCGTAGTTCTGTGACGTACTCATCAAATCTCTGTGTTTCTTTCTGTTTGCACGTGAGAAATTGATATGTGAGAAACGTCAGGTTTTTTCTTGGTTGGCAGTGCGCGTCAAATTTTTCTTAACTTTTTTCAAGTTTAGCTTCTCTTCGTCATTTTCAAAGTTAAACGTATAATATATTTTCCTTCCCTCGGTTCCTATACAGGTCAGCAATATTGAAGTTTTCACCTTCTCCGGTTTCTTGTCCGACTCTGTAGCTTGCAGGAACAATTGAAATTGGTTTTTCCAAGTTTCCCATTCCTGTCCGAGATTATCCGAAGAGAAATTTAATTCTTTTGGATGTGGTAAAAATTCCATTTTTCTTTCTTTTTTTTTTTTTTTTTTTGAAAATATTGATATACGGCTGTGAGTGTTGACGGTTCGATGTTTTATTCTGACACCATTTTATATTATGCGTTGATACAGGTGAGTATTAAATAAAGCCATATTAGTAACTTGTTATTGAAGCATTCATTAACAGAGGCGAGACACACGTGTGAACGTAACGAGCAATTTATTTACACTGAATACATAGCAGTTTACCACTAATACAAGTAGTGGGAGGTTGCAGTCAAGAGTGATGGTGAGAGTCACTAAGTCAACGGGAGATAACTCGTGTTTACGTAACACCTGCTTTATCCCACACTGTGCAGATCTCCTTCTCCTCTTTCTGACCTATTATGTAGCAGGAAGAATAAAAATAACCCTATTTCACTGAATGATATCAAGCTGAAAACTTTCGATGAAGTGAAAGAAAAACTAGCGACGACATCTTCTCATGCACACCTGTGTCCGATGCCCAGTTTTCACTGGCCGTTGATGCATCAGGCACAGCCTTAGGTGCAGTGTTGCAACAGCAGCAATAAGGCCAACTACAACCTCTTGAATACTTTTCAAGACAGCTGAAACTGGCTCAACAACGTTACAGCACGTTTTGTTGT
This sequence comes from Sepiola atlantica, assembly GCA_963556195.1. Lineage (NCBI taxonomy): Eukaryota > Metazoa > Mollusca > Cephalopoda > Sepiida > Sepiolidae > Sepiola > Sepiola atlantica. The sequence continues at coordinate 2,113,328 of CAUVYP010000069.1, read as the reverse complement.
GAACTCCTGGCAATGTACCTTGCAGTGAAACACTTTCAGCATTCACTCGAGGGCCGTCAATTTGTTATCTACACTGATCACTTCGTAGAACTCGCCACTTGGAATTTGTTTCGCAATTTACTTACGATATCCAACATATCTCTGGTGGACAGAATGCTGCGACAGACGCCTTGTCACACCTTCCTATAAATTATCTGTCTTCACCTTCGGATATCAACATACAACAGCTACGTCTTGACACTCTGGACCTGTCGTCACCTGAGTTTGCAACTTGCAAATTCACATACCTGCCCTTGTTCATTTCGGACACACAGATCATTTATGACACCTCAACAGATTCACCTCGTTCTTTTGTTCCACTGACTGATCGTAGGGTTGTCTTTGATACTCTTCACAACTTGGCACACCCCGGACTCAAAAACCACAGTGAAGCTGATTTCAGCTAGAATATGAGGCGCAACATCACGCTTGGACACGTTCCTTCCTATCCTGCCAAAAGTCAAAGGTGCACAAGCATATCCGTGCACCGCTTGGAACATTCAGCACTCCAGACACTCGGTTCAGCCATATTCACATTAGTCTGGTTGGACCATGGTCGGTCATTTAGGATTTTACTTATCTCCTGACCTATATAGACCGTATACACGGTGGCCTGAAGCCATTCCCCTAAAAGACATTTCAGCTGAATCTGTAGTGCAAACCCTTATATCGGGCTTGATATCGCGTTACAGAGTTCCCACAACTATTACCGTGGTGGACAGTTTGAATCCCACTTATTCCAGGAACTTTCCAGGATTTTAGCAATTAAACGTACCTGTACTACTAGCTATCATGGAGATTGATAGAACGCTTTTATAGTCAATTGAAAGCTGTGTTGCATGCTTATCCTGACCAACAGCGATTGAGCGAGTATGTACCTATTGTCCTTCTTGGCTGTCGCTCAGCGATCAAAGAGGACCTTGGATACTCGCCAGCCGAACTTGTCTTTGGAGTACCTCTATCGTTCCTGGGTCAGATGCTGGCCCCTATAGATTTAACGGCAACATATACAGCTGTGTACATAGACAGACTGCAAGCTTAATTTAATAAGCTCCCACCGGTGAATCCTAGGCAGCAGAGCACAAAATCTTTGGTCCCGAAAGACATTTCTACGTGGACTCACGTTTTTCTTAGAAAAGACTCTGTGAAATCCCTGCTTACTCCACCTTATACTGGTCCTTATCGCGTACTTTCACGCACTGACAAATTATTCACACTAGACATCGATAGTAAAAAAGAAACTGTATTTATTGACAGGGTAAAAGAGCCTTTTTAGACACAAAAACACAAGAGCCACATATTCCTCCTACATACATATTGCATAAAACCACTCTTACACCAGTAAAACACATAAATATTTTCCACAAAAAAATGTTTTCAAACAAATACATAAACATTTTTTAAAAAAAACTTTTTGCAGAAAAGGCATGAACATTGAACACTTGTTTTAACCAAAAGAAAACCTTTCACTGAAAAGTAAAGATTTTTTTTTTTAATTCTGTAAACATAATTAACATATTTTGTATTTTTATTCTTTATAACTGCTACTTTTAGCAAATGACTACCTTTTTCTCTATCGGCTTTCTGCCTAAGCAGGGGGTGATGTAAACAGGAATAATATTTACATTTTTTTTTTCAATTTAAAAGTCATTAAAAATACATGTTTTCCCCTAACTCTACCACTAATCCTATTTCCGAGTGGCAATACGAAAAATAAATAATAAAAAAACAAGACAGGAAAATGAGTGCGAAACGTGAGTGTATCATGACAATTGAAATTGACTGGCAATTTATGGGACCGTAAAGCTCAATTTCGCCTTAGAAGTATGTTGCTACATTAATTTTAATTAACGAATAAAAAATATATCCTTAGATTGTCAAGAAAGTAAATATCGCATATGTAAACTGGCGGAAGTAAACAGTGCATTATGGGTAAATAAGTTAACGATTATTGCGGTGTTGTCATAACGCTTTCGTCTTATCACCGCTTACGGTCCTATTATGAATAAGTCCTCATGGACATCTGTAATCATCCTAATATATTCCAAAATACTACGGATAGTAAAACAAAAGAATTACTGAAGCTTTTAAAAGAGATTTAATTGTAAAAAATTTTGTTTATTTAATATCATCGTTTTCCTGTGAAAACACTTCAACCACAAAAGTACGTAACAAAATGTAAGTATCATTTCCAACTCATTGTTTTCGCCGCTCAGTTTTGTGTTTTCATCAATTAAATTCCAGTCCATTTTGTTTCTTGGTAATGCATTAGTTTTTCAATGTAACACAGAATAAATAATTAACTTAAATTTCTTTGTTGTTTTTTTTTTAGTTGATTATTTTCACTTTCCTATACGGACAAAATTCTCGTTATTACAATTACAAAAAAAACAACAACAACAACAAAAACATCAAAAGTTTTATCAAAAAAATTTGGAATGGAAGTTATTATAATTAAAAATTATTTTAAAACAGGGTACTTATGCAATCTACGGACTGGGCTATTTTTAGATAGGATTTTTAGGCTAAATTCAATTTTTACGGTATCTTTTGTTTATTAAATTGTTAGGTGAAAGTACAGAATAGTTAATCAACCCCCACCTCCCCACGTTGAGAATGGGTTTCTAAATTATAACGTTATCATTTCAGCCTGGTCCGATTTTACTAAATAATCCTAATTATTATCGTTAAAACACAATGTTGACGACATTTCAACAACGAAGTGACAACAAATATCTCAACACGCTGTGAAAGAGACGGGAAGAGATCTTTATTATATTTTCAATAATGGCCGCCCTAACAAAACGTACGAGCTCATAAATATGATGGCGAAAAAGGTAATAATTTATTTTTACATTAAAAAAAAAACTATTTTTGCATATTTCTGCTGTTGCAAGTTATATACTATGTATAGACACCCCCCACCCATTGCTTGTTATTGTCTTTTACTAATAATTACAACAGACAAAAGGCGAACTCACAAAATTAAACTCGGCATCCTGAAACGGAAAACGTGCAAAAAAAAAAAAAACGGTGCATATACAGATGAAAGCACATATGAAAAACGCATTTCCAAATAAAAACTATTGTTTACCCTTATGTATCGGGCAAAAATAAGTATCCTCATCAAAAATTAAGAAAAATTATCGAGTAGAATTTTAATTAAAAATAAAAATCAGTATTATCGTATTTTGCCCACTGCCATTCATTTATTACTTGTTTATATAACAGACTGGGTTATATCTCCCTGACTTCGTTCAAATCAATGGCGGATCCGTAAAATACGATAAAACTGATTTTTATTTTTAATTAAAATTTTATTCGATAATTTTTGCTGTAGATACCTATTTTTTGCCTGATACATAAGAGTGTGCCCGTTAATTTAAAACTGCGAGTTTCACCTGTGTAACTGTGTTTTTTTCATATGTCCCTTCATGTGTATAAGCACTAAAAAAACACTTAATGATTTATTAAAACTGCCGTTTTATTTTACTGATGCATTGTATAAAAAATTGTTTCATTTTGATTATTGGTTTTATGGTATTTAAATATTCAGTCAGGCGGGCATTTTTTTCCCGTTTTGCATTTCACGTAGACAATTTATTTCTTATTCCATTATTATTTTGATTTTGAGGTGATTTGTTGTAGCCTTTGTAGCAGCCATCATGTGGGTCCATAAGGTAAAAGAGTGAGGGTTGCACTGTGTGTCATTCATCAGGGATTGAACTCAGAGCATTTCGATTACAAAATAGAACCTTGTTATTTTGTTTTGTGACCGCGTTTTCAAATGTCTCTACTACCAAGCTATTTTCAGCGTTTTTCTGTGCTGTTTTGTGTCATAATTGCGGATGCAAATTTCGACTTGAAACTGATCCCTGACTTTAACGGATCAACATTTGTGGTGGACTTGAGAGAGTGGAGCTTACTTGTCACTTGTGTGGAGTCAAGCAGGTCGAGTTGGTCATTCTCTTGTGACTAACAAGAAGTCCTCTGGAATTTGACCACCAGCTAAGCAATAATAAAAAGGCCAATGTTGAGCTGATGAAAGCTGTGCTGTACATAGCTTCAGCAATCGATCCTTGCACAGCATATGAACGATTTACCACCCAGAAACTATTAGCAGACAGTGGATGTCTTCTGTGAGGCATTGAAGAATCTGATCGTTCTGTTTGGAGGGTTGCATGAACAGACTTTTTTATTTGCATTCGTGGCCACACTCCCAGTTTGAGTGAAGCAACTCTTGAGGGCATCCTGAAAGTTCGGCCACGAATGCATATACAAAAGTTTGTTCAGACAACCCTCCAAACAGAACGATCAGGTTCTTCAATGCTGCAAACAAAGCACCCAGTGTGGTGAGATCAGACACATGGCTTCAAGCTACAAGGACGAGATTTCTGTTCTGCTCCCCGGACTCCCAGTTTGAGTGAAGCAACTTTTGAGGGTGCTACAAGATCAGGCTGTCATAAGATACTGGCTTCTTGACCAAAAATGCACCAAACATTGATGTTATTGTTTTCCTTGAAACATAAACACTTTTACCAAAAAGAGTTTATATGCCGTAAAACAAAACAATTATCCTGAGGGCATCTATAAGCTGATTAAAGAGTTTCTTTAGTGTGCCTGAACCATCATCAGAGATGAAGCAAAACTTAAAGAGCACGTTGTAATGGCCACACAGTCGACCCATTTTGGTCTTAGAAATCTGCAGAGGCCGAACATACATGCCAACGTGAATTACTTCTGCTGTGGGCAGAATGGTCACATTGCAAAGGATTGCATGGACAGAAGATGGGGACACATACTGTGCTTACCGTATTGTTCGATTGGACATATGACCTCAGGCTGTCCATGAAACAACTCAGGGGACACAATGTTAGTGCCGCTCTGTAAACGAGCTGCAACTAGTCATTCAAGTTTATGTCAACCAAATGCTTTTCTCAGCGCTTCTGAATTAAGGTAGTTCCCGTACCACAGTAAGCGCAAGGTTATGGTATGATCAATGCAAAGTGCGGCACACGCCGGTGCCTTTGGGAATTTCACAGTTCCAGCTGGTCTAATGAGAACATCACCTGGTGCCTTAACAGTGCCATATCCGAGCAGTAGGTTGATTCCCAGTATCTCTTGCTGCATCACCATTACATTGACCTCAGCAGATACACCAAAGTACTCAGCAAATTCTTACTGATACTACTCCACAGTATCCATGTGTCTCATAATTTATTGTCATTATTTTGATGTGAGAGCAACACATTGGGATACGGCTAGATAAGAGTTGTGTTGATGAAGAAGAAATGGCTGTATGGGTCCATGCCAGTTCACTAGCATTGGTAGTCCTGTTGGAGAAAGATGCAGCTATGTTGAAGGACGCCTGTTGGTTCTGGTTTGCGAACACTGCTCAGCACATCAATCTGGCTAAGTTAGGTGCTGTGATGAAAGGCATTAACCTACCAGCACAGTGGCAAGCAAAGAGGTTGCACCTACATAATGACTCAATTTGCATCTATTACTGGGTGTTAGGCACACTGACCTGGAAAGCAAGAATATGCACCAAGGCAGCAAGGGAGATGCTGATAAGACGAAGAGTCTAGTCTCAAAGTATGGCCTGGTAGTCAGCGTAACATTGAACCCATCATACTGTAACCTTGCCGACTAGCTGACACATGTGCCTCACAAATGTTACAATGCCATAAGGTGGGTGCCGAGACCGTTAATCAAACATGTATTATTAAATTGAGTTCAGTGAGCCAGCGGTCCTACATCTAGAACAGGTTTATTATTAGCAGTTTTTAGTTTCCCTGGGCTTTATTATACTTGCAGGGAGTTAAATAGTTATACGCTTCATTGCTGAAATATTCATAGAATCAAAACTTATGTTGATTGACTTGTCTTAAGTTCAAACTGCAGGTTCAGCTCCTGTTCTTCCTTAATGGCATTGGTGATAGAACATATACAGCACTGAGGTTAGAGAAGCAGCTCAATAGATTTAATCTATTAAGGTTAATTATCCAACATTGGTGACTTACTGTGGAAACCACTGTGTTCACCAAACACAGTGGTTTCCACAGTCAGTCACTGTATATGTTCTATCACCAATGCCATTAAGGAAGAACAGGAGCTGAACCTGCAGTTCAAACTTAAGACAAGTCAATCCACATAAGTGTTGATTCTATGAATATTTCAGCAATGAAGCTTATAACTATTTAACTCTCTGCAAGTATAATAAAGCCCAGGGAAACTAAAAACTGTTAATGATAAACCTGTTCCAGGTGTAGGACCGATGCAGTTTAACATCAAACTCACCATCACATCCGGCATATTCCCACACTTGACGAGTACCTCTACATAAGCTTACATATGTGGAAAATGCATGAAACAAAATGTTAACAGACAATGTTAGCTGTCCCACTAACACTTCATATACCTGACAATTTCCATGTGTTGATTACAGACAATGTAATGCCTCTACCAGGCACGACTATTATCTTATCCCTCGTATTCCTGAGGTTTCCAAGGGTCGAGTAAATTTTTAAAAATCAACCAGATAAAGGCATGTTATATAGTCTCAGTTGCACCGGATGATTTTTTCGAAAGAGCAGTCAAACCTCATTCAAGATTCCATGGCCTACCATATTTTCATGCTTGCATTGAAAACATCCAGGTGACTAGCATAAACTTCTATACCTGAAATACATGAATAAGGTATTTTAACATTTAGTTCAATACAGCCTTTGACTTAACCTTGGCACATATAAATCCAGCTCACAATACATATACTTTCTTGGTCAGCACAGAGAACCTAACAAAATTGCTTCACTATCTTACAAAATACAGGCAATATAGGATATTGCAGCATGTAAGTCAATTAAATAGCTGAGACCCTTATACTTTGGATATTCCTGAATGTATGCTTCAGGTTTTGTGAGTAGCTGCGCTTGTAGAAAAAGAGTTAGATGCTCAATGCAAACCCATTGTGTTATTTGCTAAACTATCACTGACCAAGTCATGGTGGAGCACATTTTCAGCAAACTTTCAGTTGTAAACCTGTCCATAAAACATTTTCAGCACCTGTTGAATGTTGGAATTAAAAAAATCTTAACTGACCACATAATTTGAGAAATTATTTGTGCAATAACTCTTAAATATACAATCCTGTGAGATCAGGCAACTTGGTTATATCTCACAGTTTACTTCTGACATTTGCTAGATCAACGGTAAAGATCGCACTGTCATCAGCTTACTCTCTTGATCAGAGAAACACAAAATCCGATTCAACTCTCAAGACGTTCTACGAGATACATCCTTACAACTCAATTAGTTCACTCCCTCTTCATTAATTGGATATTTCACTCCATGTCTCAGAAAACAAATATGTGAATAATTCGCTATCCTCTGTGGCATGCTCAAACTCATCGCACATCATTGTGTATGGCCATGTTATAACACTAACATCCATGATTGTTCTCAACTTTTTAGCAGAAAATTACTTTCTTTTATATCATTATTTTAGTTTTGATGTGATTTATTGTAAAGAATGGTTCACGTTTTCAATTCTTTCTATTTGCAGCCTTTCAAAGAATTGTTTACTTTCCAACAGTCGGAAACAACTGTTTTCAATTCTTTTGATAAGAGTATACTGAGATGGAATTGAAACGAAGGGATAGGTTCTACATTTCTGCAACCTAATAAATTCACTCAAATAGAATGGACGTCCGTTTCTTTGATCTTTTTTAATGTTTTTTTGTGCTTTTAAACACATGTTTCTGTCTTTGAGAAAGGGTCAGTTTATTGCCCGAGGCATCGCGTCAATTTTTCAGACAGCAGAGTGCTTCTTCAGAAGCGTTAGCTTTCCCATAGCTTTTTACCATATCCTCCTTAGTGAAAATTAGCAGCTGGTTCTGTTCAATTCTATTGAGGTTAACCTTGGCATCATTCTTGAAATCTAGGTACTGTTCTCAACCATCAGCCCCTTCTTTGTCGAGATGAAATAATGTCGGGCTTATTCTTAAGTGACCTTCCTGGCATTACCTGTTACTTTTGATGGTGAAGTATTTTATTGCTGCTCGTCTGAATCAGCCCTATCAGAGAATGCAATCGTCCCTGTTCTTTCATATTTTTCAGGGAAGCTAAATTTTCTCCCATGTTGAACTGACTCCATGTCTTACTTTGCTCTAGTGGGAAGTAGATAAATAGTGATTCTGGCAATACAATATGACTGTTGAGTTACTACCTGTCTAGTTACTAATTTATGAGCGCTTCCACCAATAGCCCTCATTCCAGACATGGGCATTCTATTCGTCTGTCTTGAGACAAACTTGTTTTTTCAGGAAACATGTCAACTACACTTTAATTTGAACAAACCTCTCATTTTTAGGGTAACTCAACTAGACTTTCAATGCATTAATCATCCTTTCCATCGCAAGTTGCTTTTAGAATAGGGATATATAGTAATAAGTTAATAAAATTGCAACGTCTCTTCTGACATTTTATCAATTTTGATTGACGTATAAAGTCCAACTAATTTAGAAGCCGGAAAAAATGCAGAAAAAAATAAATAAGTACTCTAGTGAATGTACATTTCACACAAAGTGTTTACATTGAATAATATATCAATAAATTCACATAGGAACATTAGCCAGCATAAAACGAAAATAGTCCATCAAAATGTAACTGCTACATGCATCTAGAATCTTTGTAACCAGCTAAAATGGTACTCGTGTATTTCACCAAGTTAATGACAACTTTGGGCCTCAGATATTCCTGACATGGTACTTTAGATGCTGGAGTAGATGCAGTGGTAGAACGAGAGTTAGATGCCTAACGTAAATCTATTGTGTTCTCGGCTTAACTATCACTGCCCAAGTCATGGTGTAGTACATTTTTCATTGAACTTTTAATTGTATACCTGGGTATAAGGCATTTTAAGCACCTGTTAAAATGTTGGAAATTAAAAAAAATCTCAACTGAGCACATACCGTTGAGAAACTCTGAGGAATAACTCTGAGAAATACAATCCTGTGAGATAAGGCATCTTGACTAGATCTCACAGTTCCCTTCTGATATCCACAACAAGACAATACTGTCATACACTCACTTTCTTGATCAGAGAGACAAAATATCCGATTCAACTCGCCAGACGTTCTGCCAGATACATCCTTACAACTTGATAAATTTCTCAGCCCCATTCAGTGAAGGCATATTCCATTCCAAGTCTCAGAAAACAAATATTTGACCACTTGCACGAACTATTTTTCTTATCAATCTCGCTTCTGCGACTCTCTCTTTCTATGTTCATTTATAGATGAAGATAATAAAAAACACAATATGCAAGAATAAAACTATTAAACAGATAATAATTGTAATGGAAATAAGAGCGAGGAAAAAGAGAGATAGCAAACAAAACGAATAATTCTAGATAAAAAATTAACTGGATTTGCAAACTCTCTTTTTTTATATCAGCAGAATTCTTGGCAACTTAGGAACTGTTTTATATCTTGGTAGATCTTGCCTTACTGGAATCGTTCGATTGTGTTTTCAGAATGAGAGTTTTTTTATTGCCTGCTACCTGAGGCAACTATACTGTTGGTCTGTTCCAAGCTATGTCTGTACTCTTTTAGATTGCCGTCTTTGGGTAGCTATTTTGTTCCCACATTAAACTGACCTTCTGTCACATCTTGCTGCCGGGCTTTTGCCGGATGTTTTTTTTTCATACCAGTCACTGTATTTTAGAACATTCAGATTCTAGTGTCTGCTTGTCGCTTTTGTCTCAATTAGTTATTATTCAGTTCTGTCTTATGAAACCAGCTTACCAAAGGTTGTTTTCTTGTGAGTCACATACTTGCTGATTCAAAGAATATAACCTGGGTACATATGCTGACTCAACGGGTAACCTATTATTCTAAAACAATATAAATTGTTGGTGCTTGAAAGCATGTGAGTAATAAGTGGAACCTGTCGCTCTCTTCATCTCTGTTCCTTACTATAGAGTAAATGTGTTCCATCAATAATCCTCATTTGATTTATTATTTTAAAAGTGATTGAAATGTCTTGTAAGTTAGTTTTATAATAATAATATTAACATTAATTATATTAGTTCAAATGTTTTATTTATTTACAGATATAATGCCTAAGCCAACAGAAGAGAAACCATTTTCCTGTACAATTTGTGGATCTTCCTTTTCGCAAAATTCGAAGCTTAATCGACACATACGTATACACACTGGGGAGAAACCCTATTCCTGTGAAATATGCGAATCTTCGTTTTCTGAGAAATCAATTTTGACAAAACACATGCGTGTACACACAGGGGAGAAACCATTTTCGTGTGAAATATGTGGCTCTTCATTTTCTGTGAAATCAAGTTTAACAATTCATATGCGGGTACACACAGGGGAGAAACCATTTTCTTGTGAAATATGCACAGCTTCGTTTTCTTGGAAATCAAGTTTGACAAATCACATGTGTATACACACTGGGATGAAACCATTTTCCTGTGAAATATGCGCATCTTCATTTTCTCAGAAATCACTTTTAACAAAACACATACGTATACACACAGGAGAGAAACCATTTTCCTGTGAAATATGCAGATCCTCATTTTCTCAGGAAGCAATATTAAGAAATCACATGCATATACACACTGGTGAGAAACCATTTTGCTGTGAAATATGCGGATGTACATTTTCTTTGAAAGGTAATTTTAAAATACACATGCGTAAACACACTGGGGAGAAACCATTTTCCTGTGAATTATGTGGATCTTCATTTTCTCAGAAATCAAGTTTGAATGTACACATGCGTATACACACTGGAGTGAAGCCATTTACATGTGAAATATGCAAATCTTCATTTTCTCAGAATGGAAGTTTGAAAGGACACATGCGTATACATACTGGGGAGAGGCCATTTTCATGTAAAATATGTGGATCTTCATTTTCTCATAAATCAAATTTTAAAATACACATGCGTAAACACAGTGGAGAGAATCCATTTACCTGTAAAATGTGATGATCTTTATTTTCTAATAACTTAATTTATGCAAAGCACATGCGTATAGACACTGAGGATAAAGCATTTTACTTTCAAATATGCGAACTTTCATTTTCTCCTAAATTAGTTATCAAAGAATACATGTGAATACACACAAATGACAAATAAATGAAAATTATAGCTGATATGGTAAGGCAACTGGTATAATGAAAACATTTTCAAAAATACCTAAACACACTTACTTGGAAGCAGGCTATAGCAAAGTACAGATATCCACCCTAAAAGAGACTGTCAATCTTTAAACGAACACTCATAAAGAAATCAAGTGTGACCCCTTAGCCTGAATTAATAAAAGAAAGGAAGAATAGTATTCAAGATTATAATACAATCTTCCACCATACGATGGATAAAATGAACTCAACAATTAAAAAGAATTTTTTAAATATACATAGAAGAGCTTACTGGAGTGAATTGAAGATAGCAATTCAAAAAGAGACAGAGTAAATCTTTAAATGTAATCCATACATTAATCAACTCTTAGCCCTAGCATGGGGTGGGGTGATCTCTAAGAAGTAACTACAACTAAAATAAAAACAGATTAACCGTTTTCTGTACATTTTGTGCTTCTGTATTTTCTTGTAGGACAAGGTTAAAAAGTCATGCAAATGGACATTGGAGAGAAATAATTTGAAAAGTCACTTAAACAAAATATACACAGGAGAGATACATTTTAATAAACTTTGAAATATGGTAATGCACAGTGGAAACAGTAAATACAGCTATACAGTGTAAAATAAATGCTTACTGTTACATAATCATAAGCAATGTTCAATATTTTACCAGTCTTTTTTAATAATATTTTATCAGTTTACTGTGGAAATTACTTTTATTAAGAAACCCTTTTGAATGTATTAAGCCATTACAAAGTCTACCAAATTGCCATGAAATATAGGAAATAATATATACATTTAAATGATTACTCACATAATTTTAAAATAGCAGCAGTGGAAACACATTTTTATGTTGATCAAATTAGTCTTTTAATTTCAATTTTTTTCTATAGACAATGTTGCATTTTAATTGACTCTATATCCTAAAAAATATATTTTTCCTGGATGGAAAATTCTGGTTTCCTTTTAGTTATTGATTTATGTTTTTCTTGTTGAATGCTAACTCTTACCCGACAGGTGTGACTCACAGGTGGTGTGTTCGGTGGCACTTGTATTTTAGCCTTTCTATGAATTGCTTGTTCGGTTATACTTTGTGTGCAACATTATCTTAAAAGTTCCACAGGAGTGTCAAACGGTTAGGGTCAGAATACTCGGTTCTTGATGAGTTGACTACTGATTTACAACTGTTTAACCTCGATTCATTTCTCATCATTTGAAAAGTCACTTGAAAAATATGTTCTTGGCATTACTTTCTCAGATTTATAAATAATGCATATATGTTTTCTTCAACTTTGAAAAAAAATATGATAGGGTTTTCAACTGTTTAACCTCGCCTCATTCCTCTCTATGTTTAAACTTAGCTTGTAATAAAAATTACGATTCAGGACTTTGGTTATTGAAACACTATGGAGCTTTGGATTCGAGGATTGAGACTAATATTTGTGTGTCTACGTTTACACTGATTCAAGGGTTCAATTGGCGAACAATAAAAATGCTGAAAGACTTCTATGTTTATTTAAAAAAAGAACAAACGTGAAATTGAAACAAGTGTGCTAATTTGAAAGGCTTGTTACACCTGCAACAATGGTTCTATTTTTACTGATAAAGTAAAATAGAAATGTATTTAATGTTGTAGATCCAAAATAGAAATTGAAACAAAATTCAAATTCCTGGACGTTTATGTTATTAAATTAAAACAATGACAAATTTAAAGTTGTTTTTAATCATAATTACTGAACTTTGTTCTGTTATATTATGTTGGAAAATACAAAATGTTTTTGTTAAGAAATAAATTTACTAAGAAAATGAAATCGTAACAAACATAATGTGCTTCTTTTTAAAAATAGACATAATAGTATAATGTTTTTGAAAATGGTTGTATAATGATTTAAAATTATAAGAGGTTAATTCAAGTTGTTATATGACATAATCACGTTGACACATAATCACGTTGACACATAATCACGCTGACACATAATCACGTTGACACATAATCACGTTGACACATAATCACACTGACACATAATCACGCTGACACATAATCACGTTGACACATAATCACGTTGACACATAATCACGTTGACACATAATCACGCTGACACATAATCACGCTGACACATAATCACGCTGACACATAATCACGTTGACACATAATCACGCTGACACATAATCACGCTGACACATAATCTCGCTGACACATAATCACGTTGACACATAATCACGTTGACACATAATCACGTTGACACATAATCACGTTGACACATAATCACGCTGACACATAATCACGTTGACACATAATCACACTGACACATAATCACGCTGACACATAATCACGTTGACACATAATCACGTTGACACATAATCACGCTGACACATAATCACGTTGACACATAATCACGTTGACACATAATCACGTTGACACATAATCACGCTGACACATAATCACGTTGACACATAATCACGCTGACACATAATCACGCTGACACATAATCACGCTGACACATAATCACGTTGACACATAATCACGTTGACACATAATCACGCTGACACATAATCACGCTGACACATAATCACGTTGACACATAATCACGTTGACACATAATCACGCTGACACATAATCACGTTGACACATAATCACGTTGACACATAATCACGTTGACACATAATCATGTTGACACATAATCACGTTGACACATAATCACGCTGACACATAATCACGCTGACACATAATCACGCTGACACATAATCACGCTGACACATAATCACGTTGACACATAATCACGTTGACACATAATCACGCTGACACATAATCACGTTGACACATAATCACGCTGACACATAATCTCGCTGACACATAATCACGTTGACACATAATCACGCTGACACATAATCACGTTGACACATAATCACGCTGACACATAATCACGCTGACACAATCACGCTGACACATAATCTCGCTGACACATAATCACGTTGACACATAATCACGCTGACACATAATCACGTTGACACATAATCACGTTGACACATAATCACGTTGACACATAATCACGCTGACACATAATCACGTTGACACATAATCACGTTGACACATAATCACACTGACACATAATCACGCTGACACATAATCACGCTGACACATAATCACGTTGACACATAATCACGCTGACACATAATCACGCTGACACATAATCACGTTGACACATAATCACGTTGACACATAATCACGTTGACACATAATCACGTTGACACATAATCACGCTGACACATAATCACGTTGACACATAATCACGCTGACACATAATCACGTTGACACATAATCACGCTGACACATAATCTCGCTGACACATAATCACGTTGACACATAATCACGCTGACACATAATCACGTTGACACATAATCACGCTGACACATAATCTCGCTGACACATAATCTCGCTGACACATAATCACGTTGACACATAATCACGCTGACACATAATCACGTTGACACATAATCACGTTGACACATAATCACGTTGACACACTCGTTAGTTCACTGAAGTGTGCCTTGTCACTATTAAATTGGGTGACCATTTGGGAATAGCAGATGCTGTACGTGCTCTCACTTTATTTCCGCATTATTTCCAGTCGCCTTAGATTTCTTCTTTTCCATTGAAATAAAGTAGTGCCGACTCAGGAGACGTGTGGTTGGGATTGCGCCACCCTTGATTCACGTGTGGTTGGGATTGTGCCACCCTTGATTCATGTGTGGTTGGGATTTTGCCACCCTTGATTCACGTGTGGTTGGGATTGTGCCACCCTTGATTCACGTGTGGTTGGGATTGTGCCACCCTTGATTCACGTGTGGTTGGGATTGTGCCACCCTTGATTCACATTTACATGTGCAGCCACCGTTACAGGCTTATCCATTATCTTTCCAGACAGAATGGAGGCCATCAATCATTAATTGAAGTTGTTATCTGTTTTATCTGACAACTTTTATATAGAGATGACACGCTTGTCTTCCTCTAATCTTTTGCATGAATTCATTACTAAAAGTAAAGATGTTTTTTCAAAATGATGACGTTTTAATAATTTACACTCAGTGTTTCACTCAGTCGCTTCCATGAATCTATGATGACCTTTAACATTTGAACTTCAAATTTTCCATACATTTCTTCTATATTTCCATCCTGGTTAGTCGTTTAGTGGAAGTGATCGAAACATAGGGGAGGCAATTCCTCAACTGAGCTCTCATGAAGAACGATTTTGTCTCTCTTGAAAGTCGTTGTGCTGAAAAATCAAAGAACTGAGAGCTAAACAAAACTTAGTTGTTAATTCAAAACGAGAGAACACTATGAAATTGGTTTTTAATGGATATCCTGTGTTTTTATTCGGTTTCTTATACAAGTCAACACAGTGAGACGATCGTAGTTGTTTAATGTATTTATTTCAAAAAGCCCATTTTCACACGTTCACTTTGACTCGCTTCATAGCCGATTTTTGACTTAGAAAATCCTTTTTAAATTTTTCGATATTTATTATATGATTCACACTTTTAAACTTTGTTTGTCTGTCTGACCTTTTTTTTCATCAGACAATTCTTTTGCCTGTCGTCTTTGAATTCCTAACAGTCATTTCGCATGAAAACTTACAGTTATATTACACAATAATCAATATATTAAACATACATGCTCTACATTTTAATTGAATAAATTAGTATCATGATTAAATTTTTTTCTATTAAATCATAGTTTATTTCACTTCTATTTATTTAACGTTACTTTCCTCTTGTTCAGTGGTCAGACGTTTTCTGATATTATGCAAGCTCACTCTCCAGTTATGGTCCAGCGGTCTCCAAATTCCAGTCTGTGCAGAGTTGTCCAATCATTTGCTTCAAAGTTTTCTTGGTCGACTTACTTTCCTGCGATTTAGGGCATGCATGCTTCCACAACAGTTTATCCAGGAAGATGAACGTATCACATGACCATAGCAGCATAATTGATTCATCATTAAAATGACATCCACGCTTGACAAGTGTAGAGCTTTCAACAAGTCCTTTAACCTGATCTGTTTGGGTTTGGTAAGATTTCACATTGCAGATCCATCTGCTCATAGATCTGTTATTGTGCAGCAGTCAGGCAAAAGATGACTAGGCGAGAACCTAGCAATCACTGCCATATATTAGGACACTCCTGATACAGCTGCTATACAACTTACCCCGGATGTTATCAGAGGCAACAACTCAAGAAATTTCGCTTGAGCTGCCTTCACTCCTGTGGCCATACTGAGTTCACATCTAACACTGGCACTCATCATATCTTCTAGAGAGCAGAAAGAGACTTCTGCCGCCAGGGTATTATCATCTAGTGTCATCTCTTTATGGGGACGACCGTCAATTAGATGCATCTGCCCCATGCATCTACACTTGAAGTTGGTGTTCAGGGCTAACTTTACCTTCAGGTCACTGCACTTTTTGTGAACTCACTGTAGGCACAGATTATACTGTATTGCATTGTTTCTAACACCCTTCTGGCACACAGAAGAACGATACTGATCAGAGTTCCTTAGAGATTGTAGACCAGGGCAACACCCGATCACTTGAGTTTTAGGAAAGTTCTCCATAAAACCCTTTACTTTCAGACCGTTTTTTTATATTTTCAGTTCATCCTTTAACCGTAACAAGGACTCAACAATGATAACTAAGTCGTCCACATAGATTAATTCCAATGTACAGCCCAACCGAAACTCGTGTCAGTACTTCCAAGACTATGATGAAAAGTTGAGGACTATGGACAAATCCCGGTGAACTACAACCTTGACATTGATTCTATTACTGTAAGTGTCATCCATTCGCACTTTACTACTAGCGCTCATGTACACTGAATGAGACAGACAAGCCTTACACATTGCTCACCATAGCACCTCTGTGTGTGTGTGTCGGGGGGGAGCTCTGTCAAAGGCTTTCTTCAGGTCCATGAATGCCATGTAGAGTCTACTGTGTGCACAGACATATCTCTCCTGTAGTTGGCGAACAATTGATATGGCATCAATGTTGGCCATGCAGGGTACAAAGACAAACTGTATCTGATCTATGTCAACCTTATGCTGTCTGCTTATGTTGTCTGCTACATGTCCAATCACTTTCATTACTGTTTCTAAGAGCTTCATGCTTGTATAATTACGCCATGATCATGTGTCTCCTTTCCCTTTGTAGTAATTGACAATGTAACTCTCACTTCAGCACTGTGGCACATGCTCTTCTCTTATGATAGCATTCACTGTTTGTTAGGATCCCAATGCAAACCTTACCAAATGCTTTCAGCATTTAAGGGACTTTTCTAGAAAGTCTAGCAGCATTTTCATTCTTCATTTTTCCTGAAGCATATTCTACCATGCTTGAGCTGATCTGTGGTGCTGCGCTTTGCATTGGTTGCTTTAATGTTAAATTGCTTAGGTTCCAGAGAAATGCAACATTAAAGCAACGTTTTATAATGATGTTGCAAGGCTCTATGATTGATCACGTTATCTACGCACAACTGTCCATCATGCTTTATATATTTTATACTCATAAATCCTGGTACTCCCTATCCATCTGCTTTGCCACTTTGTAGATGAAGTTACTTTTAGGGACAATGTCACTGAACTTGGCTGAGGTGGCATAATGATTAGTGGCATACTAAATCTTTTTTATGAAGCTTCTTGCAATTTTCTAATCCCTCTACTGCACCTTTCTTCCAAGCCTTGTAACAGCTCCTTGTCCACTGTATCACAGTATTAACCTCATCATTCCACCACAAAGTTACTTTCCTCCATAAGTACTTCTTCGTATAACCATAAACGCTAGCAGCACAGCTCAAGGAACCTTCCTTCTGTGTTGCCAGAATCTTTCTACATTCGTAGTCTGGTAATTCTTCATGCATTCAATGAAATCATTTTTGTATTTGCGCCATACATCTTGCTTCTTGAGCTTCCAGGATCTAATTTTAGGATGGAATTTGTGGTGAGTAAAAGGATGTGACTGCCACAGTATGATGTAGTTACCTCCCCTTAGATTCCCCTCAGAGGTAACTCTTCAGCAAATAAAGATAGGGAAACAACTTCTCAAGATGGCGACCCAATAGAACCATACACGCGTGTTTGTTCTCTGTTACACATACTAACCAAGCATGTTATAGTCACAATAAATGCATCTAACATTTACATGGTGGCAGCGGTAAAATAAACCAGAAAAGGAATTATACGGTCTACAACTAACGTAACGGAGAAAACAACAAGAGAATTTCTTTAAAACAGCCGTCGTTTCTGACACAAGTCACCACGTGGGCGTAAAAAAAAAACACGACCAGTGCCATATTGGATTTTACCGATGAAAATTGTGACTGTATTCGTTCCCGTTTTCGAAGTTGTTTATTGTTTATTTAAAATACTATAAAAATGTCGAGCGGTACAAGCGAACTATTGATGTGTTGGGAAGCAGAAAATGTAATTTGTATTTCTCCGTAAAAGGCATCCCAGAACATAAACAAGTTGACAACATTCTTTTGTTATCGGGAGTAGAAGGCCTAAGACGGTACAACTCGTGGACATTTGTTGACGAAGCTGACAGGCGCAATCCTGCAATTATTTGGGAAAAGTTTTTGGAACAGTTAAGGCCACA
Organism: Sepiola atlantica; assembly: GCA_963556195.1. NCBI lineage: Eukaryota > Metazoa > Mollusca > Cephalopoda > Sepiida > Sepiolidae > Sepiola > Sepiola atlantica. The sequence goes on along the minus strand of CAUVYP010000069.1, from coordinate 2,094,492 downwards.
ACTTCCGGATCGCGCGTTTTTATCTGCAAAAATCCTCACAGAAGGAAACGGAAAACATAGACGCTTTCCTAGCGTGACGCATACTGCAGACACAAAAGTGCAAGTTCCGAGATGCGAATGATGTGGAAGAGCGTATAATCGACCAAATCTTTACGGGAACTAAATACCCGGAACTTCAAAAACAGCTAGTAAGCAAAAACGAGTCGATGACGCTTTAGGACGTTTTGAACATTTGTAGGAGTCACGAAGCCTCAATAAATTATATGAGGACAAATGGGCGAACTACAAAATAAGTGCAATAAAACACAGGCCGGAGAAGTCGGAGTTTTGCAACAAATGTGGACTCACCCATCAAAATGGGGAATGCTCTGCTCGAGGTAGCACATGATCAGCATCTGGACGAAAAAACAACTGGGCTAAGATGTGCCAAAACAAAAAAAAAGTCAGACAGACAGGCACACTGGACCGAAAAACGCCCAACACAACAAAACTTCTACAGAGACCGACGGAATCAGAATTCCATTCAGGTTCAGGACCAAATGGGAGACAGCTTCGAGAGAATGTCTTTCCATACAATGCAAACCCAGGACCAAAACAAGTCAGACTGAGGCATTCGCCACACTGGACATTGTGTTACCCAACAGAAAAGGGATGCACAACCTAAAAGCCAGGGTGGATACAGGTGCGGAAGGAAACACCCTCCCCTAACGTACATTCCAACGGAATGTGTGGACCAAAATGGACAACCACTCCCGAGCACAGGATTTAAAACTGGTCACTTTGCATTGTGTCATTCAGCAAACCAAGTGCGCCCCAGCCAACCCACTCCAATCAAGGACCTGATTGAAACTTACCCGGATCAATTTGACCGGATTGATCACTTCACAGGGGAATACCACATTGTGCTGACGTCCAACAACCACCCTGTCATTCATGCCCCAAGAAAATGTCCTATCCACATGAGGGACGAGATCAAGGCGGAACTGGATGAAATGACTGCACAAGGGATTATCCGCACAGTCGATGAACCTACTGACTGGGTTAGCAGCATCGTATACGTATGGAAAAACAATGGCAAACTAAGACTATGTTTGGACCCTAAAGATATAAATAAAAAGATCCTGCGTTGCCATCACAAGACTCCGACCATGGAGGAGTTAACACACAAACTCTCTGGCGCAAAATTCTTCTCCAAACTGGATGCGAAGAATGGATACTGGTTCGTCAAGCTTGACCAAGAGTCACAGCTACTGACCACATTCAATTCACCATTTGGAAGGTAATGTTTTCCAAAGAATGCCGTTTGGTCTTGTTATGTTCCAAGATGTGTTCCAGCAGAAGATGGACATGATAATCGAAAAATGTTGGCACTGATCGATGATGTGATCATATATGGGAAAACCAAGGAGCAACACGACCGGAACTTGCACAGGCTGATGGAAACAGCACAGACCGCAGGTCTGATGTTTAACAGCAACAAATGTGCAGTCAATGAAAGAAATAAAATTCTTCGGTGCCATATTCGATGAAAATGGTATACCCTCAGATCCCCAAAAAGTGGAGGAGATTAAACTACTCCCCAGCCCAACAAACGTCAAGGAGCTGCAGGAGGTTCTAGGAATTATTACCTACATGGCACCGTTCATCCCCAGACTCACCGACCTCACAGCAAACCAAAGAGATCTCCTAAAAAAAGATGCCGAATACAAGTGGAGTGATAGCCATCAAATGTCACTTCAGAAGATAAAGAACATAATATGCGAAGAAATGCTACTTAAATATTATGACCCTTCCAAAAAGGCCACTATACAAGTGGATGCATCATCCAGAGGCTTAGGAACAGCTCTGCTACAAGATGGAAAACCCATAGCGTTTGCCTCAAAATCCCTAACTGGAGCAGAGCAGTGTTACGCGAACATGGAGCGAGAACTCTTAGCCTACAAAATCGCCTTCTCACGCATGTGCACCGAACAACCTCTGTTCGTATCATCGCAAGCCTCTCATCGACTACCTCAACGTGTCACGCGTAGCGAACTCAACTCGATTCCTACCCTCGTTAGAAGAGACACATAAAATCGCCTTCTCGCGCATGTGCACCAAAAACCTCTGTCCGTACCATCGCAAGTCTCTTATCGGCCACCCCAACGGGTCACGTGCAGCGAACCAACTCCATCCCAGCTCGTTTATACTCTAAACGGCAATTGGAGAGAACGGCCCCTTAAAGGGCTCGACACCGGACCTCACGCAAAAACTTCATCGCATCCCAAAGGTCAATCCTCTCATTTGAACTCCGTCTGTGCGTGGCTGACCCTAAATCTATACGATATAAACTGTTTTTTTTTCGTTCTTAATTAAATGTTAACTCACTCAACCAAAACTTCTTTTTATCATGGTTGCGTAAAAAAAACACTTGGAAAAAAATATAATTTGCCTCTCTCTCATAGATATACATGACAAAAAGAATTTTTTTTCAAACAACAAGAAAACGAACTCGCTCAATTATCGACAACAGCAAAAATCAATAACAAACAAAACAAAACATATAAAGATCTCTACCTTCCTCCCTCTACAAAACAAGTAGTTATCAATATTTTACAGAACAATAAAAAAAATCAATAAAGCAGTTTATCAAAAGTCTATCGTCTCTTTTCTTCTGCAAAAGTTTACGTTTCGTGTGTGTGTGTGTGTGTTTGTAAGTTCATTAATTTCTTCTTTCTATTTTTAACATTACGTATATATATTTCCTTTTTTCTCTCTTTTTTTCTTTCTTATTTTTCTTTTTGTGTGTGTGTGTGCTTTAGTTCATTATTCTTACATTTCTCTGTCTCTCACCTAAAGTTCGCTTTAACAATCAACATAAAATGAAAGTTCTTACCTAAAAATTTCATTGGACCCATTTGTTGTGTTCCTTTTTTATTTCGTGGTAACTCAGGTTCTTTAAAAATACGTCGATGACGTAACTAGTCACTTTAGCACCAAATCGCCAATGTTACATTAACTGGTTTTGAAATAACTTTATTTTCGCGTGTTGATTCAAATGGGGCGATGTGTCGTAGCCACTCGATCCGTTGCTCAGTCGTTGTCTTCGCTACTATTCGTACTGCATTTTTTTGCCTGCAACTATTTGTTGTCGACTGCTATCGTTCGTCGCCCGCCACCGTCGCCATCATTGTGGTCGCCTTCTTTGTCGCACGTTAACATTTTCGGGCTGCTATCTTCGCTCTGAAATCAAACCTTTGTTTCAATAAACTCACAAAGTCTTTTGCTGTTTAAATTCTGAGCCTTTTATTAACTATCTAGTTATTTGACAATTGAGAGTTCGTTGGTAATTTAGAGAGAGAGGCCACACTAATTAAATCTACTAAGTTAATTTCGTAATTGCTTGCAGAGAGAGGAATAGGAAAGATTCACTAAGGGTCTTATATTTTTGGGACCCTTAATCCCTTCTTGTAACAGCTACATGATTGTGACTTGTTCTCGTCGCTTCCAAGTGAGAAAACTGATCAAATCTTACTTTAACTGTCCCACGCGGGAAACTCTGACGTCACCAAACCTCGTGATCACGCCAGGTGCAATCTAACCTTTGACCTATGAACTTTAGGTTATGTCAATGTCTCCGCAATCCGTGGGAAACACATCGAACCGAACCTGCATGAGATGACTTTGTCACAGATCGCACAAGTCAAATTCGATCTCCGACAGATGCGTTCATTCTCATAGGGCCATTATTCAACATCTCTTGAAAACGGCGTCCTGCTCAAAGGTGACCGGATACTAATCCCTGACACAATGAAAGCAGAAATACTCGACAAAATTCACTATGGTCATCAGGGAAGTGAAAAATGTAAGCTGAGAACTAAAAGTTGCGTTTTCTGGAGTTGCATAAACAGCGACATCGATAAGATAGTCCAGCATTGTGCCTTATGCCAAGAGTAGCGGAGGTTCCATGGTGCTGAAACCCTCATGCCACATGAAATCCCAGTGCGACCATGGCAAATCATAGCAACTGACATTTTCAACCTCAATGGGTACAACTATCTACTCATTGTGGACTATTATTTAAAATACCCCTTCATCCGCAGACTTAGGGATTTCTCCAGTCAGGAAGTCATTAACCTGACCAAACAGATATTTGGAGAACAAGGAGTCCCAGAAAGACTCATCAGCGATAACCGGTCACGTCTCTTCAAGGAATTTGCTAAGAAATGGGGTTTCGAACACATCACATCATCTCCCGGTACCCACAGTCGAATGGCATGGCTGAGCGATGCATTCAGACAATTAAGCTAGCTATGAGAAAGGGTATGCTAAGCAGCCGAGATATAGACATGCGTCTGTTGTGTGTCTGATCAACGCCCATAGACCAGGTCATTCCATCCCCTGGAGAACTACTATGTGGTCGGAATCTGATCAACAATATCCCTGCGAAGTGCACAAACAACAATGCCAGAAAGGATAAAATCAGGGATGGCCTATTCCAGAGACAATCCGTGCAGAATGCTCAGCATGATAAGCATGCGAAGGAGCTTGCCAGCCTCAGCACAGGTCAGCAGGTTCGAGTACAGAACCAGGACACCCGAAATGAACCCCAGCAGTCGTTACACAGAACCGCGGTCCAACATCATAGAAACCCCAACCGGACAAGTCTACACAGAAACTGTAGGCACGTGATGGAAGACTCTAGTAAGACAAAAATACACAAACCCCAATACCTAAACACCAACCAATCTCCAAACAGACCAAACGAGAACAATACGCCAACCGGCATAGTCACTAGGTCTGGACGTGCCGTAAATCCCCCCAACAGACATCAGTTTCTGTAAAATATTAGCAAAAATGTATCTTTCTTACTTCTTAAGCTTTTCCTCTTATTGTACCAACATTAAGCAAAAATGTATATTTTCAAACTTGTTCAGCTTTTCCTCTTATTGTACCAACACTAAGCAAAAATGTATCTTTCCTAATATGTTCAGTTTTTCCTCTTATTGTGCCAATATTAAGAAAAAATGTATCTTCCCTAATATGTTCAGCTTTTCCTCTTATTGTACCAACATTAAGCAAAAATGTACTTTTTCTTATATGTTCAGCTGTTCCTCTTATTGTACCAACATTAAAAAAAATTGTACATTTTCTCATATGTTCAGCTTTTCCTCTTATTGTACCAACATTAAGCAAAAATGTATCTTTCCTAATATGTTCTTTTTTTAATTTTTATTGTACCAACATAAAGCAAAAATGTATCTTTCCTAATATGTCCAGCTTTTCATCTTATTGTACCAACATTAAGCAAAAATGTATCTGTCCTAATATGTTCAACTTTTTCTTCTTATTGTACCAACATTAAGCAAAAATGTATCTTTCCTAATATGTTCAGCTTTTCCTCTTATTGTACCAACATAAAGCAAAAATGTATCTTTCCTAATATGTCCAGCTTTTAATCTTATTGTACCAACATTAAGCAAAAATGTATCTGTCCTAATATGTTCAACTTTTTCTTCTTATTGTACCAACATTAAGCAAAAATGTATCTTTCCTAATATGTTCAGCTTTTCCTTTTATTGTACCAACATTAAGCAAAAATGAATCTTTCCTAATATGTTCAGCTTTTCCCCTTATTGTATGCACATTAAGTAAATTTGTATTTTTCTTAATATTTTCAGCTTTTCCTCTTATTGTACCAACATTAAGCAAAAATGTATCTTTTCTAATATGTTCAGCTTTTCCTCTTATTGTACCAACATTAAGCAAAAATGTATCTTTCCTAATATGTTCAGCTTTTCCTTTTATTGTACCAACATTAAGCAAAAATGTACATTTTCTTAATATGTTCAGCTTTTCCTCTTATTGTACCAACATTAAGCAAAAATGTACATTTTCTTAATATGTTCAGCTTTTCCTCTTATTGTACCAACATTAAGCAAAAATGTATCTTTCCTAATATGTTCAGCTTTTCCTTTTATTGTACCAACATTATACAAAAATGTATCTTTCCTAATATGTTCAGCTTTTCCTCTTATTGTACCAACATTATACAAAAATGTATTTTTCCTAATATGTTCAGCTTTTCCTCTTATTGTACCAACATTAAGAAAAATTGTACATTTTCTCATATGTTCAGCTTTTTCTTTTTATTGTACTAACATTAAGCAAAAATGTATCTTTCCTAATATGTTCAACTTTTCCTCTTATTGTACGAACATTAAGCGAAAATTAATCTTTCCTAATATGTTCAGCTTTTCCTCTTATTGTACCAACATTAAGCAAAATTGTACATTTTCTCATATGTTCAGCATTTTCTTTTTATTGTACTAAAATTAAGCAAAAATGTATCTTTCCTAATATGTTCAGCTTTTCCTCTTATTGTACCAACATTATACAAAAATGGATTTTTCCTAATATGTTCAGCTTTTCCTTTTATTGTACCAACATTAAGCAAAAATGTATTTTTCTTAATATGTTCAGCTTTTCCTCTTATTGTACCAACATTAAGCAAAATTGTACATTTTCTCATATGTTCAGCTTTTCCTCTTATTGTACCAACATTAAGCAAAAATGTATCTTTTCTAATATGTTCAGCTTTTCCTCTTATTGTACCAACATTAAGCAAAAATGTATCTTTCCTAATATGTTCAGCTTTTCCTTTTATTGTACCAACATAAAGCAAAAATGAATCTTTCCTAATATGTTCAGCTTTTCCTTTTATTGTACCAACATTAAGAAAAAATGAATCTTTCCTAATATGTTAAACTTTTCCTCTTATTGTACCAACATTAAGCAAAAATGTATCTTTCCTAATATGTGCAGCTTTTCCTTTTATTGTACCAACATTAAGCAAAAATGTATTTTTCTTAATATGTGTATTTTTTCCTTTTATTGCACTAACATTAAGCAAAAATGTATATTTCCTAATATGTTCAGCTTTTCCTCTTATTGTACCAACATTAAGCAAAAATGTATTTTTCCTAATATGTTCAGCTTTTCCTTTTATTGTGCCAACATTAAGCAAAAATGTATATTTCCTAATATGTTCAGCTTTTTCTTTTATTGTACCAACATTAAGCAAAAATGTACATTTTCTTAATATGTTCAGCTTTTCCTCTTATTGTACCAACATTAAGCAAAAATGTACATTTTCTTAATATGTTCAGCTTTTCCTCTTATTGTACCAACATTAAGCAAAAATGTATATTTCCTAATATGTTCAGCTTTTCCTTTTATTGTACCAACATTATACAAAAATGTATCTTTCCTAATATGTTCAGCTTTTCCTCTTATTGTACCAACATTATACAAAAATGTATTTTTCCTAATATGTTCAGCTTTTCCTCTTATTGTACCAACATTAAGAAAAATTGTACATTTTCTCATATGTTCAGCATTTTCTTTTTATTGTACTAAAATTAAGCAAAAATGTATCTTTCCTAATATGTTCAGCTTTTCCTCTTATTGTACCAACATTATACAAAAATGGATTTTTCCTAATATGTTCAGCTTTTCCTTTTATTGTACCAACATTAAGCAAAAATGTATTTTTCTTAATATGTTCAGCTTTTCCTCTTATTTTACCAACATTAAGCAAAAATGTATCTTTCCTAATATGTTCAGCTTTTCCTCTTATTGTACCAACATTAAGAAAAAATGAATCTTTCCTAATATGTTAAACTTTTCCTCTTATTGTACCAACATTAAGCAAAAATGTATCTTTCCTAATATGTTCAGCTTTTCCTCTTATTGTACCAACATTAAGCAAAAATGTATTTTTCGTAATATGTTCAGCTGTTCCTCTTATTGTACCAACATTAAAAAAAATTGTACATTTTATCATATGTTCAGCTTTTCCTCTTATTGTACCAACATTAAGCAAAAATGTATCTTTCCTAATATGTTCTTTTTTTAATTTTTATTGTACCAACATAAAGCAAAAATGTATCTTTCCTAATATGTCCAGCTTTTCATCTTATTGTACCAACATTAAGCAAAAATGTATCTGTCCTAATATGTTCAACTTTTTCTTCTTATTGTACCAACATTAAGCAAAAATGTATCTTTCCTAATATGTTCAGCTTTTCCTCTTATTGTACCAACATTAAGCAAAAATGTATCTTTCCTAATATGTTCTTTTTTTAATTTTTATTGTACCAACATAAAGCAAAAATGTATCTTTCCTAATATGTCCAGCTTTTCATCTTATTGTACCAACATTAAGCAAAAATGTATCTGTCCTAATATGTTCAACTTTTTCTTCTTATTGTACCAACATTAAGCAAAAATGTATCTTTTCTAATATGTTCAGCTTTTCCTCTTATTGTACCAACATTAAGCAAAAATGTATCTTTCCTAATATGTTCAGCTTTTCCTTTTATTGTACCAACATTAAGAAAAAATGAATCTTTCCTAATATGTTAAACTTTTCCTCTTATTGTACCAACATTAAGCAAAAATGAATCTTTCCTAATATGTGCAGCTTTTCCTTTTTTCTTGTACCAACATTAAGCAAAAATGTATTTTTCTTAATATGTGTATTTTTTCCTTTTATTGCACTAACATTAAGCAAAAATGTATATTTCTCAATATGTTCTTTTTTTGATTTTTATTGTACCAACATAAAGCAAAAATGTATCTTTCCTAATATGTCCAGCTTTTCCTCTTATTGTACCAACATTAAGCAAAAATGTATCTGTCCTAATATGTTCAACTTTTTCTTCTTATGTTACCAACATTAAGCAAAAATGAATCTTTCCTAATATGTTCAGCTTTTCCTTTTATTGTACCAACATTAAGCAAAAATGAATCTTTCCTAATATGTTCAGCTTTTCCTCTTATTGTACCCACATTAAGTAAATTTGTATTTTTCTTAATATTTTCAGCTTTTCCTCTTATTGTACCAACATTAAGCAAAAATGTATCTTTTCTAATATGTTCAGCTTTTCCTTTTATTTTACCAACATTAAGCAAAAATGTATTTTTCCTAATATGTTCAGCTTTTCCTCTTATTGTACCAACATTAAGCAAAAATGTATCTTTTCTAATATGTTCAGCTTTTCCTCTTATTGTACCAACATTAAGCAAAAATGTATCTTTCCTAATATGTTCAGCTTTTCCTTTTATTGTACCAACATTAAGAAAAAATGAATCTTTCCTAATATGTTAAACTTTTCCTCTTATTGTACCAACATTAAGCAAAAATGAATCTTTCCTAATATGTGCAGCTTTTCCTTTTTTCTTGTACCAACATTAAGCAAAAATGTATTTTTCTTAATATGTGTATTTTTTCCTTTTATTGCACTAACATTAAGCAAAAATGTATATTTCTCAATATGTTCTTTTTTTGATTTTTATTGTACCAACATAAAGCAAAAATGTATCTTTCCTAATATGTCCAGCTTTTCCTCTTATTGTACCAACATTAAGCAAAAATGTATCTGTCCTAATATGTTCAACTTTTTCTTCTTATGTTACCAACATTAAGCAAAAATGAATCTTTCCTAATATGTTCAGCTTTTCCTTTTATTGTACCAACATTAAGCAAAAATGAATCTTTCCTAATATGTTCAGCTTTTCCTCTTATTGTACCCACATTAAGTAAATTTGTATTTTTCTTAATATTTTCAGCTTTTCCTCTTATTGTACCAACATTAAGCAAAAATGTATCTTTTCTAATATGTTCAGCTTTTCCTTTTATTTTACCAACATTAAGCAAAAATGTATTTTTCCTAATATGTTCAGCTTTTCCTCTTATTGTACCAACATTAAGCAAAAATGTATCTTTTCTAATATTTTCAGCTTTTCCTCTTATTGTACCAACATTAAGCAAAAATGTATCTTTCCTAATATGTGCAGCTTTTCCTTTTATTGTACCAACATTAAGCAAAAATGTATTTTTCTTAATATGTGTATTTTTTCCTTTTATTGCACTAACATTAAGCAAAAATGTATATTTCCTAATATGTTCAGCTTTTCCTCTTATTGTACCAACATTAAGCAAAAATGTATTTTTCCTAATATGTTCAGCTTTTCCTTTTATTGTGCCAACATTAAGCAAAAATGTATCTTTCCTAATATGTTCAGCTTTTCCTTTTATTGTACCAACATTAAGCAAAAATGTACATTTTCTTAATATGTTCAGCTTTTCCTCTTATTGTACCAACATTAAGCAAAAATGTACATTTTCTTAATATGTTCAGCTTTTCCTCTTATTGTACCAACATTAAGCAAAAATGTATATTTCCTAATATGTTCAGCTTTTCCTTTTATTGTACCAACATTATACAAAAATGTATCTTTCCTAATATGTTCAGCTTTTCCTCTTATTGTACCAACATTATACAAAAATGTATTTTTCCTAATATGTTCAGCTTTTCCTCTTATTTTACCAACATTAAGAAAAATTGTACATTTTCTCATATGTTCAGCATTTTCTTTTTATTGTACTAAAATTAAGCAAAAATGTATCTTTCCTAATATGTTCAGCTTTTCCTCTTATTGTACCAACATTATACAAAAATGGATTTTTCCTAATATTTCAGCTTTTCCTTTTATTGTACCAACATTAAGCAAAAATGTATTTTTCTTAATATGTTCAGCTTTTCCTCTTATTTTACCAACATTAAGCAAAAATGTATCTTTCCTAATATGTTCAGCTTTTCCTCTTATTGTACCAACATTAAGCAATAATGTATTTTTCGTAATATGTTCAGCTTTTACTTTTATTGCACCAACATTAAGCAAAAATGTATCTTTCCTAATATGTTCAGCTTTTCCTCTTATTGTACCAACATTAAGCAAAAATGTATCTTTCCTAATATGTTCAGCTTTTACTTTTATTGCACCAACATTAAGCAAAAATGTATCTTTTCTAATATGTTCAGCTTTTCTTCTAATTGTACTAACATTAAGCAAACATGTACATTTTCTTAATATGTTCAGCTGTTCCTCTTATTGTACCAACATTATACAAAAATGTATCTTTCCTAATATTTTCAGCTTTTCTCTTTTATTTTACCAACATTAAGCAAAAATGAATCTTTCCTAATATGTTAAGCTTTTCCTTTTATTGTACCAACATTAAGCAAAAATGTATTTTTCCTAATATGTTCAGCTTTTCCTCTTATTGTACCAACATTAAGCAAAAATGTATATTTTCTTAATATGTTCATCTTTTCCTCTTATTGTACCAACATTAAGCAAAAATGTATCTTTCCTAATATGTTCAGCTTTTCATTTTATTTTACCAACATTATACAAAAATGTATTTTTCCTAATATGTTCAGCTTTTCCTCTTATTGTACCAACATTAAGCAAAAACCTAACGATAGTCTATATTATACAGATATTAACTTTACTCATCCAGTCTATAAAAAACGCACTTATTCCAATCATCTCTTATAGAAAATTAAGACTAAGATATTCAATAATAACAAGCAATATACAAAGCATTATAAAATTATATAATATGGCCACCAAAAATAAATAGTTGGTCTAATCGTTCCGGAGCAGACAGGAAGACAGAAGAGCTGGGACATGATCAGGATGAAGACTCAAATCAAAAAAAAACATTTTGAGACCAACACTGTCTGGCTTGCCTTCAAGCTGCAAGTTCGCCACGCAGCGGTGCGTGGCTAACAGCCTTCCCATCATCGACTGTTAGTAACCTGGTTGATGACGATTGCTTGGGATTCGCTGGAGCTCTGCGCACAGGTGCCGTTGTGGCCAGCTGGTCGACATATATGGAGTCCACACCTATTCGCGGTTAAGGAGCGCCGGCAGATTACTGCGCTCTTAATGGTGTCGTCCGCCGAGCACTAGAGATCGCTGGCTTCCCGTCGATCCGATATTTTGGACCATGAACGCATAGGTTACCATTTTTAGTCCGCTGGGTATGCTTCTGATGATGGGTTTGGCATTACGAAATCCCTACAACGAGGTGGGATATACCCCCTATTAGAGCGATTCGGCAATATCCTTGCCTGCTGTATAGCCTCATCTGCCTGGATGAATGCGTCCTTCGGTCGACTATGGGTTCCTGAGGTGGTTGATCCCTGTTAACGATCTGGTTATCTGCAATTGGTGGTGGAAGATCATAATTCTAAATGGCCGGGTCGCGAAACTATTCGACGTACATGGGCCCCTTTTTTGAAAGATTCTATCGCCGGTCTGTATCGAGTCTTCAAGTCGTAAGTGACCCAGTCGACTGTAGTTCCCTTTCTGCCTGGCACAGGTCGTGCATGACTCTACATACGCCTGTATGCCTCTGTTTTTGTATTCCCACCAGCGCGATATTCCTGAGTGGTTTGTACAGTCGTGGGCCTGGTGTAAATATGCACTCCTTGCACGATAGGGTATCACCAGCGTAGGCGTCATGTTCCTATTTCGTATCATGACAACTGATGTGCCAGGCTCCATATAGAATTGGCTGATATGCTTCATAAATATTCCGGCTCATTGGTTCTGTTTATAAATATTGAAACTGCTGTCAACTTCCCGTTGTGCAAACACTTAATTATGCTTGGCAGTGTCCCGCCCGATGGCTGCTCTGATGCTATGTTCACTCGTCCACATATGCTGTCGGCCACTGTGTCTATTTCGCAGCTAAGGGCTAAAAATGCTCCTGTAAAATTCTAACGTGCCTCTGTGTTCTGCCGCGTATGGCGGACTCGAGTAAGCTGTGCGTTATCAATGGCCTCCTTGCACCAGGACGGTACCTATACATTAAGGCCTGTATTCCGTTATCTGAATGTCGGTCCAGCTGGTGAGTTATCCGGCACGCTTTTGGCCCATGTCGGCCCACACATTCGTTTCACCCTGAATGTATTTTACGATGAACCTATAGGAGTAGATTTCCTCCTGCCATCGCCTGATTTTGGCGTTATTGAACTCCCTTTGATCAAAGTATGTCAAGGATTTATGGTCTGTGAAAATAATGAATGTTCGACATTGTAAGAAATAATTGTATTCTAGAATCGCCCATTTTATGGCGAATGCCTCTCTCTCTCTCTGTTGTCGACCAGTTTTTTTCTGTGGCACTGGTCATCAGGCGCTTCTTGCATCACGTTGTGTTGCTGACATCTGTTGTTAAAGTGAACAGATTTGTAAAGTCCGGGAATGATATAACGGGTGGTGAGGATAATCGTTTCTTGATTTTCTCAAACGCGCAGTTAGCGTCTTTTGTCCAACTGAATTTGATCTTGTCCCTCAGGGACTCGTAGAGCTGGGTCTTAAGGAATTGTCTGATCATACCAGGCATCTGATCAGACTTCTCAGCTCTTTTCTCGTGGTCGGGGGCTTCATTTCACGAATTGCCTTTACATATTTCAGATCTGCTCTGTATCCGTTTGTGTCAAAGATCCGACGTAAAGGTTTTGCGACAATGAAGAGGAATACTTGCCAACATAAAAGAGGATGAGGTGCTTCGCATGTCGTGTCTGCAGGGTAAAGAAGGGCTTCTCTTCATGAGTGCAAATTTTTATAGTGAAATCTGATTTGCATATGTGGAACTCAGCTGATATGAATGAAGAGGACAGCTAAGAAGTAAGAGAATCGATTTGAATTGCAGAGAGAAAGGCAGAGAAAAGTGGTTGTATTGAAATTGGTGAAGTTGAATTACCGTCAAAACTTTTTTGCTTTATTTGTCTGGCACAGTTAGGTAACAAGCTATCTCGGCGTAAAATGGACAGTCGTTTCGACTTAAAAATACTTCCTGAGTTTGATGGGACTGGAGCAGTCGTTGAATGGATTGAGAAGGTGGAATTAGTGTGTGACTTATCTGGAGTGAGGCGGCTTGAAAATGTCATCCCCCTTCGGCTAACTGGGGGAGCATTCGCCGTTTACCAGCAACTAACTGAAGAAGAAAATCCGATGCAGCACGAATTAAGGGAGCTCTATTCACTGCCTTTGCCGATGACAGATTTACAGCGTATGAGAAGTTTGAGGCACGTGTATTGCGTCCGGATGAGACTGTAGACGTGTATTTGGCAGATATGCGGAAGTTATCAGTGTTATTTGGAGGAATACCAGATAATGTGCTAGTGTGTGTGCTTGTACAGAGGCTTCCCAACCCGGTGAAAAGGTTGTTGCGGTCCTCCTCTAGGTGGACGATATGACTTTTGAAGAGTTGTTGGCACGAGCTCGAGCATTGGTGAAATACAATGCTGAAGTGGGAGTACCAGATTCCGATACACGTAGTAGTAGTTCTGCGTCTGAAAGTGAGGAAGACGGACGTTCCTTGGTTGAGCTGCCTTATTCAATTGCCAATTAAGGTCCTGTTACATCTGATGTAAGAAAGGAAGAAATAACTTTCCTACTATGGAGAAGGATAAAGCGACCAGCGACCACTTATCACTTGTGTGATCATACGATCAGGGAGAAGTGTGACAATGAAGAGGAACACTTGCCAGTAGGAAAGAGGATGAGGTTCTTCGCATGTCGTGTCTGCAGGGTAAAGAAGGGCTTCTCTTCATGAGTGCAAATTTTTATAGTGAAGTCTGATTTACATATGCTGAGATCAGCTAATAAAAAGGACAGCTGGGAAGCAAGAGAAGCGATTTAGATTGCAGAAAGAAAGGCGGAGAAAAAGTGAAAATCGGTGAAGTTGAATTACCGTCAAAACTTGTTTGGTTTTATTTTTCTGACAGAGTTAAGTAACAAGTTTAGCCTAACTTGCCATGATAATACATTTCATAGAGTTTAACTTCAATCCGTACGCTATGTCGCAAACAACTGTTTTATTGTTATTTTATAGTCGTCGAATGTGCGAACGTGCACCAAGTTGTCGTCAATGTATGATGATTGGTTGTCCCTTGAGTTGACTGTGTCTAGCGCTTCAGCTATACACCGTGGGAATATGTTGCCTGCTGGGGTATGGTCGAATGCGAGACTTGTGTATTGGTAACATCCATCCCCCAGGTGAAAGCAGTTTTGTGTCTGTGGCATTCTTCTATCTCAATTTGCCAGTAGCCACTCTTTAGGTATAAACTAGAAAAATATGTGTTCCCTTCCCCTCTTCTGTGGAAGAGCTGGTCCATCAATGGTATTGGTTAAAAGTCCTTGTATTTTAGAACTGTATTTAGAGTACGTTTAAAGTTCGCCACTACTCTGACCTGCCGTTTTTCTTCCTTATTTCGAAAACGGGGAGATTGATACATTTCGGATCCTTTCACGGTTCTTCTATGCCCACCGACAGTATTCGCTAGATCTCAGCGTTGACGTCCGCTTCCATTGATTTTGACATTTTATGCGCCAGTCGTTGGAATTCGTACCGCTCTGATGAACGTGCCTTTCTCGGATCCCTCTGTGTCTATGATGCCCTAAAAATTCATTAACAGGTCCGCAACTTGTTCTAATTTGTATTATTTGAATGTACTTAATTCTGTGTTTGACTTAAATGTGTTTAATTCTTGATATATATCTATATATACTGTATTATTGCCTGTCTATTGATTTCACACAATTAATTCCTGAACTCACACGCTAGCCTGAAGTTATGGCTGTCTTTCTCTTATCTGTACTTACTTGTGAAAGGGAAACTTATCTTCAACTTTCTGTTCCCTCTGGAGTATTCTGTAAACTTATATATATATATATATATATATATGGATTTTTTTTCACCTGCGTGTCTCGGAAATACCCGTCTAGTACACAGGCGCGGGCTATTTTTCCTCTCGGTGTGTTGGGCCCGTAATACCTTGTCAAGCCATCCATCTAAGAGAAGGAAATCTCTTATAATAAAACCTTGCTACCAACTACTTACGTCGTGGAAGCAAACCGTTAGGGAGGGAGGCCTCCTTAGTCCTGATTGATAACTTTCCCAGAGCTGGAATCCCGAAGAAAATATAGGGTTTGCAAACCTATAATTGCTTAGAGGTTTTGCCTATCGCCGGCCTTTGCACTCCTTCTTTGTCTATTAGCCAGGCGCAGAGGTACCGGTGCCTGGCTTTGTTTCCTTACTAGGACAATAAACGCCGTTTCTCTTTCTCTCTATTTGGGCAACTTGAAAGTTTTTCGTCACTAAGTCTTACATAACCAGTTTTGGTCGCTCTTGAGGGTACAGGTTAGACAGCTTGTCTCGCTGCTGTTTCCGACTGACAGGAGAGGAGCTCAAACTCTTAGGTAGCACTAAGAATGGCTGCTCTATCATCAGTTGCATAATACCGTGGGTAGTTGTACTTGCTATGTCGCGCATGAAAAGGGACCTTACAGTTATCTCCGGTAGGGTTTACTGAGGTCACAACCTCCATGGACCAGGGCGCGACTAATGGACTGGTTGTGTGAGCCTATTGGCACGTAACAAGCACCGACCTTGCCCACCCCACTCTATATCAAAACAAACATTGCAAAAAAAATCAAATCAAAGCTAAACCAGACACCCAACAAAAAACACCTTCGCCCCGCTCTTGAGGCTCGCATTCACAAATATCCGGGGACTTAGAACCAACATCAACGACGTAGAAACCTTTCTCCTGACAAACTCCCCGGATATCCTAGCACTAAGTGAAACAAACCTTCAATCCTCAATCTCCTCTCATCACTTTTACATGACTGACTACCTCTCACTCTACCGTACAGACTCTGACAAACATATGCACGGGATAGGAGTTTATGTTCGGAACACCCTCTTCTTGACTAGAGAACATAGGTTAGAATCAAATGACCAAGACTACATGTGCTTTAGATTGATTTCACATCACAGCGTTAGTTACTTACATTTCTTATACCGTTCCCCTTCGACCCAGGACTGTACCCTGCTAAACTCTGTCTTTGAAAGCATAGAAAGAGCACTCGAACTTGACTGAAATGCACAGATACATGTATTTGGGGATTTTAATGCACACCATCGTTACTGGTTCGAATTCTCCAGCCTTACTGACGTAGCCGGCAACTATACGTATAATTTCTCCTTAGCTCACTCCCTCTCTCAGACTGTCGATGTCCCGACCCGCATCCCCGATCGAGTAAACCAGCAGGCCTCACTTCTAGACCTGTTCTTGACCTCAATGCCCGAGGCTTATATGACGAAAGCTCATAGCCCACTCGGGAATGCTTATCACATTGTGCTAATGATTCATATCACCCTAAAACTCGTCCCCAAGCTGATGAGCCGTTGCTCAAAATAACAAGGTACTACGAGCAGGCTGATTTTGAGTCTATCAGAGATCATATCAGCAACGCCCCATGGAGGGAAACATTCTCACCCCCTGTTGATCACTGTGCAAATGAGTTAACTGAATTGGTCAAAGAAGGCATTGAACGCTATGTCCACATACGAAAATTCTTTAGCAAGCCCCATTCTCCCCAATTGTTAACATCGGGATGTGTAGCTGCCATTGCTGAGAGGCAGTAAGGATTCCATAAATTCGGCCGCCATAAGTCAGCTACTAATAGACAGAAATTTATAGAGTCAAGAAGTAATTGTAAGGCCATGATAGGTATACTGAGTTAACCAATAAACACATTCAGTCACAGAAACAAGGTACTCGCGATTTCTGGAAAATTTACAATAGTGTGGTGAACAATGGTCAAGCAACGATTCCCCCACTATCAAACAACAATGATGTTGTTTGCAAGGCAACTGATAAGGCTGAACTACTTGCCAAGCGTTTCGCCTCAAACTCCACTTTGGACTCAGAAAACCACCCCCTCCCTAAATGTTGCATTCTTGTGCTTGTTTTACAAATACTTCAATGAATTATGCTCCGATGAGCTGGCTACACTAATGCCCCCTCGACGTAAATTCACTAGACCAAGTCGACAATCAGCTAAATCCCATCCATTCACTATAGAGGTCCCCAGATGCTGGAGAGCCTTCTACTCCAATAGCTTCTTTCCTCGTATTTCTGGCCTCTAGAACTCCCTCCCTGCTCCCTGTTTCCCCGACAGTACCGACATGCCGAGGTTTAAAACTAATGTAAACAGACATCTTGCTACCAACTTGGGGTGACACGGTTACAGTAACCCCTTACGTCTACAGTGGTGGCCTGCATTGTTTGGGGTGATATATGTTAAAAAGTAAAAATCTTCTTCATTCGAATGCTGTGGCAGCTGTATATTCACATGCTTTCGTAGCCAGCTCAACTTCTGGGGCAACGAAGTATCAATCGCTGGACTTACTACTGTGATCGCAGCAGTGTGTTGACGAGGTATTTCCCTTGCATCGTCTGACAAGTAATGCCTTGTGAGTTATCCGCCTTTTCTTGTAATGCGAGTGAATGATATATTGTTTGCAGCATTTGTGCTGTTATATTCTCTTAGACTTGTGTCTTAGAATATATTGACCCAGTAAAATCGGAATCTCAGCAGAAACAATAAGAATTTTTACCTCCTCGAACTTTGGGGATCCAGTGTCGCCTATGGTAATATCGCACAAAAACTCGGCTCTCGCCTGAATATTCCGTTTTATGCCCGCTATGCTCAGACATTGCAGTCATGTGCTTCTTGAAATCGCAAGGGATTAGATGACTGTATATGATTGTTACTGAACACCATGAGACGATCATTGTTACTGTGTAAATTGTATGTTCTTGCATGTCGACTGATATTTTTGTGAATGAGGAACCTGGTCCCTATCCTGCTGAATATTGTATATGTAATATATTTATTGTCTATGTTAGGCATGGATCGTAGCATCTCTTCTCGTCCACACCCTAAAAAAATCCTCCTCATTTGAATGAGTGCGGGAGTTAATTTGATTATTGTTCCTCGCTATGGTAGTGCGGGTCTGTACTGTTCGCTGGTATCTAACACTATTGTGTGTTTCGTTGGTCGCTCGTGTTCCTGTATTGTATCGCCTATTTGGGGTATTTGGCTGTTGATATTTGCCCCGCGTTAAGTTGTGTCGGTACGCCTGTTTGTTAAACGGCTGGAATAGTCTTTTCTTTGTTTCAGCTTTCTTGGGCACTATGTCCCATTTGTGCTTTGGTCTGGGCTTAAAATGTCCGCCCTAATGGTATTTCGGCTTGCACCATTTTTTGTGATATGAAGCTACTGGCTTTGCCACCGGAGAAGAGTTTAGCTGTATGCCCATGTCCAGGTACTTTTGTGCCTCATTTGCGATGCCTCCAGCCGTGAAGTGTCTATCCATAGTTGAACTACGGTTGGGAAAATATTCGGTGCCCATTTATTTTAGATAATAGTCAAAGAGAGTGATTTCATCATCGTCTCCGCTACATGTTATTCGGTACATTCAGTTTATGACGTCATATCATGAACATGTCAGCTTCTTTTTTATTTCTATTTTTCGAATTGTTTTTTGGAAGAGTATAAATATATTATGTATTTTTATATGAAATGCTTGTTCGCTTCTTTATTTAAAAGCGTTCAGTTTCCAGCAGCGTTTAGAATTAATGATGCCCATGACCTGTAAAACCAAACAACAGGATAAACCGTTCATGAATGAAAATGTGACTATTATGTACCCTCCAAGAGCTGGTAGTGTTGTGCCAGGGCTATATGAGTACATATTCCAAAGACGCCTTCAAGATGCAGACACACCAAGTTACACTTCCTATGGTGTGATAGCACCACATTTGATCCCGTGCCCATGATAGTATCACATTTGCGCCTATTTTGAATAGTGGCGTCTAATATTGTCTAACAGTTTTATCATGAAACAGACCATGTCTTGGTAAACATAAAAGAAATTAATATGCAATTACTATATATATATATATATATATAAAACAAGATACCTTTTTCCTCGTTTATTTTGACTTGGTTTTTGCTGTGCTTTTTTATTGGGGAAAAATCGTATTATTTGGTATGACAGAATGAGAAGGTTATTTAGGATAAAAGTAATTAAATAATAATAAAATGAAAGTAAAAAACAATTCAGGATCAATGATAAATCTAGATCCACATATTTCCTAAATACGAATGTTCCCGCAATCTCCTAATTTTTATTGTACCACATGAATATTTCCACTATGTTCTTTTTTCTCATTATGTGCGTTCGATATAAAGATGGCAGCCAAGATTTTAGGCAGTTAAAAAATCCCGCAAAATTGGGTTCTTTTAAGACAAGGTTGCCATACTGAGAGACTTACTTTTCTACCTAAACCTCCACACAATATAACAGCTGAATAACTTGTAGTTCAATTTGTTTTTGTTTTTTTTCGCCCTTTGATTTTTAAGCAACGTTATGCAATTTTGAAAATGTTTTTAAAGCATTGCTTATCATTAAATTTGATCATGAAAATTTAGACGTTTTTAACCTAAAATAATAATTAATATTCATATTTTTCCCTACATATCATGGAGTTTACTGGGAACTCATTTTGAATGATGCTTTTATTATACTGTGACTGAGACCCTTCCTGTCGTCGCACAAACTCCATATATGCAGATATGTTCAAGGCGATAAATTCACTTACAGGGTGGTGGAGATTTTAATGTCGGCCAAGGCACAGTCGTGTTCTTGCCGGTTCATTATAATGTGACTTGGAATTTGTATATAATTACATTGATATCTTAGTGAGTTGCTCACTTGATGAACAATTGGTGTATCTCCGTTTTCTCTTTCAACGTTTACTGCCGTACCGTGTCAACTGTTAAATGTATTTTTTTGTGCTACAAGTCTTGTAGAAAAAGTTAGTTCTAGATTTACGGCTACCAACTTCTCTCCACTATCTGCAACATTTTCTGGGCCTATTGAATTATTACAAACGTTTCATTTAGCACTTATACTTATATATATATTATTATTATACAGCTATTATTATTGCTTCTTAAACTAAACTTTTGAAAATCAGAAGAGGAATGAAGCTATTACGTTAAATGACTACAAGCTGAAAGCTTAAAAGCTTTCAGCTTGTAGTCATTTAACATAAAAAAGAAGCTTGCAGAAACATCTTTTCTCTCACATCTCATACATGATGCTTAGTTTTCCTTGGTTGTGGATGTGTCAAGTTCTACAGCCAGTGATTTTTGACATTATCCCCAGCAAACTAAACCATTCTCCTACTTTTTATGTCAATTGATGCAAACAGAAACTCAAATAATCCTTTTGGATGTGAACTTTCGGCTGTCTACTTAGGAAACATTTTCACCATGTGTTGGAGGGTGAGGAATTTACCATTTACTTTGACCATTGTTCGATTATGTCCGTACTTTGAGCTAAGCTGGACATATTCACCCCGTTAAGCTCTGGACCAGATATCGTTGGATACTCTAAATTTTTCTACTCGAGAATTTGCCACTTGCAAATTTCAGTACATTCCTATCCCTATGATGGCTAGATCTTGTGCAAGATTTCTATGAATTCGCCTCACACCTTCGTCCTTGGAAAACTCTTTTCTTATTTGCAGTCTGCCAAGGTGAAGTTTATTTCAGCTAAATTCTTCTGGCCGAATATGAGATGTTAAATAATTGCATGGATCGGTTCCTATTTAGGCTGCCAGAAATCCAAAGTGTACAAGAATACAATGCGTTCCAAGAGTACAATGCGTACACTTGGAACTATCAATACATACTGACAATGTACGATTTAAACATAACTGCATTGCACTATTTGTCAGCCAAGGCTATACCTACCTGAACTTGTATTGATCGTTTTCTTGTTGGCCTGAAGCAATTCCTTTGAGTTAGGTATTGACTGTAGCTGAACAAAGTTCTTTGAGATATATCACATATAGCTGGATGTAAGGAGATCTATAGGGAACTGCACAAAATACCATCTCAGAAATATACAACCCTTCTGCATGGATCCTTTATTGAAAATTAACAATACTTATTAAGTATTTTCATAAAATTGACATCTAAAAATTATTAGAACACATGATTTTTTATATGAAAACATTTTTATAAATTCATGCTGGTTGATTTTAGAGTTTTACAAACAAAACATAGCAATTTATGTACCAACTAAGAAAGTATTTTTGCAGATATCCTGTGAAATCAGTTAGAATCCTTTAGGGAGTAAATGCTGGGTGTTTAATTATCTCATAAGTGTTATTCTTTTATTTTACATTAAACTTGATAGGCATTATAAATAGAAATTATATTTTTAACTATTAAATACATTAACATTTCAAAATTATCTATGAATAAGTTGTAGTTCTTGTTTGTAAATGTCTAAAAGATTTAAAATATGTTTCATACAAAGTTGATAAAATATATAAATAATGAGAAGTTAGGGTTAGCAAAATGAAGATTAAATTAATATGAATATTTTGAGATGTGAATAATTTGTAAAGAAAAACGAATTTCAATTGTGATTATTAAAAATGCGATTTAAACAATTCTTCACTTTGTTTTACTTATTACTAATAATTTTTAGTTAAGAGCATTCAAGATCATATTTTGTAATCTTTCATTAGAAGAATGCCGATTAAATTTATTTTAGGTAGATATATTAATTTTCTTAACTGATAATAGGTTTGTACAATATTTGTAAAAAAGTTAAAATTAATGACTTAATGAAATGAATATGTTTACAATTTTATTAAAATGATCAACCAATTTATTAAAAGTTGTTTTAAATTATTTATAATAATTTTAAAGCAAAAATGTATTTGGAATTGATTAAACTACAAACCATTTGTTTACTAGCATATCTACAAAACAAAGGATTCTGTATAAAATATGTATTTAAATGGAGAATCCAAACCAAATTTAGGATGTAAATAGAATAATAAGTATTTATAAAGTTGAAAGATTCATTGATCGTAAAGTTGTTAATCCTAATTTTCCACTTTCTCTGTAACTCTAATATTTCATTGTTTTTTTTATTAGTTTTGTAATTCTTCGTATTTCTTCCAGTCTCTGAAGCCCAGGAAATCATCCATATGTATATACTATTCTCGATGTTTTTACTGATAATAGATTATATATCGGATAAGTTATTTGTTTGTAACTGAGAATAATTTCAAGATAAAAAGCGAGAGAAGATCCACAGAAATTTATAAATTATACAATAATATACTTGATTTTGTAGGTTTTGTCACTCATTGTATTTCTTCCAAACACCACATTTCCATTTCAAAACACATAAGTCAAGATACCCTTGAGTGTAATGTTCTACATTTAATCTCAAATACCTGCTGAAATAGAATAAACTGTAAAAGTCTACAATGTGAACATATTCCTAGATTAAATAAATAATCCAGTGTGTAGTCATGCCACGGGGGATCTTATTTGGCCTTCAAATACTGCGCTATTTTGAATATTTGGTCACGGTTTTACTTGTAGGGTGAAAATACTCATATCAGAATGTCCTGAAAACCCATGTAAATAAAGACTAAAGACACTCGAGGATGATTTCTAGTGTGAATTTAAACTCTTTCGTGGGCATTTAAACTCTTTTGTTGGCATTTAAACTCTCTGTTTCTCTCCAGTGTGTATACGCCTGTGTTTTGTCAAACTCGATTTCATAAAAAATGAAGATCCACATGTGTCACAGGAAATTGGTTTATTCCCAGTGTGTATACGCATGTGTTTTGTCAAACTTGATTTAAGAGAGAATGGAGATCCGCATATATCACAAGCAAAAGGTTTTTCTCCGGTGTGTATACGCACATGTGCATTCAAATGTGATTTCTCAGAAAATGAAGATCCACATATATCACAAGAATATGGTTTCTCCCCAGTGTGTATACGTATGTGATTTGTCAAATGTGATTTCCTTGCAAACGCAGATCCACATATTTCACAGGGAAATGGTTTCTCCCCAGTGTGTATACGAATGTGTTCTTTCAAAGTTATTTGCTGTGAAAATGAAGAGCCACATACTTCACATGAAAATGGTTTCTCCCCAGTATGTATACGTATGTGTGTTGTCAAATGTGTTTTCTGAGAAAAAGAATATCCACATATTTCACAGGAAAAAGGTTTCTCCCCAGTGTGTATACGCAAGTGTTTTGTCAAATGTGATTTCATAGAGAAAGAGGATCTACATATTTCACAGGAAAATGGTTTTTCTCCAGTGTGTATACGCATGTGGCAATTCAGCTTTGATTTATGAAAAAACAAAGAACCACAAAATGTACAAGAAAATGGTTTCCGTTCGGTAGGCCCAGGCATTATATCTGTAAATGGAAAAAATAAAAGAATTTTTATTATTTATTTTAATAAAAATAACAAAATCTCTGTTTTAAACAACAGGCATATATTTTGATTATTCATTTTCTGAGTAAATAAATGTGCATTCACCAAACAGTCGTGTATCTTAGAACACTTCAAATTATTTGAACATCATGTTTTTACAATGAATAATTTTGCACAAGTTTCCTTCATCAAAAAAATCGATTTCCTCTAGAATAATAATTGTAGATTAATTTATATAAGGTCTCACACAGCGACTGTTAATGTGCCTTGTTAGGAATATGTCAGATTGTAAACCTGTGTGCTGGGGTCAAATATTCACACTTGCATCAAGCAATATGCGATGTCATTGCCGAGGCTATTGACAGTTGTCAGCTTTCCTATATAAACTTTCAAAAGTGATGGGTTGATTTCTTGTATGACAGATATTTTGAAAGTGGACAATTACTAACAGCTAGCAAACACACACTCTGAACAGATGTGTACTTTGATGAATTCAAATACTATTAATAGAAAAATGTATTTATTTTATATGCAGCTAGTTATTCCAGCAAGTGGACCTACAGCCTTTCAGACAGAGCACAGTGCCAGTCCTTGGATTAAGACAATGCTTTCTCAGACAAAATCAGTGCAGAAATCCCGACGAGACACTTACGAGACTCTTAAGATCAGTGTCGTGAATATCAAAGCTTTAGATACAGCATGCGACAGAGAAATAGTCGGAACGTATATAATTCTTGTGACATTTTAATGCTGAGCAACCCAGATAACACTGAGCGAGTCCCTGGGCCATATCAAATTCAGGATCATATCAAGTTTGGTGCCTGATAACCCAGGATACACCACATTTGATGCCCCAAGACAGAATTCTAACCTTACGTATTCTCCAAAGAAAGCAGCTACCCTGTTTGATCCTACAATGCATTAATCAAGCTACAAAGTGATTTCGAGAGATATCCACACTACATCGCCAAGAACAAAAATAGAGCAAGTGATTTCGAGAGATATCCACACTACATCGCCAAGAACAAAAATGGAGGAAGTGATTTCGAGAGATATCCACACTACATCGCCAAGAACAAAAATAGAGGAAGTGATTTCGAGAGATATCCACACTACATCGCCAAGAACAAAAATAGAGGAAGTGATTTCGAGAGATATTCACACTACATCGCCAAGAACAAAAATAGAGGAAGTGATTTCGAGAGATATCCACACTACATCGCCAAGAACAAAAATAGAGGAAGTGATTTCGAGAGATATCCACACTACATCGCCAAGAACAAAAATAGAGGAAGTGATTTCAAGAGATATCCACACTACATCGCCAAGAACAAAAATAGAGGAAGTGATTTCGAGAGATATTCACACTACATCGCCAAGAACAAAAATGGAGGAAGTGATTTCGAGAGATATCCACACTACATCGCCAAAGAATAAAAATAGAGGAAGCCACCAAGGAAAAAGTCATTGTCTGTGAAAATGTCAGTTTCTGGTGACTATTTTCAACTGCTTCTCATCATTCTTGGTGTAATAAGATAAGATAAGGTTTTACTTGGACAGACGGCTACTTTCATAAAACATATCTAAATACAATGACTAACACTAACTCAACGCTTTTTTCAATTCAATTCAATTCGAATAATTTGACAAAAAATAATACAAGCATTTTTCAGTTGCGATGTAGGAAAAGGGTGGTAGAAATTTACACAAAAAAGGATACCTGTCCAAATTGACCAAAAATTGTTGCATCATTGGCACATTTAATATCTCTCTTGGGAGTCTACTCCAAGGTCCAGTGATCCTGATTGAGAAGGAGGCCCTCCTCCGGTTTAATCAAAATCGGCTGTGAAATAGGTTTCTTGTGATGTCTGCATAGACCTTGTTCTGGTGCAGGAGTGAATAATAGGTCCTGAGACATATCGTAGTAACCATTGAGAAGATTGTAAGGTAAAATAAGGTCACTGCATAATCGTCAGCGCTCAAGGGAGAAAAGGTTAAGTTCCTTGAGTCGGCTTTCATCAGGCAAATAACATAGACCCTGCATATTCGAGTAGTCTGTCTTTGAACTCTCACCAGATTTTGGATATTACGTATTCGATATAGAGCAGAGGCCTGAACAGCAAACTCTAACAGTGGTCTGACAAGAGAGGCATAATGTGGGAGAAATATTTCAGGAGTTTGCAAAATGTTGAATATAATAACCTCAAGCAGATCAAATACTCCAATCTTTACTTGAATACAATGTGATTTTAACCTTGGAGTAAAAAACGAAAGAGTTTTAAAAAAAAAACAGATCGGTATCTGATGATTTTATATTTTATATTATTGATGGTATGGCATCGGAATCGATCGGAGAATATCCTGACGACCATCTGCAAATCACAACAAAATAGTAACCCATGCATGTAGCATATTTTCAACTTTTGAACAGGGTGCATAAAAGAATCTCTTACATAGTAGGTCCCTCACTTTCGACCAAGTTCCAGTCCCTGTAATGTATCCCTGTGGTTGTTTAACATGTATGTCTACGGAATGTGCCCCGATGACCTTAACACACTTGTATCCCCCTCAATGTAAATACCCTTTGACAAATGCAGTTAGCAGCACACTCCTAACCCGTCAGTGTAAAGATAACCAGATGACTGGGTATTTCTAATTAAATAGTTCATTTCTTCAGATCACTCTCCATTAAAATTCAATCCGCGATTTCTGGTTGCTTGACGTATCAATATGAAGAAATGTAAAGTGAACAAACATGTTGCTGCACTCTTCACTTAGGATGTCTCCTATAATTTTGACCCCTAATCAGAGAAGCCTCTTACATCTTAGTGGTAATATACTATATCCTATTTACTTGCCTCCCCACCAGAGCAGAGTAAGACACAAGGTCGGTTTTTAATGTGAGAAGAATCTAGTTCTCCCAAAAGAGGCACTCTGGATTGGAACAAAAATAGCTTCAGTTGAGAAGGATTTCTCCTTCACTGACCAAGGACAGAAAGATGACATGTAGTATCAGAACAGATACCTGGAAACTCTACATAGATAAAGACCAATATTCTGTACTGGCAATATTCTCTGCACTGATTTTCCATCTGGCAAAGAATTATCCAACTTGTAACTTTGCGTGCACGGAAAATTACAAGTTGGATAATTCTATTCATAAAATAAATGTTGATTTTAAAACAGGAATATTCAATCTGTCCATGCAGGAATAGAAACAGTTATTTTCAAGTTAAGTGTGACAGACCAACGAAAAATGCTATTTCAAATGTAAACAAGGAAGAGCGACATACTTGCTATCAATTATTGGCACAGTACTCTCAGTTTAGCTGACACTATTTGAGCTTTTATTAAAATACAGAAAGATCGAAGAAGGGCTCTTGCAGACTTATCTAACCGAATGAGTGAGCTTGTAAGGTTACCATATTGGGATGCCAAATTAAGAAAATGGTTCAACAGTACAGGTGCACTTAGTTGATTTTTTTTATTGATGCTTTATATAACCCCTATGGAAGATGTACGATCAAACTGACATTATAATTGGCAAAAAAAGTGAAAGGTTCTATGAGCGACACTGATGTGATCAGATTAAAGAACAATCTATTTTAAATTGTATTTTCCCACAAAAGTAAATTACCAGCAGGGACAAAGAGGAGTCCAGACGAGGTTAAGCTAAACTTAAAATGGTCTAAGTATGGCCACTCTTGTTACGGTTTTAGCAAACCAACAACAACTATAGAAGATAAGAAGTTATGTGGGTATACTACAGTAAAAGTAAAGAAAATGAAAACGACTGCACTTTGACCGTGGGAGGTTAGAACAAGATTGACCATACTTATCTGTGGAAGAATTAACCAGAAAAGTGTATACTCAAAATCAACCTAATGCCACAAAATTGATGAAAAGCCTAGAAAGACACAAACATGTAACTATATGAAAATTTAAAGAAAGATGAACCCTGGAAAAATATAAAATATAATGAACATGGGTGTCAGAAAGGTGGTAGAAGCAGTCAAAAACTGATTTAACTAAGACTAATCTGACAGGTAATTAAAACAAAAATAATGAAGGTAGTTCAGAGATATAGACACATAACACGGGGCTCGGGCATTGTGAAGGTTGAATGATTCAGATATGACAGTGACCTCAGCTACCGAAAAGAGAATGGAATGAAGCAGCATGACCCACTTATTAAGTGGGAAAAATTCGAATTACACCCAAAGGCAAAGGAGTGGTAAACAAAGGTGTGTTACCGCCATGCACTATTTCCTGCTCCATTGAATTGGTCTCTACTGAACAATCAAATGGATAGACTAACAAATTTTCGTCAGTGTGTTGGGAAGTTGGAAATGATGACCATAGAGTTGAAATGACATCAGTGTGTGTCAGACCAGCTACGCAAGGCTTGGACATAGTGTGTCTGATAGAGATAATAGGAAGGTAAATACTCCTAAAAATAAAAGGTTTGAGGAAGAAAATACTGCTACTTGGTTAGGGTTGAATGATTAAGATCTTACAGTGACTTACAGTGAATAGAATTTAGTAGCAGTTGAAAAAAAGGTGTCAAGATCGACATCTACTCTATAGACAAAGTTGAGTTATCTCAATGCCCGTCGAATTCTTGGCCTATTGAATCGGCCTCTAGCAAACAATCAAATGGATCCTGTGAAATCAAAAAATTTACTGAACCCCAATCTACAAAATGAAACTGTTGGTAGAAGCTGAAGTCCATGTGCTGGAGATAAGAGAAGGGAAGGACTGCATGGGTCTGAAAAGAAGAGTGCAGTTAATACGAAAGTTATTATAGCCAATAATAGGAAAAGCTGTTAGACAATGATAGCATATAGGGGTTTCACTAAAAATATACAATGGCAATTAAAGCAAACCTTTTACTTACCAACTCTACAGACGTTTTATGATGCCGTTATCATCTTCACCTCAAATTTAATAAACAATTAAAAGGAATCCTCCATGAAACTAATTGATAACAATTAGATTGTGTGAGATGTCATGCTGACAATGGTGATGTTTACAGGGGCCAAATATAATTTTCAATGGCAGCATTGTTTATAAAAAAGAAAAGGAGGATTTATGAATCAATATATTTTACTACAAACATTTACTCCAACATTTGGTTGACACATTTACCACATCCCTTCCAAATTAATAAAATAAATCAATAAATGAGAAAGAAATCGAATTGCTTACATATGGGGAATAGTAGGAATTTTGCACCATAATAAGGGACCGTCAGTCAGTCTTGTGTAAAAAACCTTAGGTCTTCATGTGTGCTGGGGTAGAATGTTTACACCTGCATCGAACAAGATGGGATGTCATAACTGAGGGTTGTGACAGTTGGCAGCTTTGCTATGTAAACTTTCACAAATTATATGATGGAGGGAAAAAAAATGTTTTTTATATCACATGTTTTTGGAGGTGGAGAATCATCGGCATACACAACAAATAGACAAGTTAAAAGGTAGTTTTGTCATAGCTAAACGTAAGAAACTCAGTGTTAACTAATCTCAATATAATAAAGTAGAAATTCGAAAAGCAAAAATGTCTCTCAGTTTTATATTCTGCAATTTATTGCAGCAAGTATACTGGGACAGGGCACACAAAATGGCTAGTCCTGAGATTAAGACAATGCTTTCTCAGATAAAAGCAGAGAAATGCTGATTGGCTCTATACCCAAGTTTCTGAGCAGCAGTCTCAGTATGAAAGTTTTGCAGTTAAGCAGTAATTTTTCTTGTTTTTTATTGGCTTGTTCTTGTAGGAGCGATAAAATAATCTCTCTTTTTGGTTTGACTTGTTTTTGAAAGGAAGTTGAAATGTGATTCCTGATGTATATTACTTATCTGACTCTTCAGCTTATTTCTGTAATGTTGAATTTGGCTCACTTTCTAACCCTTTTCGTCTCTCAAGAGGCCTTTAAGTATCGGTGAAATATCTTCTATTGACCAGTGGCAAAGAGTTAGTCAGTAGTAGGTTTAATGTGTTTGATAGTGAGCAGCTGAATAACTCTTGAAAGAGCAACGATTGGAATTGTTCACTATGGTCTGTAGTGTTGATGCCACAACTACAAGAAATATTGCCACATCAGTAGGGGTCTAACTATGTCTATGCACATATGTGTGAAATGGTCATGAGAGTTGCTAAATGTGCTGGAGGAGATTTCATGTGCCAAGATACTTTACAGTCATCCCGTCCTCCAAACAGTGTATATGATTTTCTGAGTAATCATTAATTAACAAAACCTTTTGAACAATTTTTGAGAAAATTCAGTTGGCTGAATCAGCCAATCGATCTAATGTTGTAAAATCAGGTATTGTGGAAAGGATCTGTGTCAGTGTGGTGGGTGGGCAATTCATCCACAGGCCTCAGGGGATAGTTCTGCTATGAAATCTTGGTTCAGATCACTTGTCATGAATTATAGAAATTGGGATGAAGTCTTATTGCATTTTTATTTATAAATATGTGGCCAACTTAAAATATGATCGCTGTTCTAAAAAATGAACCACATCCAGGTATGGGAAAAATAGTATGATATTCTTGTGTGTATAGGCTTCTATTTGCAACTTTCATATTTCAGTGCTCTAAACAAGTCGACAAATCAAAAACCTAAAGGGAAGAGCTAATGCCTGGAAGGATGCATCACTATTTACCAAACCAGACAACACCCTATCATGATAGAGAAGGAAACAATGGGTCAAAAAAATCTAGGTTACCAGAATGATGCCAAGGTAAACTTTGGCTGGTAGGAAAACTAGCCGAGACAATATGGGCAGCTATGGTGGCTGATCTATATAAATATCATATAACTCCCACCAGCAGACATAAAAAAAATAATTACAAAAAATGGAATTTGATTCACTAGCAAATATATGCTCCCTCTGGTTGCATATTTTTGCTAGGCTTGGAGTATTATACAATTGTGACAGAACTACATAAAATAATTAGTTAAAGCGAAATGAATTTAGGACTATTAAAATAATAAGCATATTATTGCTATAAATAAAATAAAAGTAAAGTACCTTATTTATGGATGCCAAGCGTGCACAGAAACCCCACAATATTTTTATAAATAAAATAACGTAAAACCTATTTCCTTTTTATACATGTTAAAATAAACGCACACACCATGTTTTTATAAATAAAATTAAGTCAAACGTATTTCCTTTTTACAGATGTCAAGCGTGAAAGAAAAGAATAGAGAAATTAAAACATGGCCGCCAGTGATGAAGGCATTGCATTAAAGTTCGATTTTCAAGTCTTAAAAATAAATTAGAATTTTATTTCGGGATAAAAAATACAATGTAAGACTAATTAATAAATTTCATCCAAAATGTGTGCGAAAATCAAATGAAATAAGCAGGATATTCAAACAATCCCTATGGTACAATTGAACGCTTAACGGAAATTTCTTTCGTCCTTCAATTTTTAATTTTAACTATTTAGTAATCTGAAAAGTATTTTAAAGTTTTAAATATAAAAAGGGTGTAATACATGGGAGGATTCCCCGATACACCGCTAAAAACACAGATCGTAATTCCTGAGACGACGGTCTTCTGACAACAGAATGGATACAACAGAATAGATACAACAGAATGGATACAACATTGATAAATACTGATTAAATCGAATTTTTTTTCATTAATTTAAAAATGTCTAGTTTGTATTGCTCCTTAGTCTTTTGGCTCAGATCAAAGTGTAGTATCTGTTCCTTAACATCCGCCTTAGAAGTTTTCATATAATTATCCCCCTTGAAAGTGAAAGTTTTTATATGTTTTTAGAACCTCTCGTTTTTTTTAAATCTCTTTAGTTAATTGTATTAATTATAATAATATTACGAAAAAAGAAAATATTATAAATATATAATAAAATTTCACGATACCAATTATAAATGTATATTACAAAATATTAATTTATTAGAAAATTAAAAATAAAATAAAATGCAAATGTGGGTTTTGTTTGACAGAGTTTAGAGAATACTATATATGCTGCATCATTATATTTAAGTAGGACTTAAAGGTTTAATATACTTAGGAAAAATTCGCATTTATTAATATTTATATTAGATTAGATTAGTTTTAAAATATTCTGACTGATGGACAGACAGACGGACGGACCAAATCCCTATTTATATAGGAAGTAAAAACTTGGCATTGTGAGGCTAAATATTTGTTATCGTTTTTAGCCACCATATTTATAAACGGAGCTAGCGAAAACAGTAAAAATATCTCTTCCACTTTCCAACACCTAAAACAGCGTGTTGAGAGATTTGTCATCAGCCCGTTGTTGAAATGGATTTATCATTGTCTTTTCAAGATTTTATGATAGTTCAAGAGAAATATAACGTACGTTTAAGGTGTTCAAAAAGCACGAGATTATTTGTTTTGAATTGTTTGAAACGTCAAGAAATTTGGGTACTTCTGTAGTTTACGGACCGTCCTGAAATGACAACGTTATTTAGAAACCGATTCTTAAAATGGGGAGAGATGAGCTTTGTTAACTATTCTGTACTTTCACCTAACAATTTAATAAACAAAATATGTCGTTAAAATTGAATTTCACTTTAAAATGCTATCTTAAAATAACACTGTTTGTAAACTGCGGAAATACTGAAATTAGATGTTTGAAAATAATTACGAAATATTAACTTAAAAAGATTACTTTTCCAGTTTTTCTGATAAAACATTGAAAAGATTAATGGAATTAAAATCCAAAAAGTAAAATCAACTATTTATTCGTTAAATTGAAGAATTTAAAGAATTAGTAGGCAACAAAATAGACTGGATTTAATTCATTAAATTGCAAAACTGAACTGTGAAACTAATGTGTTTGAAATTATACTTACATATTGTCATCTACTTTTGTGGTTGAATTGTTTTCATAGGGAAAAGGAAAAATATATGATAAATGAAAGACTTTATAATGAAATCTTTTTTAAGGTTAATTATTTCGTTTTGCTATCTTTAGTATTTCCGAAAGATTTTAGGATACTTACAGATTGCCGTAACGACTCAATAAAGGTGTCATGGCGGACATCGGAATAATTATCCTGACCCACAATGCTACCTTTACTTCCGTTCTGTCCATGTACATACGAAGTTACGAAAACGTGTATCGTAAATGTTATATCGGCAATATACTTGGAAATTAAAATTTAAAGTATACAAATTAAAGTACTACATCTAAGGCTAGGAATATTAAAATCGAATATATATTAAACACAAGAGAGATGAGAAAAGTAAATGAAAGGAGCGATTTGGGATTCTGTTTTGATGATACATTTAAAGGTAATGGTCGAGTTTGGAGTTCCCCAACATAATGAGATTCAAAATATTACGTATAGGCGATGAAAATGGTTTTATGTTGTGGTTTTGTTTTAAATAATATTAAATTAGAAACGATTTCGAGTAAAAATCTACTTATTATTACCCATATAATCGGAAGTAAAACATATTTGAAATGTGTAAATATGCTACAAGAATTAAGTCTAAACAGCTAGAAAATGAACGTGAAGAAACCGGAAGTAGGGTCTAACGAAAAACGGAATGGAAGTACGAAACGAAACCAGCACTTATTTTTTTTTATAATTCACTTTACGATGAAAAATAAAAGGTGAAAAACCTTTTCATTTTTGTATTTTTTACTGAGATAACACAACTTTTGAAATTAAGAAATTTCTTAAATAAATTATTTTTTATAATTCACTACATTCAACCCCAAAACGTTCCTCATCAATATTATTTACAAATTCAACAACATAGAACAATTTTCATCGCTTATACATATTTTTTTTTTATCTCATTATGTTCGAGAACTCTAAACTCGGCCATTACCCATTTAAATCTAACAAACGTAGTTTGACAATTATATCGTGGGCTAATTGAATTTAGGATGGATAGTTAGAAATATTATTTCAAGAGGAAGCCAAACGTTGTTTAAACATAAAACCTCTTATAGTTTACTACACTCTGGCCATGTATCCACTGTCTAGACCAGTGTTTCTCAACCATTTGTTACTCTCGACATCCCTACAAACACATGAAACTGTTGCGACACACTAATAATTTTAAATATTGTTAATGAAATAGTAAAATAAATTAAAAATACATACATAGACTTTTCTGATACAGTTTATTATGTCAGTATTCCAGAATCGTCAGTTACCTAGTGTGAAACCTGTTTCTAGTGTTTTCTCATGACTTCTTGAATATTTGGTCGTATGTGAGATAAGCAAACTCTCATTTCTTCTTAACGTAGTCTTTTTCTCTTCTTATTTTTTATATTATTTAAGGTTGAAAAGCACAATTCACACAAATAAGAAGTAGAGAATTGTAAAAGAACTAATTATGCATTTTCGGATAATGCGGGAAATTCCTTTTGTATTGATATCCAAAATGTGCTGATATCTACCTCAGAATGCTTTATTTTAAGACTGCGTGTGGTCTATCCGTGAAAGGAAAGTGTCTTGAAAAGATAAAAAATCTGTGATTTCTCC
Source organism: Sepiola atlantica (assembly GCA_963556195.1). Classification (NCBI taxonomy): domain Eukaryota; kingdom Metazoa; phylum Mollusca; class Cephalopoda; order Sepiida; family Sepiolidae; genus Sepiola; species Sepiola atlantica. The sequence continues at coordinate 2,059,955 of CAUVYP010000069.1, read as the reverse complement.
ACACTGCGAACTGCCAACTGCCTTCTGCCCATCTCTCGTTCTCCACTTCACTCAGCTCACTGAGCATTGCCCCTTTTCACAAAAGAGTACAGTTTTTATGCTGCTTTTTGCCCCACCTATGCAAATTGACTGTTAACCAGACCCATCTAGCGTTCAAATTCTCCAAACAGCCAATTTGCAAAGGGGGACAACTCTGCTAACCACAGAGAGTTAATGATTTAACATTGTTGTTTTCATTTTCCACTACATGCCCCCGTGATCTTAAAATCACATCTCACCTCGCATAGTCGGCCATCCAGACCGGTTGTCTCCTCTCACAGTTAGAGCGTCGCGGGGGTTCTTCCAACGGGGGCTCACCGGCTTCTTCCTCAGCATGTCCATTTGATGGCAGAGAGACACGACGTATGTCAAGCACGTGTCGCGGCATCCCGTCAACACTCACATTGTTTACAGACTGTGCATGCGTTACCCTTCCTCGTCCCCAACGTGTAGTGCATAGAGCTCCCGGTGGCTTGACCCACACTTCTTCACCAACTGTGATGGATCCTTGTCCCTCTTCACTCATGTTCGTTCTAGCAAGAGGATGACGGCACTCATACCGAAAGACCGACTGATGCGGCACCGACTCTTCATCTTGACCACTCTTTGGAGACATGTTGTACCAAAATACCGCCTCTTCTGGTGAGATTCGGCCTCTCTCTGCAACAGCCTTTATGGTTCGGTGATGCCTTTCGACAATCCCGTTGCCTCCCGGTCGATATGCAGCCCGAAAAAATTGCCGGGTTCCCCACCTGGCACACAGCTCTGCAAAGTCTTCAGAGCGGAAGGCTGCACCATTATCCAGTAATATCTCCTCCACTGGCCCCCTCTCCAAAAACACCGCCTCCATGGCTCTGCAGATTTCACTCGCGGTTTCCGCTCTCAACTTACGCCAGATTGCCACTCTCCCAGGTCCACAGTCGACCATTGACAGGAATATATCGTTGCTATAATGCGTGACGTCAATGGCCAGCCGTTTCCAAGTTTCAGTCACCTGTAATTCCCTTCTCTCGTGCCTGGATGGGGCAGGGTCAATTGATTGACACTCTCTGCATTGTTCCACCACCTCTTTAACCGCCTCCTTTGTCACACTCGGGTTCACCTTTCTTGCAAGAAAAAGTGTCCTCTCTTTCCCAAAGTGGTGCATTTCATGCAGTTCTCTCACTTCCTCACTAATGGCACACACAGATGCGGCATCCTTCTCTTTAAGCCAGGTCTTCTTTACTCGGGTCAGGGCATCTGCTCTGTTCTTTTGAGTTGGGACAAGCGTAACCGACACTCTCAGTCCAAACTCGCGAATCAAGTCTCCCAAAATCCCGAGCCTACGCTTGATGAGCATCTCAGCTGCTCCCTTGGTCCTTACTCTCCTGTCTCCTGAGACTTCTGACTGGATCCAGGAGACCATTGTGGCCGAGTCCGTTTTCAACTCTGCATTTTTCAAGCCCTACTTTAGAGCCAGGTTCACTCCCTTTGCTGCAGCCTCGAGCTCTGCAACATTTATGTGGGCATGGTCATTCCTTTTGCATAGCCAAGCGGCATCCTCCACTGTTGCTCCTCCAATTTCAAGCAGCACACCGAGAGCCAGAGTGATAGCATCACACCAGATCACACCTTCTTTGCCCCGTTCGACACGCCATTTTCCTTTGACAGGGTCTTCCACCTTAACCTCCTCCACCACCTCGCGTATCAACTGCACAACATCCTCGGTCACTGTGTCATCCCAGCGGCCGCCTTTGGTCCGCCTTTTTATATAGCTGCAAACTACTCTGAGCCACCCGCAAATGGGGTAATGGCCAACCAGCTTCCCACATATGGAGAACAGCTCTCTCTTAGTCAGTCCGTCTGAGATATCGGGCACCTCATTACCCCGTCCGAACATCAACGTCCCCTCCTTATTCCTTTGCAGCTTTAGTCCTAGGGCCGTGCCATTTTCTAGTGGCTCAGGTGGCTTCGCAATCAACCCATATCTTCCAACGTGATTGCTAACACTTTCCGCGCACAGATTTCCTTCCTCGATCAAGATGTCATCAATATATGAGCTTGTACAGATTAGTGTGCATATGAAAAACGCTGAAAATCGCAGTTCCAATTAAATTAACCGGAAAACTCTTTGATATATAAAGCAAAAATAGGTTTGTACACCAAATATTAACAAAAACTAGCGAGCAGAATCTCAATAAAAAAATCCAAATCCGTTATATCGTTAAATCGTGTTCGGCAATTGATTCGAGCGGTAAACACGAAATTCAGAGATAAACCAATCTGTCATATTAACACGTAATAAATCAATGGCAGTCATCAAAATACGATGAAACTAATTTTTATTTTTAATTACAATTCTACTCGATCATTTTCCTTACTTTTTGGTGAGGATCCTTATTTAAATCTGTTGCTTAAGTATATAATACTGTTTTTATTTTTGTGGTATTGATAATTTTGGGTGCAGAACTGAGCCCAAAACCCAACCTTGTCAAGCAAAAGGTCTGACCCTTGAACTTAACCAGCTGGTACCGCCATAGCCTCTCGTCTATGTGTATCTGGAGGTAGGCTGATTTTAGATCCACAATCTTGCTTGCCCGCTCCATTTTCCTCCACTCTCGCATTACTTCCTCGCAAACGTCGATACCGTCCCCTGTGTGGCAAGCAATATGCTGGTTTAGCTCTCTTTAGTCCAATACTGGCCTAACCTTCCCTTTGGTGGGCTGGACTACCGCCATGAGTGGTAGGACTCCGTCTGCTTCCCCGGACCATGGTACAAAGATACCTTCCTCAATCCAATCTCTCTCGCTATTATTCTCACAGAGCTCTCTCCGACAAACATTATTGAAAATCGCAATTCCAATTAAATTAACCGGAAAACTCTTTGATATATCAAGCAAAAATAGGTTTGTACACCAAATACTAAAAAATCAAGCTGGAGTGGTGGCGTAATCTTGTAATCCAACTACTTGGAGGCTTGTTCGTGTGAACAATGTGAGTTCGGGAGACCTGGTGTGCGGTCAACTATGTCAATCGGTTGTCCGCAGTAAGCCTGATGGGAGGGAAGTCCGCAGTTAAGGAGAATCTCTCGTGGGGGCGGTCACCTGGAAAAGCCCCAGTGAAATGTTTTCGATGCCAGGGGTCGTCGTGGCCGAAATAGCTTGTGGTCTATCCGTGAAAGGAAAGTGTCTTGAAAAGATAAAAAATCTGTGATTTCTCCACACTGCGAACTGCCAACTGCCTTCTGCCCATCTCTCGTTCTCCACTTCACTCAGCTCACTGAGCATTGCCCCTCTTCACAAAAGAGTACAGTTTTTATGCTGCTTTTTGCCCCACCTATGCAAATTGACTGTTAACCAGAGCCATCTAGCGTTCAAATTCTCCAAACAGCAAATTTGCAAAGGGGGGACAACTCTGCTAACCACAGAGAGTTAATGATTTAACATTGTTGTTTTCATTTTCCACTACACTGCGATCACTTGATATGGTATCCAATATTCTTCTTCACATAAATTTAACCCAACATTAGAAGGAACATCTAAAAAAGGATTATGTACCTGTTGTTGCATGCGATTTTTGTTTATCTTTTGAACCCTCGGTAAGTATCTGCCCATAGAAAGTACCAACTTCCTGTCCCCACTTCCTGTCCTCACTTGTAATGGCGTCCCATGTAAAAAAATATGTATACGTTTACTCTCTGTCTCTGCTTGTTTTTAATCCAAGCCATTTTCAGTGTGAAAGTAAATTACATCCTTCTGTGGACTGACATGAAAGAGTAGGAGATTAGCGACCACTTTGTTTTTCAGAGGAATGAAATTAAAAATGTAGACAATTACATCAAACATTTCAGAAATTATGTTAGTACTCAGTCAAATTTTCGGCTTTCTCGACACCAACTTTTACAGAGCCGCCAAGAGGAGAACGAGCCAGCCCATGCGTTCCTAGAGAGACTGAGGCAAATAATAAAAAATTGCGAATATGATCCCATAGTCGAAGAGACAAACTTTGTCGACTTATTTATACTTGGACTAGACCTAAAGTCAACTCAAAAGTCACTGTTAAAAGTAGGTAGGGGCTTATAAATAACGACAGCCTTACGTATAGTAGAAACAGAAAAGAAAACAATCAAACAGGTGGAGGCAATCAGGACTCCACTTCAGAACCTCAGTGCACATGCGGTATAATCAAATCGTGCCCATGAGTATATACATTCATGTGGTGTCTGCGGTAGAGGACACCATAAAGGAGAATGCCCGGCCAAGGATAAGACATGCCTGAAATGCAGGAAGACAGGTCATTTTGCCAATATTTGTTGCTCGGCAGAAAGAAGCAGAGGAAAAGAGCAGGATATCAGGACGGTAAGGCCTTAAAGATACTCCAACCATGCATATCGAGACAGTAAAATCCACACAGTCACCCAAAATGACAGTGAAGATAAGCATGAAAATAGAGGACTCCATTTTCATTCTATAGAATGCCAAATGAAACAAGTTCTCTTAGGCGCAACAGAAGACTATGCAAACTTAATAGGAAACAAAATAGTTAGAGATCAAAGCGAAAATTGACATAGAAACTATGAGTGTATTCCAGCAATTAGATAGGGTACCACTGCAGGAAACACCAGTGAGACTATTTGCATTTGGAGGCTGTGACAGAGCAAGCGGGATCATGCCTCCTGGGAGTGAGATACCAGGACAGATTCACTAATGCAACATACCATGTGATTAAAACCAAGGGCCGATTCTACTTGGGCTACAACCATCAGAAAGTTGGGCCTGGTAACTGTCAATTTGCCAATTAACACAGACGATCCACTTAAGAACCAAAAGTCTGAAATGAGCCATAGCATGAAGAGAAAACCTATTCCAAGAGAGGACCCCAAAGAACGGGAACAGTTTTTCAGCATTGGATATCTGCCAGGAGAATATGCAATAAATGTAGACCCATTAATAGCACCAGTTGTATACACCTACCTCGGCGAATCCCTGTGGCCTTAAGGAAAAAATTAAAATTGAGCTTGGTTTGCTGGTAAATCAGGGCATCATAACCCCAGTGACCGAATAGAACTTATGGGTCAACTCATTTGTCTGTGTCACAAACGACAATGGATCAGTCAGGCTATGTCTAGACCCTAAAGACCTGAACAAGGCCATACAGCGACCACATTTGGTGACCCCCACATTCGAAGACGTGGTCTCAAGACTACACGGTACAAAATGGTTCACGTTGATAGATGTCAAATCCAATTACTGGCCAATGAAACTAAACAAGACTAAAATTAATCAAGAAATAAGAGGAATTAACAACATTTATCACCCCATTTGGTAGACACATGTTTAACGGATTTCCAATGGGAGTGAAGAGCTCCAGAATGATTTCCAGCGAGAAATGTTTGAGAACTTTGGAGACATTAAGAATGTTCTCTCCATTTCCAATAACACAATAGTGTGCGGTTTTGAATTAGATAGTAGCAACCATAACCAAGCACTCAATGATCTCCTTCAAATAGCTAAGGAAAGGAACTGCAAATTCAACCCAGACAAGTTGGTGGTACGCACATCAGAAATAGCATTCTTTGGCCACATCATATGCAAAGATGGTGTAAAACCAGATCCCAAAAGTTGGAAGCAATTGTCCAGATGCAACCCCCACCCAAGAATTAGAAACGGCTATTCAGCTTCATTGGACTAGTTAATTACCTCAACAAGTTCTCACCCTATCTCTAAATACTAACTAAGCCACTACAGGACCTGTTGTCTAAGGACAATGATTTTGTCCGGTCATCTCAGCCACAAGCAGCATTTGACAGCATCAAAGAGGAAATCCAAAGATCTGTCGCACTGAGGTATTTTAACCCAAGACACATGATACAAGTTGATGTTTCTGCTGCTGAACACGGTGCAACTTTCTTGTAGAATAACATGCCAGTTGATTTTGCAAGCAAAACTCTATCTGGACCGGAGACACGCTACTCAAATATGTAAAGGGAGATGTTGCTGTAGTTTTTGACATATCAGGTTGGAAAGAAAGTAATGTCGTTTTTGTCGAACACATTTATTTTCTTTGAAACAATCACATTAAGGCAGTTTTTACCGTTACAATAATTTGCCCTATTTTCCATGACATCTGTCCAATAATTTAATAAAATATATTTTCTGAAAGAAAGGCATTGTTATGTAAAATATTGTAATTTAATATATTTTCTGAAAAACAAACATTGTAAGAAAGTAATGTTTATTTTCAATAGTGCAAACAATAATAACAGCGAACAGTGTTTTTATTTAATAATGTAAAATGTTATACAACGAACAGTCAAGTGATTTTTTTGTATAATTTAAAACTTTATAAAATGAAATAATTTTTCTTCCAAGAAAGTCACTTTTTTTATCAAACGAACAGTCAACATTGATTTGGTTGTCTGAATTCCGTCCAGTTGATTATCTTGATGTAACTCTTCAAAATTGAAAACAAATAAATTCTGTTTCACAACTCAACTAAAGAAGTGCTATACTTTTAACTGAACAGTTGTTTTCTCGTGCGATCGCATGTGAAGCTTTCTTTCTAATTATATGTAAAGCAAAATAAAGGAGACATTGATATAATTTACTGCTTAGAGTGTTGGTGGAAAGTACAGTTGCTGCCTGGTTGTAAAATGGTTTTATCTCGTGCTTGGGGTCCTTAGTGGTGATCATGCCTAGGAAGATGTCAGATGGGTCTGGGATTGAATCTGAGTCTGAGGAGTATGCTTCTACTCAGCGAACTGTCCTCCGGACATAGCAGCAGCTGGAAAAATGTCCTTTGCGATTGCAGTTTGTGCATCGCTTGTGATATGCTGGGCACGGGCCACGTGGGTGTGAACCTGCGCAGAATTTGCATGAGTTTATCTGTCGTTTCCTGTCACGTGCTGGGTCCCATTTGGGTGAGTTACGGTCAGGGAAAATTTCTCTCCTTTTGCGTCTGTGCGTGATTGTTGCCACGTCTGGCTTTCTGTTTTTTTTTCTGCTGCTTGACCAGCCTGGATTGCTTGATCCAGAGTAATGTCATGCTTTCTCAACAGGCGTTCCCTGAGATGGAGATCGTTTTTTCCAAATAATGAGAATGTCTTTAATTAAAGAGTCTGTCAGGTCCCCCAATTCACAGTCTCTGACACGTTGACGAAGTACTGTGACAAAATCATTGAACGTTTGCCAATTCACTTGCTTGCTGGTGAGAAGTGTGTGTCTTAGAATCGTCAGATTTTTTCGAGGCTGGCAATAGGCATCAAACTGCTGTATGACGTTATCGATGTCAAGCTTATCTTCCACTGAGATGAACTGGAAGGTGGAGTAGATATCTCGTCTTTTCGGCCCTATGCATGTCAGCAAAACTGAGGTCTGGGCCTTTCCGGGTTTCGTGTAATATTCGGTAGCCATCAGATAGATATTAAGTTCCCCCTTCCAACGCTTCAAGACCTTATCTAGTTGTTTTTTTTAACTGAAATCAAGATGTTTGGTGGCCGGGTGAGTATTGATTTACGCCTCTCCAGGAGTTAGGCACAAGGCCAGTTTTATCTTACTCCCACAAGTAAGATGTGACCACAGCTCGTGTCGAGTAAGTGGGGTTTGAAAAGCCAGCGCCCGAGAAAGTGAGCACTCTGGCCATTAAAAATTGCCTGGGCAGCCCCGTCGGCATTCCCCGGTAGGGGCGCCTCAGGCAGTAAGCAATAAACTTACTCCCCCAAAGAGGGGAGGCGAAGCCTGTGAGGGTGGACCTCCTAGAACTGCACAGGACAAACCCACAGACAGGTGGAATCAAGCCCCGAAGGACAAGACGACACCCGTCTATAGGGTGCAGTATCCATCGGAACAGATACTACACTTCCTTCCTAGTGTGCCAGATGCTTATGGATAGGTGCAGATCTGACGAAGTTTTAATCACAAAATGCTTTTCGGATCCGAACCGGAGCAATTCAAACCAATCCAAACAAATTCAGGAAAAGGAAATCGTAACAAAACAGAACCAATTCAAGAAAGGGGACTTTGTCAGCTTGGAAAAAAATAACGTTGATAACGGTGATGCAGCTATGATTCCACTTCTGACACCATGTTATTTTCTGGTGCGAACGCACGTTGGGACTTTCTTTCTAATAATCTGTAAAGCGAAATAAAGGAGACATTGATATAATTTACTGCTTACCGGATCCTTGGTAAAGGCCATCATCCGATATTAGTCGAATCAAGAGATGTACAATGAAAAGAAAATGGGATGCATGTCGAATGATGGAACACGAGTATGTGTTTGCTGTATTTGTTTATCTTTCGTTTCTTACACACTCATCAGCACCGGTTTCGAAGATACTCGGTGTAAGGCTGTCATTTCCCTTATTAATATTATAACAATGACAACAGATTTGCAAAGTCTGTTCTAACTAGCATAATTTCTCAATTAAATAACCTAGTTAGCTACATTGTAAGGAAGGGACGTAGTCTCTATCTTATGTTTAAGTCACGAAATGAACTAACAACACCTTTTTGATGACAAAAACGAACAGGGTGTATTCAATGAAGTTACGTATACTGTTTGGTATAGGTAGAAGAAAGTTGGATAGTGTCTGAGTGAGAAAGAGGAAAATAAAAAGTTCTTAGGGCTGTTTATAGCTGCTGCAACATCTCTACTAATAAACGATCATATTTGGCGTAACGACAGATTTGTAAAGTCTGTTATAACTGGCATAATTTCTTAACTAAATATACCTCATTACCTCAATCTCTCTACTAATACTTGTTTAAGAATGACAGTAATTTAAATCACACCGAAGTTAATTCGGCAACTGACAGTATGCGTGGGCAAACACGACCAAGGCGGTACAACACCACACACACAACATCACACTGACGCCTTAATGGCAACTGATCGACCTTGAGCAAAAAGTGCAAGGGTTGCTGATCGGTGGGCTTTGGATGTGTGCATATTCATTGGAGAAAAGAAGTTATTTCTTTCAGGGCATATTAGTAGAACATGAAACCAGTGTTTATGCATATTGTCCGTGTTTTCAGGTGTTCGTCACAAAGTTTTGCGACACACTTGAGAGAGCCTCGTGAAACAAGTGTGTGTCGTGACACAGCGGTTGAGAATAACCGGTCTAGACATTAATATTTCTCCTCAATCTTAAAGGTTATTGTTTTAGCATATTTAAAAAAAAACTAGATCGATTGATCATTTTTTACTCGGTTTCTTGAGATGGTTAGCTTCCAAGATGTCTGTTACATTTTATCGACTAGTTTTGTCTGATTTTACAAGCGATGACAGGGCTAATTTGTTACACTGTGTTTGCTCGTATTGAGTGGTTTATTAGTAGAGACAAACGAGAGACGCGTGTTGTTGGTTTTAAAAATATACATGGAAGCCTTAATTCAAGTGCGCATGCGCGGTTGTTACAAAACTAGAGTTGGTCACAAAACGAAACGATAACATCGTTATATCCCCCCTTTACCAATATGAAGATTATGATATTGAGCATATTCAATATATAATAAAAAGGTAAGGGCTAATTCAGGGTAGACTGCCTGAATAGCTACAGCGAAGCAGGGGATTATTCTGCCCCATGAATTGCTTGCTATAATTCTCTAGAAAATGTTCACAAGTTCATTTTTGATGGTGGTCGTACCATCCTGCCACTGCGAGTGTATTGTTGGGAGTCTCTTTGTGAAGACTAAGTTGTACATACAGGTGGTTCTGCAAATGTTATATGCTTTGGCGTTTGTGGTGGGGTTGGCCTTATTGGAGCACTCCTAATATACTGCCGGTTTCTCTGTAGCACATATCCGTTTGCAGTTTTTAGGAGATATGATCGGGGACCATCTGCTTGAGATACTACGGTTGCTAGGTCCCAGTTTCCGTGTGTAGGGTTTTGTGCTCTTACCCTCTGGCCAGGATATAAAGGTGGTAGGTCTTCCTTGAGTGCATGCTGGTCAAAATATTTCTTTTGCTTATGTTGCCTTTGTTTAAAAGCATCATATATTTGATCCTGATCTTGGTGGTTGTTTTCTATTTTTGTTGCAATTGGGGATTGGATTCGTCTACCCATGAGTAGTTGTGCGGGGCTGGATATGGCGTTTGAGATAGGTGTGCAGCGCCAGTGCAACAATGCAATTTCGGGTGTTGTCCCAGATTGCTTGGCCTTTTTGAGGATGGTCTTGATGGTCCTTATCTGGCGCTCTATGAAACCGTTTCCCTGTGGTCTTCGAGGTGAGGTGGTCTGATGGTTGAAACCCCATTCTGTGGCAAATTCGTGGTAGAGGGCGCTTGAGAAGTGCGGCCCGTTGTCACTAACCACTTTTGACGGTATGCCAAACTCTGCGAAGGTTTGTTGCATTATTTTTACGATAACACTGCTTGGTGATTGGGCAGGTAACTGTTTGATGACAGGGTACTTGGAGTAGTAGTCTGCTATGATCAGCCATTGATGTCCATGGAGCTCGAACAAGTCTGTTCCAACTACGTCCCATGGCTTTGTTGGAATGTCGTGCTGCAGAAGAGGCTCTGACATTTGTGATGGCTGATGTTGTTGACAGATGCTACATGAGCTTGTGAATTGCTCGATGTCTGTTTATATTTTTCCAATAGACAGAGTCTGTGGCTAGGAGTTTGGTTTTCTCCTGTCCTAAGTGTGCAGTGTGGAGTTGCTTTAGGATATCTTCTTGGAGGGTCTGAGGAATGACAATTTGTTGTCCTTTAAGGATAAGGCCGTCATCAATTGATAGCTGATCTCTTAGGCTCCAGAATTCTCTGATATCGGTAGGCAGTTGTTTGATTGTCTCGGGCCATCCCGTGACAATGGTATCTCTTAGCTGGTTAAGCAGAGGGTCGGCTGTTGTGCAGTCTCTCAGTTTTTCAATGCGGTCAGCAGAGAAACGAATGGTGTCAACTCGAACATCCAGATCGATAGGGTCCGAATTACCAGGTGATGGCAGGCGTGATAACCCATCAGCCAATATGTTTTCGGATCCCTTGTTGTAGGATAATCTGAAATTATATCCCTGTAGCTGGATAAGCATTCGTTGTAGGCGAGCTGGAGCTGAGGTGAGAGGTTTGTCAATGATCATGACAAGAGGTTTATGGTCAGTGATAATTTGGAAACCATGACCGTATAAATATCTGTGGAATCTATGTGTGCCAAACACGATTGCCAGTAGTTCCCGCTCGATACATGCATATCTTTGTTCTGTTTGTGTCAGACTCTTGCTTGCGTATAAGACAGGCATTAAATTGCCAGCTGCGTCTGGTTGTAGAAGTGCTGCGCCTATTCCATGAAGATTTGCGTCACAGTGCATGTAGATTATGCGCTTGGGGTCAAAGTAGTGAAGTAGGGATGTTTCAGATACTTCACTCTTCAGGTTTTTGAAAACCGCCTGGTGGTGTGGCTCCCATTGGAATTCTGACTCTTTGTGAAGTAAGTGACGTAATACAGTGGTTTTTGAGCTGAAATCCTTAATAAAACGGGATAGGTATGTCATTACACCTAAGAACTGATGCAGTTCTGTTTTATTGCATGGTTCTGGCATTTCCTGTAGGTCTCGTACCTTTGCTGGGTCAGGTTTCATCCCAGTATGGGTGTATATATTTCCGAAGAAGGAGATTTCCTGGCGTTTTATCTCGCATTTCTTGGAATTCATTGTGAGGCCCTCTTGTGTGGCGACTTCCATGAGGTGTCTTAGGTTGTTGTCATATTCGCGTTCTGTTCAGCCATATACAACAATATCATCTGCTATACCGCATGCTCCTGTGCACTTCTCAAGTATTCTGTCCATCTCAAGCTGGTAGAGTTCTTGGCTCACGTTTAAACCAAATGGAAGTCTTTGGAAGCAGTACCTTCCAAATGGTGTTTGAAAAGTGGTCAGGATCTGGCTTTCCTGGTCAAGCTTTATAGACCAGTATCCTGCCTTAGCATCCAGTTTTGAGAAGTATTTTGCACCTGCAAACCGGTGATTGAGTTCCTCAACTGTTGGAATTTGATGATATGGCCGCATTAGGGCTTTGTTTAGTGCCCTTGGGTCTAAGCAGACCCTTATTGTGTTGTCGCGTTTGGTTACATATGTAAGGGAGCTTACCCAGTCTGTTGGCTCCTCAATACGACGAATGACATTCTGTGACTCCATCTTGTCTAGTTCAGCCTTGATCTTTTCATGCATGGCTATTGGCGTTCTTCTCGGTGCGTCTATGTGGCATGGGATGTTAGGGTTGACAGTGAGCTTGTGTGTTTTCTTGAATTCGCCAATGCGGTCGAATCTGTCGGGGTGTAAACGCATCAGATCATCTATGTTGTTGATAGGTTGTTGCTGAACGGATATGGCACAGTTCATTGTCACAACGTTAAATGCTACAGATGTTGGCAGGCCCAGTATAGCTGGTCCTGGAGTGTTGACCACATAAAATTGAGTGTTGAGCCATGAGGAGTCCTTGTATTTACACCTGATGTTTGTGGTGCCATGGCATTTTATTTCAGTGTTGTTGTATGCTGTCAGTACACATTTCGTTGGGTTTAATTATCCAGGTATTGGGTTTCCGTCTTCGTTTATGGCGGAGGGGCACATACTGCGGAATATGCGTAAAGGTAGTGTGTTTGCTTGTGCACCTGTGTCTACCTTCAGTTTGAGGCTGTGCGTACCTGGGTGGCCTGTCAATATAACGTTGATATTGACAAATGCTTCATTTTGTGTTGTTTTTGTTTATGCAGTGGATGTTCACTGTTAATGGTGCTGAATGTGAGGTGCTCCATCGCCGCATGTAGGTTTGTTGTGGCTCGGTCGTCATGTTCAGCAACGCTGTCGACTTTTCGGCCTGTTTCATGTTGTCTGTGCCTTGACTGGCTACGGCTTTTGTGCCAGGATTTTCCTTGTTTCCTGGGTCTGAGAAGCACAATTTGGCCTAATGACCCATTTTTCCGCAGGAACTGCATATGTCATTCTTGGCAGGGCAATGCTCCTTGCAAAAACGATGGTCCCATCCACAATTTTTACATAAGTTGCTGGTATTTCTGTTGCCTTCCTGGCGTTCGCGACCACCACAATTTATGGTGTCTATCTGTGACAGGCCATGTAGTTGGTGTATTTTGTTTATATACACGGCTGAAGCCTCATATGTGCGTGCTAATTTCACAGCCTCTTCTATTGTGTAGCCCTTCGGTTTGTTTAACAGTTCTTTTTGTAAGTCCGGTATGGGCGTGTTGGCTATCAGTATTTCTACTAAACGTTCGTTCATTTCATGGGCTGTGAAGTCGCATTTCTTTGCCTGTAAGTGACACCTGTTTAGAAATATGTCGGTCGTCTCGGTAGGCTTTTGTTGGTATCTACCGAGTTCGAGCCTACATATACGGTGGTTGGTTGCCGGTTCCAGCTGTTGGCGTCTCTCCGGTTTTCGCTTGACATAGACCAACTGTTGTATCTATGAATTCCTTCCTCGCCAGTTGCGAGTAGAACGATAGGCACTTTCTCTTCTTCTTTAGTTCCCTTCGCTGTGAAATAAAGTTCCAAACGTTGTTGGAATATCTTGAATGACTCTGCAATGTTAGGCGAAGAGTCCCAGTCAAGAATGGGAACTGGTATAGATATATTAGCCATAGTAGTAGTAGTGTGGTTATGTGTGTGCGAGAGTTCTGTTCCAAGCTTCGACGAGCGTGTGTGTGTGAAGTTTTACGAAGTTTTGGTTCGAAAAGAAAAAATATAATGTCTTACTTTTATCGTTGTTTTCTCTTATTTTTCTTTATATCCCACCGCTGCCACCATGTCACACTGTGTTTGCTCGTATTGAGTGGTTTATTAGTAGAGACAAACGAGAGACACGTGTTGTTGGCTTTAAAAATATACATGGAAGCCTTTATTCAAGTGCGCATGCGCGGTTGTTACAAAACTAGAGTTGGTCACAAAACGAAACGATAACATCGTTACATAATTAACCCACCGTATTGATTTGTTTTCTGATTCTTGTGGATTTCTTCACTTTTCCCCCCAATTTTTATATTTTTTCGGCTATATATTATTATGATGTTTTATTTGTAATTTTAATTTCAATTTCATTACAGAAAAAATTGTTTTATTTTATTATTTGTTTTTTATAAAACCAAACCTATTCTACTTTAATTTTACTACTAACCTTAATTTATATATTATTCAATTATTATTAGCGAAATAAACATTTAAAAAAGGAAAGAAATCAGCAAAACTGAGAAAACACATTATTTGAAAAATTATTTGCAAACTATAATTTAATCCACAAAAATAAGAAACAAATTATTTTTTGTAAAATTAAAATAATAATAGAAATAAGAAATCAGTAAGAATTAGACAAGGAATTCATAATAAGTAATTATTTTTTGCTCTGTCACCCAGTGGCCCTATTCTTAAGATCCCCCCTTTTTCTTGGGGGACAAACAGAATTCAAAAATTTATGATATTCATTGAAAAAACAATGAATTTGAAAAAAAACAAAGAAAATATATATTTTTTAAATTATTTGATGAACAGATGTATTTGGTTTTCTGAGCTTTTCTAGAAGCAAAATCAATTATTATTTTGTCAAAGTCCATCAGCTCCACAGTTTCATGCTCAATTAATAAGAGAAACAGATTCGAAAGACGATCTTGCTCGATCTTTAAAAAGTGTTATTTTATAGTGACTATGTAGACTCTTCTTGATATTAGTGGAGGTTCGCAGATATGGTGGGGATCCCCAGATTTTATTTTTCGTGACTACATAGACTCTTCTAGATATAGTGGAGGTCCCAAGATGTCGTGGAGCTTTTTCCTCCAATGGCTTCTTTCCTCGAGCTGCCGGCCTTTGGAACTCCTTACCTGCTTCCTGTTTCCCCGACTTTTAAACTAATGTGAACAAGCATCTCGCTGCACAGCTCCCAATTTAGGATGACTCCCTAAACTTTCACCTGAATTTTCAGTAGCCTCTTACGTTTACAACTTGGCTTGTTTGGGATGAACTAAGTTTAAAAAATATATAGAGAGAGAGATAGAGGGGGGAGAGCTTACGATGAAGTCTCGAAAAAGTCTCTTAACATCTTCAGCTGCAATAAGAGTCTGGCCTTCTAAATACTAGTCGAGGATCTGTTCTCGACAATCGGCAAAAACTGGTCCATTTCTGTCAGGGTTAGGGTATTTGTACTGGGTAGTTTTAAGAGGTCAAACCTCCCAGGCCTTGCATCTCGTCTTTGGGGTGGAGTAAGTTTATTGCTTACTGCTTGAGGTGCCCGACCAGACAATTTAAAAAAATCAGAGTGCCCCTTCTTTAGGGGCGCTGGCTTGACTTACCCAAATTTCCGGCTTTGTGCCACATCTTTCTCTGATGGGAAGGAAGTAAATATCAGCAGTTTTAGAGCAGTCTTTCTGTAACATATTATTCCATACTTCTGTAAATACACACTTTTGTGTACCACTGCATTGTCTTACTTCTTAATGTCACAACACTGGTGACGAGAACTCGGTTTTATATGAAATACAACATAACCATTATTACAACTGGAATATTGGACTTTTGAAAAAAGACTTAAGTCATGTACTCGATGAAATTGTTAATTACAACAGTAACAGCGAGAAGTATAGGATTTTTTAACGCACAAGCTATGCCAAATCTGCGAAAGGAAACACTCCAACGTCAGAAAATAGGATTGAAAAATAGATTTTTCTTTTTTCTCTCTCTCTCCTGCCCCTGTCCACTAGACGTGCCAGCAACTACTATCTTCGCCTGAAGATAGTTTCTGACAGACATCCGGCAGCTCTCAGAACTTCCTACTTTCCTCTTCCTCTCTCGAACACTGTCCAACTTTCTTCCACCAATACCAAACGGTATAGGTAACCTTTTTGAATACATTCTTTTCGCTGTTGGTATAAATAGGCTTTGTTTTATCATTTCGTGTCTGGACCCTACGTCACCTTCATTACACTTTCATCTTCATCATGTTCGATAATTTGTATTAGGGGTGGGACGTAATGGGTGAAAATTTCAGATTCATGCGAGTAGTATTTTTTCTGTTCATTTATACATAATTAACACTAAACAATCAAACAATTTGAAAATTTTGCAAAATTCAGAAGGTGCAGGCCAAAAATAGCCGTTAGGGCTCCACGGGACTCAAAATCCATCATTTTTCGGTGAAAAAGTGGTTTCATGCGACATTGCAAGTCCTAAAACATCTTCAAAAGCTATGAATGGATATAGATGGTTAAATCTGATATAGTACTTTAATTTAGAACCATTTTCAGGCTGTGAAATGGTTTTCATGCATGTAGAATAGCCAAAAACTAGTGAAAAATAGCCATAATTAGCCAAGATTTCCCAAAATCCTCTGTTAAGCTACCTAATTGGTTCCCAAGCCTCTACAATGGTTATGCATGGCTGTAGATAGTTGAAATTGACAAGACACTAAGGTTTAACACCAGTTTTGGGGTTTTAAGGAGGCCCCAAGGTAGAAATGGGGGTCAAATTTCAGCCCAAATGGTTAAAAATGCACCACAAACTACGTATCCAAATGACATCGCTGGAATACTATAAAGCGAATAGTGGATAATGCAGTCAATTTAATAAAACATCCTTAAAGGCTATGAAATGTCATGAAATAGTCAATTGAAGTTGTGGAAATCCATGGAGAACTGCACAGGAGATCGGCCAATTACTTGTACGTCGACTGAAATAAACCTTCAATGATTTCCCAATTCTCGACTTTGAACTTGGTTTGGCATGTACTCATGTCCCAAGCACCGAGCACATTGCAGTGGAATGATCTAGATTATATTCGTGCTCTGTTCATCATCTATCTGGGGGTATCTCCATGAACGCCTTGCAAAATCACGGTTGAAACATTCCAAATACTCCACCATGTAGTTGTTCTCGTCAACCTTTTTTGTAGTCATTCCGATGTACCAATTTCTTCCAAGTGGAGTGTCCCAAACTGCAACACAAGGTTCATTCAGAGAAATATCATCGAACTCTTCTAGGATTTCAACATCTTCCTCAGTATCAACGCTCACCTAATTATCATTATCTGTCGTGCAAGAAAGCAGAATGAGGTTTTCATCTGGAAATAAAACTTCTTCGTCTGCATCTTCATCATGGTCACCAGAAAGAAGAATTCCCAAATTTATTTTCATCTCTCTGTCACTCCCTTTCCTCCGTCTCAACAACCATTGATTCATGTTCTTCATCTCTCTGTCACTCATTCCATTTACCCTGTACAGCTCTGGGTTCTCCTGGAAATCGTGCTTGCAAATCAGTTTACGAAACAGTAGTTCATTCCTCAGCATCGTTTTTTTCGTTTTCTAATTTTGCTTTTCTTTCAGTGCTCTCTCAACCTCTTCTACTGAGGCAAAGGGACCACTATGCTCTTTGCATTTGCTAAGAAGAATTGCTGACCTCTCCTTTGAGTGGATAGCTTTTCGGCGCTTTTCTGCAAGCTTTACCTTCGTTGTCAATTATGACCTTCCGGTTGAGTGCAACTTGATCAAAGAAAAGCTGTTTCTCATTTGCATCAAACGTCTTCACGTCAACACCCTTTCCCAGAATATTGAAAAGAATGTGATTTTTTGTCTTCCATTGAATTAAGTTCGACCTCTTCGATCCATGGCCCTTCTGAACTTTGCTATTGTACTCTCTCAAGTATCGATCAAGTTTATCTTTCACTCCTTTTATTGTTATTAGTTTAATGTATCTTCCAAATGCTCTTTGCCAGTGAGCCAGCAGACACAGAGAAAATTGATGGAGATGCTCTTTCTGTTTTGTAGATCCATAAGTTGGAGCATGATGAACTATAGCCAAAACGCACTCATGTACAGTTGGGAGGTTTTCAAGCAAAGTGAAATCCCAATCATCGTACTGGAACATTGTTCCACTCATCCCATCTTCTATACTAAACTGAACTGAACTGAAAACAAAAGAAAATAATGCTTGAATATAATACAATGCAATGGTTTCGACACTACAATGGTTTCAACTATCTACACCCATTCATAACCATTGTAGAGGCTTGGGAACCAATTAGGTTGCTTAACGGAGGATTTGGGCTAATTTGGGCTATTTTTCACTAGTTTTTGGCTATTTTACATTCATGAAAACCCTTTATCAGCCTGAAAATGGTCCTAAATTAAAGTACTATATCAGATTTAACCATCTATATCCATTCATAGCTTTTGAGGATGTTTTAGGACCTGCAATGTCGCATGAAACCACTTTTTCACCGAAAAATGATGGATTTTGAGTCCCGTGGAGCCTAACGGCTATTTTTGGCCTGCACCTTCCGAATTTTTCAAGATTTTCAAAATGTTTGATTGTTTAGTGTTATTTATGTATAAATGAACACAAAAAAATACTACTCGCATGAATCTGAAATTTTCACCCATTACGTCCCACCCCTATTTGTATAATTTTTTCGTTTCTTGTTTGGTATGAAGAAACATTTTCTCAAATCTTTTCATTTGCTTTTCTCAAAATTTCCTTTCCAGTCGAAGTTCTTGTTAATATTTAATGTTATCAAATATTCCACTTTCAAATTCGGCCATTTTAACCCCTAATACAGGCTACCGACTTTTTCGTATTTTATCGTCTTTTCTGTAAGATAAATTCTTAACTACTTAGCTCGTTTAAACTTATTTTCGCGTTCCTAATTAAACAATAAAAAACGGTACAAAATAACAGATTTTTTTGTTGGGTTTTCTTTTTTTCCATGGTCAAACAATTTAAATTTGAAAACCTCGATATGAAATCTTTTTTGTCTAACTCAAGAACGAAAGCTTTTTGTTCAATCTTATTATCTGACGTTGCAGTGTTTTTTTTCGTTTCATTTGACTTCTGTCGAAGTTCTCAGAAATCAAGGGACCCTTTCCTGGGGCTAACACTTGATTTCTATATAAGATACATAGATACCCGAGTTCTTTTTTACCTGTCAAACGTTGAGGCAGTAAAGAGCTGAAGAACATTAATTTTAATTTTCCTCTCCAAAATTGATCAGTAAACTATGTTCTAGTATATCTTTCTTGTGATCTTTTGGTCTTACCGGATTCCAGGATAGGAATTCATTTTTCACAGATTTGGCATACCGTGTGTGCAGGTTCGTGCAAACGGGGAGGGGGGGCGACGGGGCGGTGGCTCCGGGCATCTAAGCTTTGGAGGCATTTAAATTATGTTCTTACTTTTTTCAAATTTATTTTTTCATCCCACCAACTTCCCGACTGCTAAAGTTTGTTAAATAGTAATTGTTTTTATATATTAAAATCATAAATGATATAAATAAATACTTCAACTAAAAAAATACAGTCATTAATATTTATTGCAAAATGTTGCATTTTAACCAATGATATTAAAGGCTATTTAATATGTGTGAAGCTATACTGCTATACATGCCTCACAAATATTTTACTTAAAATTCTTAATATTTTGTACTTGTATTTGTATTCATAAACAAAGAAAATGTTAGAATGTTTTTGCAAAGAAACGATTTTTGTTATTTGAAGATACCAATTCCTGAACATTTGAAGATAACAATAATATAACATTGCACTGAAAGATATCAGAATAAAAGTGGTCCATTGGCTGAGAAGGATGGGAGATCCTTTTCTATACACTTGTTTTATAAAGTTTCCACAGCGAAACTGTGGAGAGGAAATGGTTGGTATACTCTCTATATCGGAAAGCATGCTACTGTTTTGTTTGGTTCTTTGTTTTCAAAGGAGCAGTTGTCGTTTGTGTTAAACTTTGAAAAGGAAGACGGTTTCGCCACTTGGAGAAAATTAAATCCACAAATACTTGACCATGAAAAAAGCCCTTCTCATAGGGGTCACATGAGGGAATACCTGAACCTTGTAGTTAGACTCCATCATTTGACTACGATAAATGCTGAACTTCAACAGTAAATTTTTGCTGAAAAGAAAAATTAAAACTATAACTGAACGGATTGTCGAGGTCGTGTTTTTGGTGTGACACAGAATCTGGTCTATCGTGGACACTATGAAAGAATATCTAGCTTATCTGAGCCAGAGGAAACTGTCAGTGAAAATGAAGGAAACTTTCTAGCAACACTCAAACTTTTGTCCAAATATGATGTAATCTTAGCACAACAGTTGCATAGAGAAAGAGAAACCAAACTTGTCCAACACAATTTAAAACGAGATAATCGATCTTCTCGGTGAAACAGTCAAGAAAAGTATAATTTCCGAAATTAAGGACGCAAAATAGTTTGGTATAATGCTGAATTCAACTCCAGATATTGCCCATAAAGATCAGCTTCCTGAAATTCTGCATTACATTCAGAAGCAGAAAAGTAGAAATAAAGGAGACATTTTTTGTATTTTTCCAAGTCTACAAGAAAGATGTAGTCAGTCTGGTCAATGGAATTTTGGAAAAATTGGAAGTAGACAAAATTTCCATAAACGACTGTCGTGGCCAATCATATGATAATGCAGCAGTTATGGCTGGAATAGGAGGAGGTGTTCAAGAAAAAATTAAAGCACTTCACCCAAAATCTGTGTTTGTGAACTGTGGGAATAATAGCCATAATTTGGCCTGTGTCCATGCAAGTGAAATGCAGCTTCCTGTTGTTGTTGTTGTTGTTGTTGTTGTTAATTTTTTTTGCCACTCTAGAAAACTCTTTACTTTTTTTCCTCATCTACTTTTTGTTGGGAAATGTTAAAATCATTTGTTACTTGAACGGTGAAAAGACAGTGTGACACAAGATGAAGTTCCAGTCATGATGCTGTACAAGTAATCCCTAATGAGCGTGACAACGTTATTACAAGCCTCTAGCCTCTACTGGAAGGAGAATTCAGTTATATGATGAAATTATTGATTTTGTGATGCTTCTTTAAGCCGAAGGGAATAGAGTTCCTCCTAATCCTAAAGATATGGGATGGATGTCGGTCCGACGCTATGTTTCATACAGATAACTGTTTACTATTCAGTCGCAAGTTGTGAATGGTCATTTTCAAAATTGAATTTAATGACAACATATCTACAGTCTTCTATGTCACAGGAGCGACTGATCAACCTGGTATTAATAAGTGTTGAAAAAGAATTTCTGACAGCTGATGTAAAAAGTGAAGTGGTTTAAGTATTTTTTTAAAACTGAGTGCACCCCAAACAAGGTACTATAGATGTAAGGGGCTACTAAGAATTAGAGTGAAATTTTAGGGTATCATCTTAAATTGGGAGCTGTGCAGTTAGATGTTTGTTCACATTAATTTGAAATTTCGGCATGTTGGTACAGTCAAGGAAACGGTTTTCAAAAGGCCGGCAACTCTAGGAAATAAGCTATTGGAGTAGAAGGCAATCCGGCATCTGGGGGCCTCCACAGTGAATAGATTTAGTTGATTGTTGGGTTGGTCAAGTGTAGTTATGTTCAGGGGGCACTAGAGCAGAAAGTTCATCAGAACACATTCCATTGAAGTACTTGTAAAACAAGCCCAAGGATCCAACATGTACGTGATAGTACAGGGGCTGGAGATGGTGAATAGTGAGGGAACAATCAGATTAGAGACTCTTTTTTGGACCATGTCTAAGAAGGAGAGACTAGTGGATAGTACACCAGCCCAGATGTGACAACAATACTCTGTGCATAAGCGGATGGTGGTTTTATAGAGATATAGGATACTGTTAGGTTTGAGAAGTTTTCTAGCACGGTAGAGGTAGCCTACTTTCTTTGTGGCAGCCTTGGCAATGTCTTCTAGTTATTTGTTCCAATTCATGTTACCTGTGATTGTTAGGCCGAGAAGTTTGAATGTTGGTCTCTCAGGTTGAGTGTTATTTGTCATGGCAATCAATGGTTGAAGAGGTTTCTAGTAGTTGTTGAAGGAAAGTAGCTTTGCTTTAACATAATTAAATGTTACCAACCATTCACGACCCCATTTCACTACTGACTGGAGATCACTTTCTAAGGATTCAGCGATTGCCTCAGATATGTAAGAGTCCGTTTTGCCGACATTACCAGAGTATAGCATAGTGTCATCAGCAAAGATATCCATTTCAGACACAATATCATCAGGAAGGTCGTTTATGAAAATCAGGAACAATAAAGGTCTATGGATCGATCCCTGAGGCACACCTGCATTTATGTCATGTTTGGATGAACTGTCATCAAGGGCAACCTGGATCTTTCTGTTAGATAGGAAGGATCTAATTATATTAAATATTCGTCCAGTGAAACTTGCTGTAGAATTTTCTCATAGAGACATGTGCATCAATGCCTGCGTTGACCCATTCAGTTGCCTTATTTGCGCATTAATCAGCAGGGAAAAAAACAATTCTACTTCATGGGGCATCAAATGAAGAATCTCGTTGTTTTTAGGTATGGCTCTTCAACTTTCGGGCAAGATTTTAGGGTGATATCAATCATTACCACAAGGTGATCAGCATTCCTGAGCAGACTATAGGTATTCGTCACACAAGCCTCGGGCAGTGAGGTCAAGAACAGGTTGAGAAGTCAGGCTTTATGATCCACATGATCAGGGACGCAGATCAAGAACGTGTCAGTCTGTGAGAGGGAGTGAGCTATGGAGAAACGATATGTGGAGTTACCAGCTGCATCGGTATAGCTGGAGAATCCAAGCCAGTCCCGGTGATGTGCATTAAAATCCACAAATACATGTATTTGGACACTCGTGTCAAGTGAGAGTGCTATGCTTTCGAAGACAGAGTTAAGAAGGGTCCTGGGTTGAAGGAGAACGGTATAAGAAATATAAGTAACTCACACTGTGTTGGTTAATCTCAAGCACATTGTAGGCTTGATCGTTTGTTTCTAGCCTATGTTTTCTAGTTAAGGGCAGGGTGTTCCAAACATAAACTCCTAGCTAGTGCATATGTTTGTCAGAGTATTTACGGTAGAGTGGAAGGTAATCAGTCATGTCAAAATGGTGTGAGGAGATTGAGGAGTAAAAGTTTGTTTCACTTAGTGCTAGGATATCCGGTGAGTTTGTTAGGAGAAAGGTTTCTACATCATTGATGTTGGTTCTAAGTCCCAGATATTTGTGAATGCTAGCCTCAAGGACAAAGGCGAAGATGTTTTTTGTGGGTGTCTAGTTGAGGTTTTATTTTTTAACTTTGTATTGTGATTTTGGTTTTAAGATAGAGTAGGGAGGGCAAAGTGGGTGTTTGTTTGGGTGCCAATAAGCTCACACATCCAGTTCATGGGGTTTGTAACCTCAGGAAAGCCCACCGGAGATAACTGTATGACCCCTTTCCATGTGTGACATGACACATACAGTTACCCACGATATTATACAACTGTTGATGGAGCAGCCGTTCTAAATGTTAGGGCTCCTGTATTAACAGTCGAAAAGAACAGCCAGACAAGCTGTCTAACCCTCAACCTGTCGGAGCAAGAGTGACCCAGCCAAGTGTTATTTGGGGAAAATAACTTAATAATTTTTGTTTATATATGTTTAAATCAAATAAAGCATTTATTTCTTATTTCATCTGTTTTTACATATTCGAAATATTTTGGTTATCAAGCTATGTCGGTTTGCCACATTTAAAAATTAATAAAAGGGCCAAAACTTGTATACTCTATTTCTCATATGTCTCAGTACTAGGATTTATACACAAGATTTTGGGGGCATCTAATCAAGGAGTAGGCCCCGGGCATCACCAGTCCTCGGCATGTCACTGCGTGTGTGTTAAAAATTCAGTACGTCTTTTAACTTCTCACTATTACTGTTGTAATAAACAATTTTCCGAGCACACGACTCAAGTCTTTTTTTTCAAAAATCCCACATTCCAACTGTAGTAATGGTTATGTTGTATCCGATATAAGCTGAGGTCTCGTCACCAGTGTTGTTACACTGAAGGGCCGATAATAAATAAGACAACACGGTGGTACATTTACAAGAGTGTGTATTTACAGAAGTATAGAATTGTATGTTACTGGGACTGTCTCGAAACTTCGTATTAAGCTCGTCTATACAGTGTCTAGCAGAGTCCATATAATCATGAAATAAGGTAGTTCAACATCACACCATAACATAAAACTTATTCAAGATGGAGCATGTTGCAAGATCGCCTTTCGAATTTCTTGCTCTGATAAGAGCAAGAAATTTGAAAGGCGATATGTAGCATGAAACTGTGGAGTTGATGGAGTTTGACAAAATAATAAGTGGCTTTGCTTCTAGAAAAGTTCACAAAGTCGAAATTCAATACATTTGCCTATCAGATAATTAAAAAAATTATTTTGCTTTCAAATGAATTGTTTTTCACTGTTTTTTAATCAACATTATTTTAAATCTTTAATTTCATCTTGTCTATCAAGAAAAGGGGGCGGGTCTTTTGAATAGGGCCCCGGTCAGAACTTTGCCTAGGTACGCCACTGGGTTAATGTGGACCCCAGTTGAGAACCCATGATCTAAAATAAGAGGGTTTGTGTCCGGGAATGGTGTTTACATGGAAGCCTTCAACATTCGAATGTGATTTGAAATATTTAAACTGCCAATTCGTGAGTTCAGTTTACAGTATATACACTTTAATATTAAAGTGTATATACAACAAACTGAAGTTTTATGGTTCATGTACTCCTAAACAAAGAATAAAGACAGGTGTTTTTCAATCGCGCGCGCTTATTGTGTCAATAAACCAGAAATTACAATACAACCAATAAAGTGGACAAATTTATCGATACTGGTTATCAAAAAAAAACTAACGTTTCGGATATCGTTATATTCGCGTACGACACAAACAGGAAAAGAAAAAAATGTAAAATCAAGAATAAAAGAACAATAAACAAATAAATGATGTTGTCAGTCAGTCTAGAAAAATAATACTCACAGTTTTTTTTATTGATTTTTCGGTGTTTCTGTATTATTGGGTCAGATTAAGTGTTCATCTATAATTTAGAAAAGTCTGTTGAAAGGGCAGATAATTCAAACTGATTTTTGGGTGTTATGCTGATTAGCGGCCTATGAAAAAATTATTTTTATATAAAAACAATATATATATATATTAATCATTATATTCTTACTCACTGTACGAAAATGTAGAAAAAATTATCCACTAGAATTTTAATTACAAGTATTTTTCCATTCTGCGTATCATAACAGCGACTCGTTCAGTAAGCCTCCATCTTGTTTTTTAAGAAGATTTCAGTTATCTGCCCTTCAAATCTTCTTAAAAACAAGATGGAGGCTTACTAAACGAGTCGCTGTTATGATACGCAGAATGGAAAAATACTTGTAATTAAAGTTCTAGTGGATAATGTTTTCTACTTTTTCGTACAGTGAGTAAGAATATAACGCTTAATAAGTATATATCATTGTTTTTATATAAAAATATTTTTTTCATAGGCCGCTAATCAGCATAAGCACCGATTTGTTGTTGTTGTTGTAACCATAAAATATAAAGAAAAATCCAGAAAATTAATAAGAAAATAAATTCAAAAAGGATATTAATTCAGTTTACGACCGGGATGTTTATTAAATTGTTAGGCGAAAGTACAGAATAGTTAATCAACCCCCACCTCCCCATGTTAAGAATGACTTTCTAAATTATAACGTTATTATTTTATTTTATTTTATTTTATTACCAAAAGAAACAAAACGTTGCCACAGCAACCATTTTAAAACAATTCCTTGGCTTGTTGGCTAGGAGTAATGTGTAGTATATGTTCTGATACTACACTTCATCTTTTCTGTCCTCGGTCAGTGAAGGAGAAATCTTTCTAGACTGAAACAATTTAAATGTTTGCTCCAATCAGAGTGCTGCTTTTTGCAGATCTTCATTTTCCCCACATTAAAATCCGACCTTGTGTCTAACTCTGTCCTCGTGGGGAGACAAGTAAATAGGAATAATATAATAAATAGCACAACCATAAAGAGATTCTGAAAGGGTACAACAACCTCACATACCTATTTGCTTGCCTCCTCACAAGGACAGAGTTAAACACAAGATCGGTTTTAATGAGGGGAAAATCCAGCTCCCCTCAAAAGGGATACTTTGGATTGGGACAAGAATAAAATTGCTTCAGTCTAAAAAGGACTTCTCGTTCCATGAGCGAAAACAGAAAAGATTCATTAATTTAATACTAATCAGATGATTCGATTGTTGTTGGCAGTCTCTTCGACATCTATTACTTAGAGGTGAAACACGTGACGGTTGCCACCATCCTAAGTGAAAGTGTTTTCATGGAACGAACTGTATTTGAACTTGTAACACCCAGGTTGTCAGTCTGTGTCTTTAAGCACTTAGCCACCGTACCCTCCCAACAGAAAATATGAAGCGTAATATCAGAACGGATACTACACTTTAAATTATTTATTCGCACAAAATATTAAAATTTACATTCAATACAAATCAGGCACAGGGCTATAAAAAGTGTGGGAAAAATGGGTGTTGTTGGTGTTATGATTTTAGATCTCGTTTTGATTTGAAGACGCCGCCATACTGTCTGGCATGTGTTACTGTGATGACCACCACACAAGTACGCCTTGTTTACATGATTCCCGACCGCTTAAAAGTGGAATCTGCTGCATTGGGACTCGTTCTGTAATCGCTATGGTGGCACAAAGGTTGGAACACATGATCCTGTTTGTTACCATAGCGATTACACGCAGATGGCTCATGTGCCATGCTCACTGTGGTTAAAAGAACGACCCTAAGAAACACAATTTTCTGAATCATGGGGCAATCTTTAATCCGAAGACATATGTCTACTACTACGTCCGCCATTTTTCTATAAATAGTGGGGCCAAGCAACAGGCAGGCAGAGGAACCGCTAGCCACCGAGACCCACTGCTGCTATGATAAGCATCGCGGCCGCTCCGACCATCAGCGCTGCTGTTTCTACAAACAACAACAGTCATCGCTGCGTCTACACCTACCAAACACAACAACAACAACAGCAGTCATTGCTGCATCTACTCCTACCAACAACGACAACAGTCATGGCTGCATCTACTCCTACCTACAACAACAACAACAGTCATCGCTGCGTCAACTCCTACCAACAACAACAACAACAGTCATCGCTGTGTCTACTTCTACCAACAACAACAACAACAGTCATCGCTGCGTCCACCCATACCAACAACAACAGTCATCGCTGTGTCTACTTCTACCAACAACAACAACAACAACAGTTATCGCTGTGTCTACTTCTACCAACAACAACAACAACAGTCATCGCTGTGTCTACTTCTACCAACAACAACAACCACAGTCATCGCTGCATCCACTCCTACCAACAACAAAAATCATCGCTGTGTCTACTTCTACCAACAATAACAACAATAGTCATAGCTGCGTCTACACCTACAAAAAACAACAACAGTCATCGCTGTGTCTACTTCTACCAACAACAACAACAGTCATCGCTGCGTCCACTCCTAAGAACAACAACAACAACAGTCATCACTGTGTCTACACCTACCAACAACAGCAACAACAGTCATCGTTGCATCCACTCCTACCAATCACAACAGTCATCGCTGCGTCTACCCCTACCAACAACAACAACAACAGTCATCGCTGCGTCCACTCCTACCAACAACAACAACAACATTCATTGCTGCGCCTTCACCTACCAACAACAACAACAACAGTCATCGCTGTGTCTACTCCTACCGACAACAACAACAACAGTCATCGCTGCGTCAACTCCTACCAACAACAACAACAACAGTCATTGCTGCGTTTACTCCTACCACCAACAACACCAACAGTCATCGCTGCGTCCACTCTTACCAACAACAGCAACAACAGTCATCGCTGTGTCTACTTCTACCAACAACAAGAACAACAGTCCTCACTGCGTCCACTCCTACCAACAACAACAACAATAACAACAGTCATCGCTGTGTCTACTCCTACCAACAACAACAACAACAACAGTCATCGCTGTGTCTACTCCTACCAACAACAACAACAACAGTCATCGTTGCGTCCACTCTTACCAACAACAGAAACAACAGTCATCGCTGTGTCTACTTCTACCAACAACAGTCATCGCTGTGTCTACTCCTACCAACAACAACACCAACAGTCATCGCTGTATCCACTCCTACCAACAACAACAACAACAACAGTCATTGCTGCGTCTACACCTACCAACAACAACAACATTCAGCGCTGTGTCTACTCCTACCAACAACAACAACAGTCATCACTGCATCCACTCCTACCAACAACAACAGTCATCGCTGCGTCTACTCCTACCACCACCAACAACAACAGTCATCGCTGCGTCCACTCCTATCAACAACAACATTCCTCACTGCGTCTACACCTACCAACAACAACAGTCATCGCTGTGTCTACTTCTACAAACAACAACAACAACAGTCATCGCTGCGTCCACCCATACCAACAACAACAGTCATCTCTGTGTCTACTTATACCAACAACAAAAACAACAGTAATCGCTGCGTCCATTCCTACCAACAACAACAACAACAGTCATCGATTCGTCCACTCCTACCAACAACAACAACAACAGTCATCGCTGCGTCTACACCTACCAACAACAACAGTCATAGCTGTGTCTACTTCTACAAACAACAACAACAACAGTCATTGCTGCGTCCACCCATACCAACAACAACAGTCATCGCTGTGTCTACTCCTACCAACAACAAGAACAACAACAACAACAACAGTCATTGCTGTGTCCACTCCTACCAACAACAACTGTTATCGCTGTGTCTACTCCTACCAACAACAACATCAACAGTCATCGCTGTGTCTACTTCTACCAACAAAAACAACAACAACAGTCATCGCTGTGTCTACTCCTACCAACAGCAACAACAAGTGCCGCCGCTGCTTCCATCACTACCACCACCAACAACAACGACAATTCTTGGTAATTTCCTTTTGTTTGTTTGGAAAATAAATGATTGAATTCCTTATAATTTCCATCCCGTGTTGTCTATTCCTTTCTGCTTGTCACCATACGCTTTATTGTATAACATTGGTCATCCCTGATCTATAGTGATAAAAAAGTATATCCTACTCTTCACTAAAATCATGTCAATCACCATAATACCACATTTGCACTATGGACCGTCCTACTAAGTCTATCCTCAAATTGATTGGAAATTTTATTCTGCAAAAATATATACAAATATTCCATTGGAATAAAACGGGGAGTGAAGAGAAAAATAAAAATAAAAATGGTTCACTAAGACCCTCACACCCTTTCGAAATAGTAGACTGCCCATTGTTTTCCTGTTTGCTCAGAATCGATAACAAGTAGATCAATCTCGACATGAGAGTGGGATCTAAGTTTGCGAAAAAAGAAAAACGTGGGATGGAGCTTGGAGAGTGGGTAGTGTCCTTCCAAGATAAATGCAATTTCGGAAGACAAAAAACTGAAAGTGCAGAGTGGGCATCTTAGTAGATTTCTGTTACCAGGGGTTGGGGTGGGGTAACTCATTCACTCGACTAGCTACGAGGCTAAACATACCAAAAGGGTTGGAGTCCGACAAGACCAAGAACCACGTGTGCGATGCTCAGGCATGGAACATATGCTCATATCCGATTACTTTTTGTACATATAGTGGGAACACTTGGGCGAGACCTCCATTCCGGAACTGTGTTGTATGGCATTGAGGGGTAATGTGTTCCGGGCCAATCGTCAAGTCAAAGATGAAGTTGTTGAGATGACTTCTGCCTAGCGCCTAACTCCATTAAGAGCGGATCTCTTCTTCCCACCACCCTAAACGCTCGATGAACGGATCGTCAGCTGCCCTCTCACATATCCCTTGTGGAGTTCTTTGCTAGAAGACCCAGAAAGGTCACTGACTGAGGAAGCTTTTTAAGCATTATTTGACACTCTCTGAAGAAGTGTAATTCACTCCTCGGCTTATGACGACCCTCAATTAAATGGTCAACTATAAGGTCAGGAAAGGAGCTATCGACTGTGGGGTTCCACGCAGATTCCTCTGACAAAGTTCGACCCAGGAAAGCCAGTCTCTCAGTATTTCGACGACACGTTAGATCGAGAATCCACAAGCCTTCCTTACACGGCCGTTGAATACAGACCTGTCTCTGGACTTAGTGCCTCTCCCTGTTCCAGGGAAGTGAGAACAGAAGGCGCCGAAGGAGCTTGAGATGGTTCACAGGTAGAGAAAGTATGGTCAATCGGTAAAAGATGAGAGGAAACACGTAAGTGCCGCATGCCTCAGCTCTACCCTTTGAGGAGAGTTCCCTTTTACCGTTGACCAATTCCTTTTGAGCTGGAGGCCTGGTCTGAACCACATGCCGAGGATTCGAACCTGACCATCGGTCAAGCAGAAAGAAGCTGGAAGGGTGATATCACTGCTCCAGGCACCCAACCGCTGGCTAATTGACTTGTGGTGCTTGATTTGGGCCCCTGTGATTGTTTCGTAACATATGAGCGCTTATGTCACCCTCTCAATGTGTTGGAAACATGACACAAAGACGGTTATGTCATGGGTGAATACGAAAATC
Source organism: Sepiola atlantica (assembly GCA_963556195.1). Lineage (NCBI taxonomy): Eukaryota > Metazoa > Mollusca > Cephalopoda > Sepiida > Sepiolidae > Sepiola > Sepiola atlantica. The sequence continues at coordinate 2,029,521 of CAUVYP010000069.1, read as the reverse complement.
CTGGTTCGCGCTCTGCCAAGCAAAGTTATTTCGCATAGGACCGAACTTGCCTTCCCGCTCTTTAGCCTGCGAAGTAGTGGCTCCAATGCAAGGATGTAGATCAGAGACGACAGCGGACAACCCTGATGTACGTACCGGGAGATAGCGAAAGATTGTGAACACTTTCTGTTTACCTGCGCCACTGCTGTCAGCGAACTGTACAGAACAGAAATCCATTTGCGTAAGTCCAGTTTAAAACCATCCATCTCTAAAGCAGATGCCAATAAGTGATGCTCGACTCTGTCAAAAACTTTGGACTGATCCAAGTTAATAAGCATAGTTTCTGTGTCGTCTTCTATCTCCTTTAGGATAGTAGAGAATCAGATGAAAATTGTTCTGAATTGATTTGCCCTTCACAGCATAGTTCTGCTTGAGTTGTATCAATTCTCCGATAACACCTTGTAACCGCTTCGATAAGATCTTGGCCAAAATCTTTAACTCTGTGTTTAGCAGAGTTATTAGCTGTAATTGTCTAGTTCCTCCCCACCATGGTTGCCCCACTTCTTCAGCAATGTGATCACTCCCTAAGTGACTTGACCCAGGATAGAACCCTCGTCAAACAAATGGTTGAACACATTTGTTAGAATCGGTACAAACAGGTGCGACAGCCTCACTGCTTTGACCTTAGCAAACCCCATGACGCATAAGTTCATTATACAAGAGGTAACAGTGTTGTAGTGGACATACCTGACAAAACGCAATAGATGGGAAACGTCACTAATGTTAGTAAATGGCAGCTAAATTTTTAGTGACTGGTTTTATATGCTTTTCCAAGCAGTGACCGGGCCAACTGATCCACCTTAAATATTAATTTGTTGTTTGATTTATTTTTTGATTTTGCAAATATTAATTTCTTTGCTGATTTCTTTTTCGGATTTTTTTGCAAATTTTAATTTGTTTTCTCATTTTGCGAAAACACCACAATCTACACAAACCGTGTGGAAGGAAACTATGGAAAGAAATAACGGGGCAAATTTGAATAGTCACCTTCAGAAATTGCTCTGACATCGTCGGATAAAAGACAATTTCTTTGGCAATATTTGATTTTAGATGCACTATTATTATGATGGTTTATTTGTAATATATCTCAATTTCTTTTTTAATAATCACTGTTTATATTTTATTATGTTTTTCTTACAAAAATATCCCCCTATGTCCGGGTGGCAATCGGCAAAAATCAGACAATAAATTAATATTTGCACAAATTTGCACTTAACACCGCTTGAAAAAATAGTTAAAACTAGTTGTAAAATTTGGCAGCCCTTTTTAGGAGTTAACCGCTTCATATATACCCAAGACCCTGAATTTCGTTTTCTGACTATGTGGTAGCTTAACATTGACAGTTACATGTACGTATGTATGCTTGGCCTTTTGGATAAGATCAAAGTGTAGTATCTGTTCCGATGGATACTGCACCCCATAGACTGGTATTGTCTTGGCCTTCGGGGCTTGATTTATGCCGGTCTATGGGTCTGTCCTTTGCAGTTCTAGGAGGTCCACCCTCCCAGGTTTCGCCTCCCCTCTTTGGGGAGGAGTAAGTTTATTGCTTACTGCCTGAGGCGCCCCTACCGGGGAATTCCGACGGGGCTGCCCAGGCAAGTTTTAATGGCCAGATTGCTCACCTCTCGGGCGCTGGCTTTTCAAACCCCACTTTCCCGACCCGACCTTGGGTCACATCTTACTTGTAGGAGTAAGATAAAACTGGCCTTGTGCCTAACTCCTGGAGAGGAGTAAATAAATACATGTACGTATGTACGCGACTGGAAGTAAAGATCGCCTATTGCATTGTGGGAAATAACGATTATTCCGATATCTGCCATTATTAATTAGTCCTCAGCGTAATAATCTGTAATCATCCTATATCTGCTCGAAATACTACAGAAAGTAAAACTACAGAATTAACCAAGCCTTAACAAGAGATTTAATTGTAAAATCTTATCGCCTTATTTTCCTTTTTCTTATGAAAACACTTCAACCACAAAAGTACGTAACAAAATGTAAGTATGATTTCCAACTTATCATTTTTACTGCTCATTTTTGTATTTTCATTAATTAAATTTCAGTCCATTTTTTTTCTCGTAATGCATTTGTTTTTCAATTTAACGCAGAATAAATAATTGATTTAAATTTCTTTGTTTTTTAATTCGATTATTTATCGATACTGATTTTCATTTTATACGGAGAACATTGTCGTTATTTTAATCCTGAAAGTATAAAATGAAAATCGGTATCGGAAAATAATCGAATTATAAAACAAAGAAATTTAAATCAATTATTTATCCCCCAAAAAAGCGAAATGTTTTATAAGAAAAGGGGAAAATTATTTGTTTTAATTAATATTTTGAAATTATTTTAAAACATAATATTTTCGCCAATTTAATTTTTAATATAAACAATTAAAAAAAACAATAAATGATTGCTTTTTGAATAGTTTAAACGTAAACTGGTTATATTTTTCTTTTATTCTTCAAATATTATATATAACAGTAAATTATATATATTGAAAAATTGCCGACATATTTTTTTGTAAATTAAATTTGTGGCGCTTTTTCGGATTTACCTACCACTTATTTTGACATTTTTTATAGACCATTTCTTTTTTCTGTGTGCAATCACAGACCATGTCTCTAAAGAATTTTATTTCTTTTTAAAAACAAATTTGAAATATTTTACATTTTAGAGTGGTGATCAGTTTCTTATATGAATTTAACTCAAAATGATCATCCACTTCCTGACCACCAATTTTATCATTTTTTTTGTCTATACACTTACATATTATGTCGCTAGAGCATTCATTTTTTGTTTGTTTTTAAGCCAGTATTTTAGAATGGGATATCATTTTCCTATATAAAGTATGCGTAAAATGATCACCTATTTCCTGACCATCGCAATTTTTTAGCACACAAGTGACGCACATTAGTTTTAGTGTGCGATTGTGTGGAAGAGGGGGTAATTAATCTTGGCCATTTTCTTTTCTAATTTTATGTCAGAATTGTGCAGAATAGCGTGCAAGTGATTTTTTTTGTTGATATTTTTACATAGTTTTAAAATGTTTTTTAGTCTTTTAGAAATTCTTTTCAAATGTTTTCCTTAAAAAAAAGTTATTGGCCATACAAACAAACCTAAACCAGACACCCACCAAAAATGTCTTCGCCTCAGCCCTTGAGGCTAGCTTTCACAAATATCCAGGGGCTTACAACCAACGTCAATTACGTAGACACCTTTCTCCTAGTAAACTCTCCGGATATCCTAGCACTAAGTGAAACAAACCTACAATCATCAATCTCTTCACACCATTTTTACATGACTGAATACCTCGCACTCTACCGTAAAGACTCTGACAACATATGCACGGGCTAGGAGTTCGACTACAGAACATAGGTTAAAATCAGATGATCAAGTCTTCATGTACTTTAGATTAATCTTGCAACACAGTGCTAATTGTTGCAGAAATTAACACGACATCAATAATAAAAGGGAATTGAAAACGATCCTACCTTGTGGTGTTGAAGCAAGCAGCTTATCTTTTAAGAACAAGTCATAAAACAGGGTTACACTTAAAAATCAGGGACTGATTTTTTATTGACTTCTTCAAACGAAAGCAAGAGAGAGAAAAAGGGGAGCGTTCCTTCTAGTCAGGGCCGAGCGACACCTACTGGATAAAAAGAGAACTATAAGGTTTTGACACCCAAAAGTTCTCTGAATTTTTCAAACTGTGCGCCAGTGAGTTCTTTCGTCAGCACATCTGCAATCATATCGTTGCTTGGACAGTATTGCAGTTCAATTGTCCTGGTTTCCACTTGTTCCCTGATAAAATGAAATTTTATATCAATATGTTTAGCACGTCCATGGTACTGTTGATTTTTCGCCATGCTAATTGTTGATTGGTTATCCTCATAGATGACCATTGGATCAACCGAGGTTTCATTAAGATCACAAGCAAGACGTTGCAACCAGACTGCTTCTTGTGCTGCACTTGCTAGTGCCATATATTCAGCCACAGCTGTAGATAATGCTACACAGGTCTGTTTTTTGCTTCTCCAACTGATGGCAGCTCCACTCAGTTTAAACAAGTAGCCAGAAGTAGATTTGCAATCATTCAGATCACCAGCCCAGTCTGCATCTGAATATCCTGTGATGTTACTCATTACGTCATTGTTGTATAGTAGCCCATAATTTCGGGTACCATTCAAATATCGCATAATATGCTTCACAGCAGTCCAATGTTTCTTTGTAGGCTGGGAGCAAAATCTTGCAACCATGTCAACAGCATAAGCAATATCTGGTCTCGTTCTTGTTGACAGATATAGTAGGCTTCCAATTGCTGATTGGTAAACCTCTCTATTAAACAGTTCACTGTCATCAGCCGCGTCTGTCAATTTCGTTCCAGTATCACATGGAGTTGTTGTAGGTCTTGAGTTCTCCATCTGAAAATTTTTCAGTATTTCTGCTGTGTATGTTGGTTGACCAATCCAAATATTTCCTGGTTTTGGATAAACAACTTTAACACCTACGAAGTAGTGCAATTTTCCCATGTCCTTGATGTTGAATTTCTCTGATAATTTCTTCATAAATTCCTAGACATGTGTTGGAGATTTGCTTGCCCCAATGAGGTCATCAACATAGACAGCAACTATAAACATCTTCCTTCTGAAGATAGAGTATAGATGCACGGGTCATTTTTTAATTGCTGTTATCCCATCTTTTTCAGTTGACTGTCCAGCTTTTCATTCCAACATCTTGCCGATTGTTAAAGACCATATAAACTTTGCGTTAGTTTACAGACAAGATGTTCTTTTCCTTGTATTTCAAACCCCTCGGGTTGCTTCATGTAGATGGTTTCTTTAAGCTCCCCATTAAGGAATGCAGTAGTAATGTCTGCCTTATGTTGCTTCAGGCCATGTTTTGCTGCTAATGCAATAACTGTTCTTATGGACTCAAATCTTACAATGGGACAAAATGTCTCGTCATAGTCAATTCCATATTTTTGATTAAAGCCTTGAGCTACCAATCGTGCTTTGTGTCTTTCCAAACTTCCATCAACATCATATTTTCGTTTGAAAACTCACTTACAACCGATAGCCTTTCTTTCACTAGGCAGCTCAACTAAGTCCCATACTTCATTTGTACAAAGTGACTCAATTTCTACGTCCATGGCTTTCTTCCAGTTGTCTTTCTCAGGACTGGAAAAAGCTTCTTTCACGGTTAATGGGTCATTTAATTCATGAACGATGGTGGCCCATTCACCATACAGATCTGGAGGTTTCCTCAGTCTAGTCGACTTTCGTAGCACTGTGAGCTCTTGTGAGTTGTCACCATCATTCTCAATGATATTCTGACATTCGATTTCAGTGACAGAATGTTTTTTGTCTCTGTCTTTCTCTTCAGTATTCTTCTGTTCATCTATTGATTTTGATTCATCAAAGATTATATCTCTACTGAAAAAGACTCTCGATTTTTCGGTGTTGTACAGTCTATATCCTTTAACACAAGTGCCATATTCAAGAAAGATGCTTTTCTTAGCTTTAGGATCCATTTTATGTCTTTCGTCCTTTGGTATATGAGCATAAGCACTGCATCCGAACACTCGCAAATGTTTCACTTTTGGTTTATAACCTGTCCATGCTTCATATGGTGTCATTCTGTGCACTGCACTTGTCGGGCTTCGATTCCGAACATATGTAGCTGTTGATAAGGCTTCTGCCCAAAATCTTTTATGCAACTTTGAATCAGACAACATTGCTCGAACTGTTTCTACCAATGTTCGATTCATCCTTTCAGCTACTCCATTTTGTTCAGGTGTCTTAGGAACTGTGTATTCATGGCGTATGCCTTCCTTCTTCAAGTAGAGTTCCATATCTCTGGAAGTGTATTCACCGCCATTGTCAGTTCTTAGCACTTTGACTTTGTGCCCACTCGACTTCTCCACCATGGTTCTCCATTCAACAAATTTCTCAAAAACCTCTCCTTTGTGTTTGAGCATGTAAATCAAAACATATCTTGATTTATCATCAATAAATGTGACAAAGTACTCACATCCACTGAGTGATTTTTGCTCTATTTTTCCACACACATCACTGTGTATGAGTCCAAGCAATTCATTCGCTCTTCTTTCAGCAGTTTTTGGAATTGACTTACGATGATGTTTTCAATCTGCACATGGTTCGTAGAAATTTAATTCTTTTGTCACATTAAAATCAAATCCATCCACAATTTTTTCTTTCGCTAATTTCTGCAAATATTTTGCTCCGAGATGACCATATCTTCTATGCCAAATCTCCTCTCTTGTATCATTATTTGAACATGTAGCTGCTGCATGGACAGACTCTTGTTTTTCCTCACAGTTCAAATAATAGAGACTTCCGAATTTGGTAGCTGTAGCAATAATGTTTTCTTTTTCATAAAACAGCTTGCAACCGGATATCGAAAAAACGAATTTTTTACCAGATTTTGTGCTTTTGGATACACTCAGTAAATTAAAGGAAAGTTTAGACACATACAGAGTCTCATATAAATTGCATCTTTGCCATTTTTTGTGAGATATATTCATCCACACTTCAAGTGTTCCCTTTCCCAAAGCTTCCACTGAGTATCCATCTCCAAGGATTATTTCTTTTGCGACTTTAAAATTTTCCAAGTCAACAAATTTTTTGGCATCGTTGCACATGTAGCACGTTGCACCCGAATCCACAATCCACTTATTTTCTTCACGACTATTGAAGACAGCATTAAGCGCTATTAAATCAACGCCGTCATTTTCCGAGCTACTGGAGTCTGCATTATTTTTTGTCATGTTACACATGTATCTTTTTGTGTGGCTTCGTTTAAAAGAAGTATTATTAGTTTTCTCCGGTCCACGAAAAACGCGACAGTCACGCTTAAAATGTCCATATTTGCCACACTGATAACACTTCAGTGGCTCTCTTTGTTTCACATGTGTCGACATCATTGCCTTCGTTTCAGCACTATACGTATCTTTGTTTTTACTTTTTGTTTCTTCGCCGTTCTGTTACTACATCCCAGCTTGAGACTTCTGCATTTGCTTCCAACGCCGTCACCAAAATATTGTAAGACTCTGGTAGGTTAGCTAGAAGATAGATAACCCGGTCTTCCTCTTCGATAGAGTCGCCAATTACACATAACTCCATAAAGATTTCCTTCTCGTAATTTGAGAGAGAAAAGTCTCCTTCTTAAAGCTAATTTATTAGCCCAAGTTTTCTTCTGAAACTGGTATGCTAGCTTTTTCCATACAACAGTCGGATCCACAGGGTCGCCAATCATATATAGTAGTGACCGATCCATAAACAAAACTATCATAGCTAATGCACGATCCCTCCGTGACGAATATTTCTGATACGAATTGTTTTCAGTAACAGAGTCCGGTACTGTCTCAGTTTGGTTGACAATGTTCCACAAGTTATCCCTAATTAGTGCCATTTTGCATTGTATTTTCCAGGTAGCATAATTTGCTTCTTTCAGCGATGCAATATTCGATTTTGTTTCCATAGTTGGGTTTTTTTTTGTTTAGTTCTTTTTAAAACACGATAAACAAAAACCGATTCTCCGGGCAAAAAAAAATGGCCGTCGTAACACACATGGTTATCCATTTTTTTTTTCTTTTTAATCCTTCCAAAATGATCTGGGTCCCATAACCTTTGTTGCAGAAATTAACACAACATCAATAATAAAAGGGAATTGAAAACGATCCTACCTTGTGGTGTTGAAGCAAGCAGCTTATCTTTTAAGAACAAGTCATAAAACAGGGTTACACTTAAAAATCAGGGACTGATTTTTTATTGACTTCTTAAAACGAAAGAAAGACAGAGAGAGAAAAAGGGGAGAGTTCCTTCTAGTCAGGGCCGAGCGACACCTAACGGATAAAAAGGGAACTATAAGGGGAGATAACTCCAGTTCCTTAATTTCAATTTATGACGAGAGTGCAAAAATCAACACTAATAACTTATGTTTTATATAGCGTTCTCCTTCAACTAAGGACTATATCCTATATAAAGGCATAGATACAGCAATCTCACTTGAATCGAGTTCCCAAATACATGTGTTTGAGGATTTTAATGTACATCACCGTGACTGGTTTGGATTCCCCAGCTATACAGACACATCTGGAAACTCTATGTATATGCTCACTCCCTCTCATAGACTGTCACTTTCCTAACCCACTTACTGGACAAATATTTAATATAATTAGATTATTCCTATCCAAAAGAAAGATCCAGGTTGTCCCCGATGGCCGTTCATCTAAACAACAGCACATAAATGCAGGTGTACCCCAGGGATCCTTTCTTGACCCTCTACTGTTCTTGATTTTCATAAACGACCTCTCTGATGACATTGTGTCTGAGATGGGTATATTTGCTGATGACACCACGCTCTACTTTCGTCATGTTGGTAAAACGGACGTTCACATATCCGAGGCAATCGCTGAATTCATTACAAAGTGACTTCCAGTCTGTAGTGGAATGGGGTCATAAATTGATGGTAACATTTAATGATGTTAAGACAAAGCTTTTTTCCTTTGAAAACTACAAGAAACCTCTTCAACCACCGATATCCATGGTAAATAACACCCAACGACCTAATATTCACAGGTCGCATGAATTAAAACAAATACATAGAAAACGTCTCCAAGGCTACAGTGCTATAAAACTTCTCACACCTGACAGTATCTTATATCTATAAAAAGCCACCATCTGCCTATGCATGGAGTATTGTTGTCACATTTGGGCTGGTGCACCATCCACTAGTATTGTTGGATAATGGCTATGAGGATGGACGCATCTATTGGAGATCGGGTTTGACTTGCACTGTTTGTGGCAGAGTCATCCCGTGCAAAGCTGGGTGATGTGTTTCCCACGGTTTGCGGGGACATTGACGAGATTTTAAGTTCAGAGGTTAGATCACACCTGCGTGATCATGAGGTTTCGTAACGTCAGAGTTTTTCGCTGTGAGAAAACTAAATTGAGATTTAAACAGTTCTTGCCTGGAAGCCAACGAAAGAACATTGAACGATAAAATGTAGCTGTTACAAGCTTAAGGGATTTGAATCCCAACATAAGAGCCACAGAATGAATCTCGAATTTCCCTCCCTGTGCAAGCGACTAATTAGTTAAGACATTACTAGCGTAACCTCTCTCTCTCTCTTAAGCAACGATCGCTCATTGTCGTCTATTAACTAGTAAATAAAAAAAATGGCTCAAATTAAAATAAACAGTAAAAGCTTTGTTGTACGTGATTGAAGAAAAAGATTGATTTCAGCCCACAAAGAAACCGCCAGGATCGTGAGAAGAAACGAAGATTATGATGGCGGCGAAGGCTAACAGTTGCAGCGACAGAGGATAGCGGGCGACACAGTATGAAGCTACAGACAACAAGGTAGTACAAATAGTCGCGACAACGAAGCTGCGACAATGATTAAGATTAGTACAAATAGCTGCAGGCGGTGACAAATGACAGTGAGAAGGAACGCACAAGGCAGTACGAATAGTTCCCGGGCTGTTGGAATTCGCTGAATCAAGAAACGACACATCACCCCATTTCGGATCAATTGACGAGAGCTTCTTCTTCTTCTACGACGACCAAGAGATTACGACACAAGTATTAAGAACTATTATAAAAGTTATTATAAACTTTATTATAAAACCAGTCAATGTAACAGTATTTCCCTCTTAGACATGGTCTAAAAAGAGTATATAATCTAATAGGTCCCTTACTATCCACCAAACGCCAACCCCTGTCCCATCACTGCAATGTTTCATCCTTGTGCTTGTTTTACAAGTACTTCAATGGAATTTGCTCCGATAAACTTGCTGCTTTAGTGCCCCCTCAACATAAATACCCTCGACCAATCCGACAATCAGTTAAATCCCATTCATTCACTGTGGAGGTCCCCAGATGCCGGAGAGCCTTCTACTCCAATAGCTTCTTTCCTCGAGCTGCCGGCTTCTGGAACTTTCTCCCTGGCTGGCGGGAGATGCTGTGTAGTGAAGTAGGGAGCCTGTTGTTGAGGCTGTGGTGGTCCATACCAATTAGGGTGGGGTCCTGGCTGGTAACCTCTAATGGGTAATTGACTCGGTGGTGAATTGGTGCTTGCTGCATGTAGGAGGTGGTTGGTCGAGTGTTCCGCCACCACCGTTGCTGTTTCTTCTTGCTGAGGTCGTCTTTAATGCTCTGAGGTGATGATCTGGACACCACCTCACATATCTGATTGAGTGGAATGTTGAGAAGACCTAGTAACTCGATAAAATCAAGTCCCAGCAAATTATGGCATGAGTTTGCTATGTATACGGTACCTGACACCGTTTTTTCTTTCATTTTGATGGTAGCGGGTAATTTACCCGTGATGTGAACACAATCTCCAGAAGCACTCTGTGCTACCTGATTTGTTGGTGTCAATGAAGGCTGGCCTATGGCTTCCCATAGTTTTTGTGATATAATAGTTATATATGATGCTGTATCGATTTGCAGTTGAATAGGATGGCCATTCAATTGTACTGCAACATATTTTCGTTTGAATTTTTGGTTTGAGAGAAAATTTGCTATCAGACTGTTTTTGTTCTGTGCTGCTGTCGTTGCCTGTTATGTGAGGTTTGCCTATTATGGGTTGGTTTTCGTCCTGGAGGGGTGAAAAATCCCTCTTTATATCCGAGTATATTGCAGCTGCGACAGCGGTGTGTCTTGAAGGTGCAGTTTCGCACAAAATGCCAGTTGCCACAATTCCAACAAGCTGTTGGGGGCAGGACAGATTTTGAAGTCAGTGAAGTAAGCCGACGTTGTTTTTGGACTGTGTTTACCATGGATGCTGATGCTTGTTGTACCATAGTTGAATCATGTTTTAGATTCACTAGACGCTGGCATTCCACGGCAACTTGTTGCAATGTTATGTCTGGATTTTGTTCTATTTTTGACAAAATCCGTGTGCGAATATCTGTCTCCTCTGCAGATCTCAAACCACACACAAAAATCAAACATTTGAACTGAGCATCTGTGATGGAAGAGATTTTAAAACGTTCACATTCTTTGTTTACAAGGCCTGCATACATTGAAAAATCGGTCGAGAAAGATTTCGTTATGCTAAGGCAATTGAACCGCATATTGAATAATGAAATATGCTCACCAAAAATCTGACTGAGGGTTTCGACTGTGCTGCTGAAACTGCAGTCACGAGAATGCTTTGGTAATATGTAATTTGCATATCGATCATGTTACGACGTCCCAAGCTTCCGTAGCACAAGTCTTACCTTCCAGTTGTCAGCTTGATCCTTGAAATCCACTCGAAAAATGTCCTCGAAACGTGCGAACCATGTCTCAAACGTCGAATTTACCATTGGGTCGTAACGAAATTCGATTATTGTCTGTGAAACTGAATCTGTAGCCGTCCTAAGATTTGTTTCTGAAATCGACGATGTAGATGTGGAAAATCTCTCTGAAAATAACTCCATCAAACGTAATTGTTTTTGTAACAGTTGTTGTATTGTACATTCCATTTTTTTTTGTTTTTTTTTTGTTTTTGAAAAATGTAAATTTATCTTATCCCTCGTCGCCAACTTTTATAACCTCGTAATTTAGGTTATAATAAATAATAACTTGTAAATAAATGGATGAACTATCAAGAAAAACGTTTAACAGATCTATTAAAACTGAACACAGAATGAATTAATGAATTAATTGGCTGCGAATGTTATATTCACCGTCTGATGCCGTGATCTTTGTTTATCTTTTCTCCCTCAGCAGCCGAAAATTTCAAGGGCGATAACTCTTAACTCGCGAAATGGTTCAAGGGAGATAATTCCGTTTTCGTTATTGTCCGAACACAAAAGATGAAAGACAACCACATAAAATAAAACTATTGGCTTCGTAACAACAGATAAAAGACAATCACATAAAATAAAACCAAGCATCTTGAAACGAAAAATAGAAAATGAAAAAGTCATTGATTTATTTAGACATAATTTTAGTCTTTGTTGTATATTTAAATGGGGACATTTATGTATTTTTAAATTGTTGCTTTTTCGTTTTGTAATTACTGTCTTCTATGTGATTTTTCATTAATATTTTCAGTCAGCTGTACATGTTTTTTGTATTTTTTTGTAAATTATTCTATTTTATCCAGATAATTTATTTTATATTTGTATTTGATGTAATTTGTTTTAGGCTTCCTGTCTTCTTCTATGTAGTAAAACAAAATTGTACAGCTTTAAATAGCCAGAAATAACTTTTTTCAATTCTTTCAGAAAGAGTATAATGGAAACACTTGTCTAAAATTACTGCCACCAAATAAATTAGCTCAAGTCGACCAGACTTTTGTTTATTGAGCATTTATTTTAAGTATTTTTGTTTTGAACATGTTTTTTCTACCTTTTTTCATAACCTACCTCACAGGTCTCCACACCTTTTTTGAAATAGCACCAAATGTACAAACAGGTGACCATCATCTTGAACAGTTTTTTTTTTATTTCTGTTGTTTCTCTGATTAAACACATCATTTCAAAATAAAGGAAATATGCAGATAAGAAAAATATTAGCTTAGTCGTCATAAAATATATTATGATTTATTAAATGTGTCAGTTTTGTCCTGGACTAAAAATGAATTACTATTATGTTTTATCTCCCTTCACCAACATGTAGGTCCTGGGTATGACCTTAAAAGACATCCAGTAGTGAGGCCTCCATTTGAGAGCTGTGGGGAATGTGGAGTTGCCCCTTAGTTGCCATTGCTCCCAGGTCAACTCTGGCCCGGACTGGTAGTACCTGTAAGAGCGCAATCTATGGGTTAAATAGAACCAAATCAGGCTGTCTGAAGTTATTGACTTCCTGACTCAAAATGCCAAATATTGATGTTTTATTGTTTTTTTGTCCTTTGCAAAACTCAATCATGTTCTGCAAGATCCAAAACAAAAAACAACAATTTCCCTCCCTCTTCTTCAATCTCCCCATTTCTTCAATCTCCCCTCTTCTTCAATCTCCCCTCTTCTTCAATCTCCCCTCTTCCCCATTCCTGTCACTCAACCAAGCACTAGGAATGGATGCTATAACATATGAAGAACTTGAAGCATAACAACCTTCACCAAAATGACAACAATTCAAAATACCACAGCTCTTAACTAATGACTCTAAATGACCCACTGACTTAAGACGTAAATGAAAGATATTTCCTTATACATTCATGGCATGAAATGACCTTTAGGGTTGATGTGCTATTAAGCAATGTCTTACCTTACCTTCACCAACATGTAAGATTTCAGATATAATCAGGAATCAAAACCGAGAAAGAATCAACCAGTTGTCATCCCAGCTATGTTTGCTAACTTACGGACTGTCTTAAACACTCAGCCCTTTCTTTATCAGGATGTGGGAATAGTTTATTGCCAGTCAAGTGAAGTTCCCTTATTTGGGAATTTCAATGGGTAAATACTAGTGAATGTTGTAGCCTTCAGAGAGCGCCGTGTGGGAGCTGAATTACACTGACACTAAACTAGCTTTTGTTTAACCTTGTTGCAATAGGAAGATCGTTAATATTGGAGAAGTAAATATACCCCGTAAAACCCTTGTTATAACAGCAGTTCAAGCAATCCTCTAAACTTTACAGATCAATTAACATATTATTTGGTATTTACACATTAAATACATGTGTTTGCAATTTTTTCATGCAATTGCCATATTTATCTTGTGTCTATAAGAAAGTGTGAAACTGATCACCAACATCAATCCTTGCAACAAGGGATGACCCTAACTTGATATACACAGACAGCAGCCATAAAAAGGCAGAACATAAAGAGGAGCCTCTACTCAATATAGCAGCTCCTTTGGTACATAAACTGCTGTAAAACACCAGGTTCAACAGAACTGATATGTTGCCTACCTTCTTCCGTGGCTTAAGAAATCGAGTTAAAAATTTTCTAAATCCACATCCAAAAAAGTTTCTAGTCATTTTTACAAAAAAATCAACTACTTTTAGATCATACAAAATTAGTCTGACAATGTAATTGATTTATTTATTCTGATGAAAATAATATATAATATGGTTTGTGCTTGAGGACAAGTTATTTATTCAAACATTTCAATTAATCTGTTCATCTCTACTTATTTTGGATGAAACCGATTTCATTAATAACCCGTATTTGCCTTATGACAGAAGGGGAATATTTGATAAATCTGACCTGTACAACAAATATGTGCATGCAAATAACATTATTCCTTGTAAAAACAACATAGTGTTCAAATTATTAGATATTTATACAAATAAAGTTTTAATTAAATATTGGCAAATATTAGAATGAATATTACATTTTAATAAATGTTATAATCTCTTAAACATTTGTAATGTTTTATTTATTTACAGACATGATGGATACAGCCCCAGAAGAGAAACTATTTTCCTGTACACTTTGTGGATTATCATTTTCATATAAATCGAAGCTGAATTGCCATATGTTTATACACACAGGGGAGAAACCATTTTCATGTGAAATATGCGAATCTGCATTTTCTCAGAAAGGGCATTTAAAAACACATATGCTTATACACAGTGGGAAAAAACCATTTTCCTGTGAATTATGCAGATCTTCATTTTCTCAAAAAGGAAATTTTAAAAAACACATGCTTATACACACTGGGGAGAAACCATTTTCATGTGAAATATGCAGATCTTCATTTTCTCAGAAATCACAATTGAATCTTCACTTGCGTCTACACAGTGGAGAGAAACCATTTTCCTGTAAAATATGTGAATCTTCATTTTCTCAAAAATCACATTTGAAACTTCACTTGCGTATACATACTGGGGAGAAACCATTTTCCTGTAAAATCTGTGGATATTCATTTTCTCAGAAATCAAATTATGACAAACACATGCGTATACACACTGGGAAGAAACCATTCTCCTGTGAAATATGCGAATCTACATTTTCTGAGAAAACATATTTGACAGATCACATCCGTATACACACTGGGGAAAAACCATTTTTCTGTGAAATATGCAGATCATCATTTTCTCAGAAAGGAAGTTTACAGCGACACATACGTATGCATACTGGTGAGAGACCATTTTCATGTGAAATATGCGAGTCTTCATTTTCTGACAAATCAGTTTTGACTAATCATATGCGTATACACACTGGAGAAAAACCATTTTCTTGTGAAATATGCGGGCTTTCTTTTTCTAGGAAATCACATTTAAAAACACACAAGCGTATACATAACTGTTAGTTTTAATTACCTACTAGACACCATCTTCGAGTGTCTTCGGTCTCTCCATACAACGGTTTCTTAGGACAACCTGACATGAAAATACGATACCCTATCTGTAAACCCTGACCAAATATTCAAAATAAAAGTATTCGAAGCCCCAATAAGATCATCTCGACACGGCTATAAACTGGCTCATACAAGAAATGGTACACCTTCTAGTGATGTTACTTAGCTAGATACTCCACTAAACAAGATGTATTCTTGTCCTTGAATCCCAAATGTTTAGAAGACAAAAAGAAAGATATACTATAAGATAGTTAACTGGTCAACTGGGGAGAGGAAAAATAATGTACTTCACTTCTTTACTAACTCAACGTTTGAGAAGTAGAGGAGAATCTTGAGTGAACACTCTGATATCTATGTACCTAATATAGAAATGAAGTGATAGACCCAGAAAAGGGCCCCTTCATTTATGAGGATTTACTTACTGAAGTAAGATGAAAACATTAGCCCCTGTTGTGGGTCTCTTAATCTTTAAGAACTAACTGAACTTAAACAAAGTTAGAGATACATCAGTTTCCTTTAATTTTCTGTGTAATCTACTTTATAAGGGAACATTCATATACACATTGGTAGAAACCATTTTTATGATAAATCTATAAATGTTTTTCCGAAAAAATCACCATGGAATATGGGCATGTGTAAACACTTGAAAAATAAAATTTTCTGCATCGTGTTGAGCTTCATTTACTAAGCAATAAAATTTTAAAATCCATATGTATTTACGCATATTCATTAATTTTCACTGCATTACTTACTAAAGTTTTCAAGCCGAGTAAAATGATGGTGTTTGCCCAGCAAGGAATTCTTGACTTTATAAGTAATATGAGACGATCTGTCCTAACGTCTACCAAAGCCGATCAATCCCTCCTGATCCAGAAAGACATCAAGTGTATGAACTCGATTGGGCGCAAGACTTTCCAACAAGATCCTTGAGATAATTCCACTCCATATCAAATTCTTGCTGTTTAGAGGTTTTTACTTAATAAAGCACAACTTTCCTGTCGTAAACTTCCCCTTTTTTCTGATGAACCTAAACACTAAGGAGGTTACTTTCAACAAGCAGATAAATCTCGGGAACCGCTGCAAGGGGACTATTGAAGGAAACTCCACTGTCATAACAACAGTGAAACGCATCACAAAACGGACAATCTGCTGGCACCGATTATCAAAGCAGGGCAAATTCTGCTCTGGCCATAGGAAGACACAGCCATGCAACCGTGATACCAAAATTTGTGGTTGCACTGCAACTTCCTTATAGTTAATTTTCTGGTGATTAGATCTGCAGGATTTTCAGCGGAGGAGGTATACCTGAAGGTTGGTTGTATGCCATACCTGGTAGCTAAAGAAAGACTCATCTGCAAAATATCCTTCAGCCTATTCCTTGCAAAAATCATTTTGCTTGTTATGGTTTGTGATAAAATCCATGACAGTACTATTTGGGCGTCCATTGCTACACACATCTGGAAGGGGGCGCCCTTGCATCCATTCAAGATGGTTGACAGACAATTCAGAGTAAAAAAAGCCGCCATCAGTTCTAATATTGGTAACACCTTATCCTTCATGAGCACAATCTTAGCTTTGGCGAAAAGCAAGGCAGACTGTTGGTCTTGTACATAGTAGGCAGAAAATATGTATGCTTCCTTTGAGGCATCACAAAATAGATACAATTCTCCAGATCAGATCCCATCATGGGCATTTCTGGTGAAACGCATATCACTTATTCCAGAGAGGTCCTCCGCAAGCCTCTTCCAAGAGGATTGAAATTTCGGAGTGACTTGATCATCCGAATCAAAACCCTGCTTCCATAACTCTACTACGAAAACACGACTTCTTATGGTCACCGACAGGCAGAGGGAAAAAAGATCAAACACCCTCGCCGACTCAAAAAGAGTCTGCCTCTGTGTAGATGTAATCGAATCGCATCTAACATGGGCAATGCGCAGCTGGTTTGAAAGAGGATCGTACCTGTACTCGAGCACTATTTCCCATCTGCCCTCATGAGAATTACATGTACCGCCCTTTCTCATCTCCCTAAGGCTGTCACAGTTTTGACTGCACAACAAATCCGCTCTCCTTCAGATGCTTCCTACCTGTGAAATATGTCCTACAGACTTCACAGGGTTAGACTCAGTCACCAGAAAGTTATCGACATAAAATTAGTTCTTCATCCCTGCTAGACATTATTCGAGGGGGTACTATGCTGGGTGAAACCTCAGGATACTCTCTAGTATAACGGGAATGGAGGTGAATCCAAATATCAGTGTTGAATAGCAGAAACATCACAGGTGATCACCATTTTTAACAAACAAAACAAAACTTGCTCTTGTCTGCCTCAAGGGCAAGAAGAAAAATCAAGAATGCTTTCTTTATATCTGCGAGAAAGACAGAATCATTCACTCTAAATGACATCAGCAAGTCCAACATATTTCCCGTCATGTTCACACCAGAGTATACAGCCTTTAGGCTACAGTTAAATACCGGGCTGATCTTAGTAGTTACTGCTAGAGCCGCTTTAAAAATGAGTCGATGAGGTATTCAGATATAATCCTCAAATCTTTGTGGGGTTATGTGTATTTCGTCAATGATACCCTCCTGCTTCTGCTGGATGAACACCTTCAGATTCTCCTGGAACAACCCTTTCTTCTCCAGACTCCTGACAACACGATCTAGAATGTACAAAGCAATTGTATGATTTGAAGGAACCTGAGTCAGTTTATTCGAATGCCAGAGCAACTGAACGTGTTATTTCCCATTTTTGAAAGTGATGGACCTCTGGAACTGCTGGATCTGATCCCGATCATAGCCTGAAATCTTTTATCTGTCCTGAATTTCCAATGACTCAATGCTGAATATTCTCTCTAATCCTCTCTCTACATCGCTTAATGGAAAGGAGTCTAGATAGGTTGAATCAGTCTCCAGGACAAAGCAAGAATGAGCTGATTCATCTTCGGGTGTGTGCTCCATTACAGAGTTGAACAAAAGAACTTTAGATGATGAATTTCGACGGATTAGGTAAGATACATGCACTAAACGGGTATATAGCTTTATGAGCTGAAACAAAGGAATAGCATATTCTTTTATATATGGGTCTTAATATATCTGACAAGACTCAATAGCCTTTCTCCCGGAGTTCGTAGATTATCTGTGATCGGCCCAGCAGAGAATCGCAGGATCACATCTTGCCTTCATGAAGTGCAAAGAGAAAAATGTTCATTTGTTTAAAGGTGAAAAATGTTTTGCTATTGCAAAATGCGAATGTTCATTTGCGAAAAAGTGCAAGAATTAAAATGTTTTCAAAAATGGAACAGGGTTCATTCAAAAGGAGAATTTTACACATGCAGGTGCAACATTCTAGAAATGGTAGTCAATTGCTTCAGAAAACGTAAACATTCAGATATAGTACAAGAAAGTGTCGCAATTGACATAATGAAGTTGGAGGATGTAGATCGATGAAGGCTTTGACTTTTCAGGAAGGGGTGAAATAAATACCTTCCGAGTTCATTACATGTTAAAAGAATACAAGACTTGTGGCACAAAAAGTACATTCAACAGGGTTCATCACAACATGATAACACTGCAAACATTCAAAAAGAATGCGGAGATGTTTTAGATGTTCCTCTGGTGAGGTGCTAGCTATGAGAATGCAGTCTATATAGTTTCGAAATGCATAGTAGAATAAGCAGCTTTATTTCTCTCAATATTCAAGTTCGTTAGGTCAACTGCAGAAGCAATAACAAATACAGGGCTAATAATGATAATAAGCTGTTCAGAAGCTTTTCTACCAGATAATGACAGGTTAGTTCTAGAATCCGTAAGTCTTTGTCTCCACAAGTCTGCCATCAAGTAAAAGTGGTTCAAGAAACAGCACCTAAGATAGAGTGTTAGGAACAAAAGCAATTATAAAGATCCACGTGAAATCTTTGCATAGTTGCATGTCTAAGGATCATGCAATTTGACTACACGTGGGTACTGAAGAACGGTTTATGCCCTGAAGAACAACCGTTGAAGTGGGGGGGGGCCTTTCTTTCAAAATACTTAACGGTCACATGCTACATGTCAATCCAGTGTCTACTAACAAATTATACTGGGAAATGTAGTCTCTGATGCAGAACGCACGACCGTTTCCCTGGTCCCGGAGTGTTTATGCACTAGGGTTGCGACACTGGTAAGCCGAATCGCCGAAGCATCTGTGGAACATGAATACCTGCTAGTATATCTACGATACTGTGCTGGTGTAAGAGAGCGACGATGGACTCTAAAGACACTAATATGAGGTTCCTACAAAGGAATGTAATTAAGAAGAATTTTGGAAAATATATATGAAATAGGTGGCCATAAAATACGTGAATGGAAAATATCACGTGGTGAGACAAATTAAGCACAAGTACTAGAAAAATATTGTGTCAAATGCATTACAGAAAATGTGAAAAGTAAAAAATATTGTGTCAAATGCATTACAGAAAATGTGAAAAGTAAAAAATGTTGTGTCAAATGCATTACAGAAAATGTGAAAAGTAAAAAATATTGTGTCAAATGCATTACAGAAAATGTGAAAAGTAAAAAATATTGTATCAAATGCATTACAGAAAATGTGAAAAGTAAAAAATATTGTGTCAAATGCATTACAGAAAATGTGAAAAGTAAAAAATATTGTGTCAAATGCATTACAGAAAATGTGAAAAGTAAAAAATGTTCAAATTGAAAATGGCATACATATTAGGAAAAAATATGTGAAAAAACTTTCATGCAAACCTATAATTCGTATAACAGAAGTCTATACAAGACATGATAACCTAGAATTTTAGCTATTTAACAAACTATTGACTTGGCTGTACGTTAGTCGTTAGGAGTTAGTCACGCAAGGGCAAGATTATGTCACATGGGAATATTTGAAAATTGATCGATAAAGCATAAGAAAAGGAAAATACGTTATTAACATTACAATTCTGAAAATCGCAACAAATCTTAATTCAATCGCAATTTATTAGTAATGGAAAATATATTTTATAACAGAATCAACAAGATGTAATTGCTATTCCTATTAGTCTGAATCAAAACGTTACATTAGCCTTCTCCGACAAAAAATAAAACCCATGTTAAAATCTACTTACTGTAATGTTCCGACGTAAACCTTTGTGATTGTAACATTGTGTTTCTGCTGGTAGTGTCGGATTTTTCGTTGGTGTTAACGAAAACCGCTCTAAACAAAGTCATGTTACCTAGGACAATTATCACAAAAAAAATTATAACAAG